>VCCN01003880.1:9749357-9803376 GCA_006491835.1 Architeuthis dux
CCCGAAGAAAAAGAAAATCCAAGTACACATTCTTTTGAGCTTGTCAGCCCACAGTAAAAGATATGACATTTCTAATATTGACTATCTTTGTTGTTATGGCCTTGACAGACAGAAGCAAATTCATATCTTTTATTCATATATTTATGTTATTCCATTATAACAAACACCATATTCTCTTAGTTCACATGAGTATTATTTTTTATGCATTTTCTACTTGTTCTTTGTAATTTTTTTTATATTATCTTGTTACTGCTCGGGGGTTTTGTTTTTAATTTTTTGCCCATTCAATTCTTTTTCTAATTCATCTCATTGCCAATTACTATTTTTTAATTATTGGAAAATAGAATACAAACAAAATGTGAATGTAAATTTTCTATTTAGATAGATGCTTTAAAAAGCTGATTGCTTTCACACCACAACCTCCTCTAAACTGGGTGTTCTCTCAGTGAAATTAAATTTAGCTCTGAAAAATCTTTAAATCCACTCATAAAGCTAGAATTAATGTTCCATTTTATGAGCATAGACTTCCTGCTGTAGATATGTTGGTCAAAGTACCCATAAAGGGTATTGATAAATTCCCCTACAAAAAGCATATCAGCCAACACAGAGATTAGAAGCAATTTTCAAAAGTAGATCAGATTATTGGTTGGATTGTATACAATTTTTCTCTACATTTTTAGTTATTTTTTTATTTTGATTAATTTTCTCTTCTATTTATACCAACTTTTATTTACTGTTGCAAGCATATTTGTTACTTAGTTATTCAGAGTCCAGTTCGATTGAATATCATGGTAAATATTCTTTGTTGGCTAAAAGTTTCTTTGTAAAGCATTCTCTTGTTTGATATGTGACAAAAGTGAAAGGAAAATAGCTCTTAAAAATGAATTAAACCTAATAGTTGAATTTCCATTATCTTTGAATTTATAGTTTAGTTATCTTCTTATTTTTATTTTTTATTCCTTGGTTATTACAAGTTTTCAATGTTATCAGACCATTTACTAAGGACTTTTTTCCTTGTTTTTCTGCTCTCCTTCTGAACACTTTTTATCAGTTGTTATCTAAATTGTAATAAATAAAATCTTTCAACACATGCTTTAAATCCACCACTGGGATGTTGTATGCTCATTAATGAGTTCATCAATCTTACTATAATTCACTAAATGACCGTCTGTCCATATGTGACAATGTAACTCAGGAACCACATGACATATCCCTATGAAATCTTCTGTATGTACTAATGGGATCCCAGGCATGTTTTTAACAAGTTAGTTTTTGAAAATTCCAAGGGGTCTGTGTTCATGCTCACCCCAATAATAATGATTTGATTTCCATCTATCTATCTATCTATCTATTTAATACTAAAAGTCTGATTCTGTTTATCTGTATGTGACGTGTAAGTAGCCGAACTGCATTGTAGCCAGAGACATTGAATTAAGGTACCAGTTTTGATCGTTTATTGATTTAGGCCTTCCAAATCCCACCCAAATGTCAGGTTTTCAGCTAGTGTTATTAATATTATATCATTAAAAATTGCTTAAATCTTCATTGTATTTTGTATGCTTATATCAGCTCTCTTTTCATGGGAGCAGTTGTGGATGTTTTAGAAGTTTGATACTGAATTTCTGAGAATCTATTCTACCATTGTATGTGTAGGTTGTTAGAAATCTCTCATTGCCAACTCACTAATTTGTTTTGCTTGTGGTCACCATAATCAAATCAATAAAAGCATTAATGGACTGAATCAGAAACTGAACTGCTGGCTTCTTTTGTTGGTGTTTGATTATGAATTTGGTGCATATACAGAGGTTGATGCTTTGAATAAAACTCATGCCATTTCTAAATTATATTTTTACCCTTCTTAAAACAATTTTGGTTAATAACAAATTATACAACTAAAGAAATCAGTCTGAGCACATTTTTATCTTACTTTTGTCATTTTTATTTGGTTTTGTCAAACTTACAATTCTTCTGAAAAAGAGTCATATTTTATGGTATCAAGTGGGAATTTTAAAAATCTATTTCTCAATGAATTGAGTATTTACAATACCAAAGAGACAACAATTCAAATTGGTTCATATTTGCCTATGAAAATGCAAACTAACTTGGTGATATAAAAATAATGATAGGAATAAATACTTTAACACTATATCAGATATTAGAAGAAAGTTCTGATCGAATTTCCTTGTAGATTTTAAAGAAATTAATCAACATACTCGCCACACCAGCCATTAAGTGAATCATCATAGTATATCCAGTAGCGCAGTCACAATTATACAAGAATCCAAAAAGAACCTCCCATAATTTTTATTTTCACAAAAAGCATTTTTTCCAAAAATTAAAAAAAACTTTATTCTTTAAAAAAAGATTTTAAAATATTTCTGCGACTCCAATAAACTTTGTGGGACCCCCATATAAAAAAATTAAAAAAAGATTTCCAAAAATAAAAAAAACCTCTTTAAAAGTCTATGAATTTGCACTCATATGAATTTGCAAGGTTCTAGGCCAACTGGTGTGTCCACTGATGCAACGAACACAACTGAGTGAAAAGGGAAGAATACCTCGCCACCTTGCTTTTTGTTTTGTCGGTAATCCTAGCTACTGTGATTCAACACATTGAATTCATCACACCACTTATGTGCTTACATATATTGGTACAGAAATCACCTGAGATGACTAAATGTTACTGATTTTCATTATTTGAATTAAGTATGGTGTAGCGCTATAAATCAAGATTTTACTAAAGCAGTTTTTAGGCCATCACGGTTTGCAATTATATAGGACACCTGACTTTCAAATGGCCTTGTTTGTTTATGGCAAGAGTAAATTCTTAGGTTTAGTATTAAAAGTTGATGGTGTCAAATAATAAGATATCTGAGTAATAAAATAGCCCACTTAAATATCCAAGCATTTTTTTTAAAAAGCCCATTGTCAGACATGGCAAAGACAAACAGCAATTAGAACTTGAACAACCATTGTAGACACAAACAAATTCTTCAGATGTTGAATATAAGAATTATTAAATTGTTTCTAATATTTCATAACAGCAAATTTCCATTGGAAAAGCTGATTATGGCCAATATTGTATAGAAAGAGTTGCTGTTTCTGATTCTATTGAGCCATTGGTTCTGTTGCTGTACTCTCCTAATAACTAATGTCAACTTGAGAGATTTGACTTCAGCTATCTACAGATTGGAAAACTGCACCAGCCATTCAATTCCACTTGAAAGCTGTCTCACCATCTAAGCCAACCCTCTCTCTCTCTCGCTGTCACAATTCTGATTGTATTAGCAATTGCATAACAAGCCAAGCCTCTGTCAAACCAATGCAGCTTACATGCTGACAGTTTATGGACTTAGTCTAGAATTTAATGGTTTCCTTCTGTATGTTCTGTAGTAGACTTCATGTCCAATCAACATCAGTAGTGTTATTAGCAGCCTCTGACTGACCATTAATGTTAAAACTTGCAATGCATAGATGTAGACTGGGTGGTGGGGTGAAGGTGAATAAGTAATGATTGATTTGTTTACCTGTAAGCCACCAATGTTCAAAAGTAGTCATATCTTTCTAAGAAGCTTGTTAAAATCTTTATCTTATGGTAAATGTTCCTTGTTCTGTTCACAAAGCAGATGACATTCTCCCAGAACTCTAATCCCATTTACATATTGTCCTTATTTTTCTTTAACTAGGTGTATATACCTTCCTGGTTTGACAGATTTTACCACTGCTAAAATGACTACTGGGGGAGATGGTTTTTAGTCCTTATTTTTCGTCTATAGGAAAAATGTTGGTATTTAGTTATAAAGCCCACTCTGGAAATAAGACCTAAAACTTACTGACCTGTAGTCTTACACTCTACTATTTTGCTCAACCTGTAAGTACATCTTCCTTAAGTATTAAATTGTTGCTAAAATTAAGAACTGATCAGTGATTCTCATTATATTTCTAACTTGCAATTTCTCAAATCCTAATTTCTCCATAAACATCTCTTGTTACATAATAAAAGGGTAATAAAATCTTCCTGCAAAAAACCTTATCTTAAATGACTGACACTGATAATTGTTTTGCAGGATTTTTTTCTTTTCTTTATTCACTTCTGATATTTAAGGACATGCCCAGGTTGAGATCCTAACAGACTTAAGGGGAAACTTTCATCAATTTCATATAACTTGCTGGATGAGTCTGTTCAAAGCAGATTGTTGTTAGCCCTTTGCATGAGGAATTTTTTAAATCTTGTTTTTTGAATTTTAAAATGTAACTATCTGAGCAATTATTTAAAGTAGCCTCTTTTATTCATTATTTTGTGAATATAAAAGAAACGAAATTGAGAAATCTGCCAGAGACAAAATCTACCATGTCTTATTAGAATGGACAGCAAATTAAAGACTTGAATGCAAATAAATCTGTTTTCACAAGAGTTGAAACATTTTCAAACTATAAAGGATACTTGACAGGGATTTCATGATATCTTAATCTATCTACTTTATATCATATTGAAGAGAGGGTTTTGTATTTAATTGTCATTTGCTCCACAAAATTACCCAACCCTTCTTTATACTTGACAACTAAGCATCTTCATATATTTTAAGTTGAATCTTCTGCTTTGGGTAAGGGTGCTATCTGTGAACTATCAGTGAGAAGTATATAGTGTCCAAAAAATTTAGAAAAGCTATCTACCTTGCTTTCTCAAATATACTGTTATATTTGCATTCTCTCTGGCTTAAAACTATTGAACGTGTGGCTGTAGAAACTGATACAAGGTTGCTTTTTAATAAATGAATAATTCTAGTAGAATATAACCACTGAATTCACAATCATGTTGATCTTTTTAGCATGGAATCTTATCTATCATACAGTAGCTCTTAAAATAACTAGAAATGCAATGGTGTCTTCCAGTGATAAAATCTTGACAACCATGTTGGTTCTCAACATGGACCTCTTTGCTCAAGCAGTGTTTTCTATGATTAACAGCCAACATTACTGTCATTATGAATAGAGTATGAGTGACCTGAATTTGACCCACTGTATCTGAAATATCTCTGAAATCACCACTGCAATCAGGCCCTAGTGTACTTTAAATCTTGTTGGCTATTTGGCTTAGAAGATATATTTTTGCAATAATCTGTTTCTATTATATTTCAAATGTTTACATTGTTTTAGTTACACTCTTTTATTTCTTCAAAGTTTTTTTTTTAAATAACTAAAGTAAATTGTGAAACTATGCATTTTATTTGCTATTCCATAAAAGATATTAGTAAAATATACCAAGTCCCAATAAATATTTCTCTGTAAATGGTATTTGTAAACAATGCAGTTAAGGTGAAATATTCCATCATTTCCAATAAATGACACAAGAACCGTAACCAAAATATATCATGTGATGAAACAATTATTGCATTTTAAGAGAAGGTTAGTATCAAGCCATGTATTCGGTTGATGCAAAAGATTCCAGCATTATTTAAAGAATCTTTTATTCATATAAATTCATAGCATCAGTATTTACTCATCAAAGTATTTTCTTTGGATGTTATGACCATATGCCTCCTTTCTAGTAAATTGTGTATTCCATGAAAAAAAGAATAATTCTGCTTTTGATTTGATGAATTCTTTGAGGAATTTTTCAACATCTAGAACTTGTTGGAACCCTTGACCCTACAAGGAATGTTGCTTGGAGTGAAACAAGTGATAATCTGAACATGATAATTCTGGAGAATATGCCATGTTTGGAAGAACTTCCCATCCCAACTCAAAGATTGTTTGCTGTGCTCAACATGAGGATGGATAATGTTATGCAACAAAAATCACCATTCAGCCTCCTTGTCTAGGAAATGGTCTTTTCTCTTCTAATGCGTCATTCAAATGAGCCAATTGCATAGTTACAGTCTGTCCAGATTCCAGCAATCCTTAATAAAAAATTCCTTTTGAATCCCACCAAACACAGAGAAGAACTTTTTTCCCCAGTAAATTCCATTTATATTGAGCTGTTGACGGTTGTCTTGGATCCAGACACAATTTCCTTCATTTTGGATTCTTGTTATAAATCCATTTTTCATCAACAATGACTATCTTATTCAAAAAATGTATATTTTCTGTTTCGAGCATGAAGAGAAAGACAAGTGTTTAAATGCTGATCAATGTTGTTTTGTTTTTTTTCACGTGGAACATATTTTCTTGGTTTCTGAATTTTTCCTTAGACTTGTAAACAGTATACTACAGTTGATGGATTGCACAAGCAATAAAAACAGTGAGCAACTTGAAAAAAAATCTTCTAAGATTGTGCAGAATTTTGTGCTGGGAACATTTGCATCATTGAGATGTATTTGCCTGATAGTTTGTTGAGGAAGAATTTCTACCATAGAAATAAGATATACTAAGTCGTGACCTTAAATCCCAAACAATTGTAACAAAATAGAAAAGGAGTCATTCCTCATTTAAACTTTAACTGGAAATAACTTTTATCAAAAATCCTAATAACATTAAGCTTCACTGTATAAGAAGGCTGATTTTCTCCTGTGCTCTTTAAAACTTGTGGATTTATTTTTATTTTTTTCCACCAAGAAACTTAATGCATGTGTGTTCCATTGCGTGAAAGATTAAACATTTATGCCAATACCAAATTAACATTTGATACCTTTAGGCTCTTTTTATTGATAAAGAATTAGGTTTAATTAAAAGATTTTTGCAGAAAACTAACTGATAAAGAATTAATTTTCTTCAAAAATCTTTTAATTAAACCTAACAATTGTAACCAAAATAATTTTTCAACTTACACTTTTAAAAGAATGCACATTGCCAGTTTTTATCTTTCCTTTAATTAATTTTGTATTTAATGGTTGACTTTAAATGAACTTTATTTTTGTTTTGAGACATCAATTAGAGTTTACTTTTTTGTTTTCTGTGTAATCCTTAAATCCTGAAAATGTTCAGTCTCTTCTAAAACATGAAACTTGTAAACATGTGGTGCTGTATATTGAGCACTTATTTATTGTTCTTTTTTAAAAATTACATTTCTCTTGGGTTTTCCTTATTTTTGTATTTTGTTTTTAAATCAGTCACTTGGGATGTTCCTTGGTTAGTGTGTTGGATTGATGGTCACATTATTGGCCCAGCATTCTACTAAGGATTTTTCTTCAAAGTTCCATGATCTGGATAACCAATATAAAATAATTTAACCTTTAGCACTCTGTAGGCGACTTTGTTCGTTGAGTTGGAAGTTTGCCCTGTCTCAGCAGGAGACTCCAATCACCGAATGATAGTATGTTTGAATTTTGTGGTTGTGTTGCCATGTCAATTTCAGTCATACATGAACATACACACAGGTTACAAGCTTTCAAAGTTACTAAGTGCACAGAATCTTGGTGCCCTTGAAAAATAATGCAGAGTGCTAACTTAAGCAGACACCATTTTCTATCACAATATACAGTTATTAATGTATTACTCTCATTAACACATGACTAATGTTTACGACACGTGACTTGTATGTAGCTTGTCAGATTCCAAAGATGGAAAACTTTACTATATTTAGAAGGTTATCAATATTTGATAACAGTGTTATTTTATTTTTATAAAAATCTGTACAACTCTGTTGAACTGCTCATAACAGAAAGGATTGATAAATTACAAAAAATATATAAAAAGGAAATAGGTTAACCTCCAAGTAATATTGATTTTGTTTAAAGCTTTTAAAATGTTCTTCTATTAGTCATTTAAAAATCAATCAAATGAAAACTAAATCTTACAACCTTGATGTGACCATAGCTTAAGGAGGAAAATATTTTGTGTATAGCCAATTTGTGATAAACAATTTTAATTCCCTCTTTCTTTCCTTTTATTCATATATTTATTTTCTTGACTCCAGCTAAGGTAATTGGGATTTGCAAATGTTACTGCTTCTGGTGTCATTCCTTGACATTTTATAATGTAAATTTGTTTTTGGCATTTTTCTCCTAAACACTAAAACTTGACAACCAGTGTGATATTTTTATAAAATTTTACATTTAAATTTGAGAACTTTTTATGAAATATATAGATTATTTACCAATTTCGGTTTCATAGGTGCAAAATTGTGATCAAAAACTTTGAAAATTGGCTAGAAATAACCTCTGATGACCTCAGATGACATTCAAGGTCTTAGTGAGTCTTCCTGCCAAATATTAGGTCACCTGAGCCTTGCAGTTTTAGCATGAAAGATGCACAGATAAATAAATGAATAAATAAACAGAAGGCTCAATTATTAGTATATATATATATGTGTGTGTGGTGTGTGTATTATCAGGAATTTGTTTTGATAGGATAAAAATGTCCTTTTACAATTTGTTTCACTTGAATCTTGTTATCATTTCTGATAGATTCAAGAGTCAATAATCTTCAAAAGTTTATTTTTATTTTTTATTAAATTCCTTGCATCTTCTGTGCAGTTTCATGCCTTTTTGTATGTCTTTTATGCTGAAGTTTGAACCCTGCTTTACCTTCTCTAAGTTTTGTTAAAATGCAAAGGAAAATTCTCATATCTGTTTAGTTTCCATACATTTAGATGTAGCAATAAGACATTCATGTTTATAATAAAGTTTGTTTATTAATTCTATTATCATCAATCTTTTACTACTAAAACTTTTTCAACATAAAACATACATAGTCCTACATGTCTCTTATGCATGTGGCCAAAATTTTAACTTTTATCTTTATCAATGCGATGCTATTTTGTGAGCAATACTACTTTAAATATCATAAATATTATTACACTTACAATACTGACTGATGAGAAGAGCATTTTTCAAAGTCGGTTGTCTGTTTCATCATCTAATTGTCAGTTACAATTAAACTTAATAGCATTTAGTCCAAGGTTATGCCATTAAACTATCACTATTTTATGTTATGTGATGTCTGCTCCTCCTACTGTGTTGAAACTCATTCAGAAGCAAAGTAAACAAAAGATTTGATGTTTGGGCTCCTATGCCAAGAAAGGAATTTTCATAAAAGCCAAATTCATACTTGCAAAATCCATTATACCCGAATGATATAATACTTTTATGTACAATCTGAAAAATGAATCCAGAATCTTGTCCAAATTTGCTAATTCAGAATTCATATTATTCTTGTAATAAAAATGAAAAAAAATAGATTTTTGAAAATGTATACAAAACATGGTGAAGAATGAATTTTCATTTCATTCTCATTTACAATTGTTCTTTGCTTGAAGAACAAATGATTGTATTTTGAGAATGTGTATAAACTGTAAACAAACTGGTTGTTGCAAACATAAAAATAACACACAGCTAAAAATAAGACAAGTGCATTTGTTTATTATGATAAATCTGTTTCCTTCCCATCCCTTACCCTCATTGATTATTAGACAGAAGATCAATATCAATTTAGCTGATAAATTCTTAAAAGTCTAAAGTTGAATCTCCTACTTGCTGATTTTAAATTGGATTCCTCTCAAGTGCTTATAGAAATTCTGTCTTTTCTCTTTCTTTTTAACTATGCTGAACAAACTTTTTACTTGTTTCAGATTAGCTGTTCTTGTCTACATTTTGTTTTGGCATTAAAACCTTTCTTCTTTAGCCTCAAGGGCTCAGCAGAACCTGCAGCTATTTCAGATATGCCGGATGAAGATGGTGAAAGAAACCTTCTGACAATTGGCAGTTATCTTAAAATTTTTCAGGACTCATTGTGCAAAAGGTTAGCTGTTTGTGGAATGTTGCACATGCCTAAAGCCTTCCTATAGGAAATGTGGCATGCATCTCCTTGGTACAGGGTTGGCATGGCCCCACACAATGGATGATTGCTTAAATGTGGGGCTCCTACATTTCCCAAAGTGTAGACTGTAACTAGGGAGTGAATATACTTGAAAGAGAAGTGTTAAACATCTGACAGTGCTTTTGGCTATCTTTTGGTAAAGTGTTTATCAAAAGTTGGGTGTCATGTGTTAGATTCTAGATATATCCTAGGAGGCATATGACCAGAACATCATCACTTTATTTAAGCATTCAATGCTGGCTAAAGTCAAAATAAGTCCATTAAAAATATAAAAAGGTACAAACATTAACATGTTACTTTGAAAAAGCCTGAACTGATCTTTTGTAAGGGGTAACATATTGTTCAAGGACTCCTAGTAAATAATTTATGAAAAATTGTTAATTAGTAGAGTAAAAAATATATTTTTGAACAAAAATTTGCTTAATAAATAATGTGTAAATAATGCTTAATTTCAATGCTTATAAATTGTTATATAACATAATTTCCTATAAAATATGCACCCTTTACAGATTATTAAATATGCAATTTATCTTTAAATGTTCACTCTTTGCTGATTTATAAATCTATCCTTTTGCCAGACTTGGTTTTGACCAAGTAAATGTTTGCTAGAAGAGCTTCCATGAGTGTAGCCCAATTGTAGAGCATTGGATTGAAAGTTGGAAGCTCTTTAGTTTCATCTCAGCAGTTAAGGAGAATTGGAGAAAAGTCAAGAGCAGATGGTCAACAATACCTATTATAGAAACTATATGAAAATAAGCACAGCAAACTGTTGCTTAGATTTTCCCTTATAGGGTTACGCAAATATTTTGTCAGATCAAAAACCTGTTGACTGCTATGAATAAATAGATTTGACTTTCTTTATGTGAAAAAAACAAACAAAACCTGTCACTATAATTAATTATCTATTGTGTATATTTGCATATGTTTGTTAATATAAGATATCTATTATAATACAATTGATCACACCTCATGAAACAGATTCTTAGTTATTTTCTAGAGTTTTGAGTAGGGTCATTAACATTCGAATAGTTCTTCGGACGATTGAACTCCTTCTTGTTGTTTGTGTTGTTAACACAATGTTTCAGCCAATCCATTCTTCGACCTTCCTTAGGTGTAATAAGGGTTCTTCTTTGAAATTAAAAACTTCTCTTTTCCCCATCACATTCAGATATTACACCTGAGGTAGGCCGAAACATTGTGTTAACAAACATCAAGGAGTTCAATCGTTTGAGGAACTATTTGAAGATTCTTAGTTGTTGTATGGCCAGTGTTGTCCTCCAAAAAGCAGCAGTGCATTTAACAATTTGCTGGAATGACATTAGATTATTCACTTAATTGTTCATCTAGAATTGAAGATTTTTAGCCATGTTTGAACATGAACATAACTATGTTCAAGCTTGTCCACTGGGTTCCGTGAACAATTATAAGCAGCAAGATTGTATAGCACTTCTATTGAGCAGCTAGGTCTTCTTCTTCAGGTACTTTGTGCATCGCATGCTTGGACGATCGTGACTTTCCACATCAAACGATCCGTTGCAGTGTCAATGATGTAGATGCTTAGTATATTTAAAACCCAACTTTTCTTTGATTTACGTATTAATCAATGGTAGTTAAGCTGCTTCTGTATTACTGTCACACTTCAGTTGTCTTTGTTCATATAGGATTCTAGACACGCATATACAGTGTGTTAATGTTGTTTATGCACTTGAATGTTCAGCTGATATCCCTCAGTTATTATCCTTGCAAGGTTTTTATCTGTAGGATTCATGTAGGCAACCCCAGACAATACCCAAGTGATAACAATTCCAGGTGTACTTTTCCCAAACTAATATAAATCACCACAGTCAAAACAAAGCACTCTTTTTGAGTACTGAATATTTGAATTTATTATGACATCTCACAGGTTTTTAGCCCCGCAGTACATATACACACATGTGTGTGAATATGTATGTGTATATGATTCAACATTCCTTTATTTTCTCTATGCAACATAGTTGGTACAGCTGTCCTAAAATGTTCAACTTGTCACACATGTCTGTTTACTTAGAAGCTATTGTGAGCTGAAAACTGACACACAGGGAACATGAATGCCTGAGATGATAAAGATCTTAACAAGTCAGCCAAAAAATTTACCCTCATTTTTTTCTCCCCCCCCCCACTGGATGATATATAATGCTATAAAGAGGCCGAATGTTTTTATGTTTGTTTTTATAGACCACTAAATTATTGCACCCTACGGCTTCAAATTTGTGTACACTGGTAACTTGATCCCAGGATGAACATAGGATAGGTGATGGTGACCTCTAACGGTCAATTTAGGGTCAGGTCAAATTTGTCATTTTCAAGTCCAAGGGGGCCGTGTTATTCAAAGTTTTTTTGTTTTTTTTTCTTGTATGTATGCTGGCCCGACAGGGAAGGGGGGGAATTTGCGTGAGTGTACCCCCTCCTACCCAATTAATTTTGAAGTTTGTGTGTGTGTGTGTGTGTGTGTGAGCGGACCCCTCCTCCACTTTTTGAAATCTCGACAAAATGTAATTTGCTTTCTTGTGTTGTTATATTTGAAGTTTTATTTGTGTGTGTGTGTGTGTGTGTACACGTTGAGCAAAAACCCTAACCCTATTTCTAACCCTAACCCGAACCCAAATACAACAATAAAACATAAACACTATTTAAATCCGAGCCTCCGCTCTGGCATACAAACTAATGACACCAAAAGTGAGCATATGAATTCTCAGTTTTGAATAAAACTTTATTTTTTAAGATTTTAGGAGGGGCTATGCTGGCCTGCCCAAGTGTTGGCACTGGCCTGCCCAAGTGTTGGCACTGGCCTGCGTGAACCCGAGCTGGAGGGTGGGTGCGCAAGCACAATCTCACTGGTTTCATTCTGTGCCGTTACATTTGATGTTCTTTTTCCCCAGGCAATGCTGGGTACCCCAGCTAGTGTGTGTGTGTGTGTGTATATATATATATGTATGTATATATATATATATGTATATGTATGTATGTATGTAACATTTAATTTTTTGAAGGATAAATGAAATATTGATGGTGGAGAGAGCTTACCAGATGTTGGAAATGACTCAATTTCACATACTTAGAGTTGTTTGAGCAGATTTTTTATCTATAAAAATAACTATTGGATGACTAAGTTATGTTTTATTAGTGGAGTGAGAAGAAAAACAGTTTGTTGGTGGCGGCCTTGAACTTACATTAAAACCAACAACACTATTTAAAGTGATAATCTATAATATTTGTTATTTTACAAATACAAATCTGATCATTAAGGAAAGGATTGGGATTTTGTAATCCTGGTTTGAAGCCGGATTTTTCCTTGTCAACTTTGAAAACCCGGCCAACACTGACCACTTGCTAGGGTGTTGTCCTTCATAGTAATATGCCAAACAAAAAGAAAAATGTTTTCAAAAATGGATCTTTTACCAATAAAAACAATCAGCAACTTTTGCTGTATAGCTGTGTTCATGTCATGTCTTCATTTTTCCAATTGTCACAGGTTTTATAACAGTTTTGAAAAATAATCTAAAAATCTTTTAGAGATAAATCAATATTAACAGCAAAAAATGAAGTTAAAGTATTTTATAGGCAATAGAAAAAAAAAAAAATTTTGTCAATCATAATGTTCGCAACAGATTTGAGAATGTGTATAAGGAAAAACAATTGCCATTTTAAAGAGATCTTCTGTAATTTTCAGATTTTAGTCATTATTATTTCAAGATTTGTTAGGACTATCGATCTCATCCTTTTTGTTACTTTTGTTGTTACCGTAATGTTTAGGCCAATGGTTTTTCTTCATATGTACAATCCATATTCACTCAGTTGGTTAAATAAACCTGAGGAAGAAAAAAAACTTTGATTTTTCACATTCAATTCTACTCTATTAATTATTCTGTTTACATGTACAATCTACAATACCCTATTTATGAATATCTATGATATAGTTAGCTGGAGTACAGCGTTAAGCAGATGTTTGACAAACATCAATAACATATTTTAGAGAAATCTTTTTGTGTTGTGTTTCAAATCATAACTATGTATAGAGATCTTAGAGTAGTCTTTTATGCTCTCTACCTCTGAAATCAGTATATTTGAATATTTTGGTTCTCAAAAATGTAAATTTCAATCTGATTTAGTTTTTCTTTGCTTATGTATTTGAATTAAACTGAAAACAGTTTATAGTACTCAAGATTTCTTATTGATATTTACTAAGCTTAGCTTAGTCTGCCACAAGCTTAGAGCTCATGGAATTAGTGTCAACGTGTTAGAGTGGATTAAAGACTGGCCGTCTGGGAGGATACAACGGGTGTCAGTCAGATTGGAGAGATGTAACTAGTGGTGTACCTCAGGGGGTCCATTCTAGGTCCTATATTGTTTGTAATATTTATAAATGATATTGACAATGGTATTGTGAGCAAGCTGTCTACATTTGTGGAAGACACCAAACTATTCAGAAGTATGGAAAGAGCTTTCACACTACAGGACAATCTACAGAAGCTCCATAATTGGTGTATGGACTGACAGCTACAATTCAACCAAGATAAATGCAAATGTCTGCATGTGGGGACAAAAAATGCTCATTATGACTATTTCATTGGAGACCACAGAATAGAAACTGCATCAATAGAAAAAGATTTGGGAGTTCTGATCAATAAATCACTAAAACCAGAGGATCATATAGGGTACGTAGTAAAAAAGGCATACAATATACTTGGTTGCATAAAGAGGACTTTCACAGACAAAAGTTTGTTCAATCTATACAAAACATTAGTTTGACCAATTTTGGAATACTGCCAACAAGTGTGGTGTCCATACCTAATAAAAGACATAAAGAAAATAGAAGATGTTCAACATCGGTTTACAAAAATGATAAATGGAATGGAAGAATTAACGTACGAGGAAAGGATGCAGAAATGCAAACTCATTTCTTTGGAAAGAAGAGAAAGAGCAGACTTAATAGATACATTTAAGTTGGTAAGGGGCTGCATGGATGTGGAACCTAAAAAATTCTTTCATTTTAATAAAAATAGAACTAGAGGACATAAATATAAAATACAGAAAAAACATTGTAAATTGAACTTAAGACAACATCTTTTCAGCCATGTTGTGGACTTTTGGAATGGATTGACTAAAAAAGTTGGTTGCTGCCACATTCATTGATAATTTTAAATTCAAAATTCAGCCAATGTTTGAAGAAATTTAGTGGGGCTGAACATGGCCCGTAGGCCCCTTGTCCCAAATCAACATCTGGTATGTTAAGTGTGGGACACCCAGTGAGGATCAAACTCCCTATAGTAGCAATGGTCTGGAAGTCTATCTTGCTAATGACTACTCATGATTTCTTATCAACTTTTGACAATTTTATAATATTACTCGATTATAAAAAGGTATTTTAAACAAAACCAATGTTGGTTTTCTCAAGCATTTTAGAAAGAAATATTCAGACTATAATGACACTGTCACCAAAATTAAGCAGTGTACTTGATTCTCCAGCTATCTGAAAAGAGATTAGTGGATCTATCACCTAGAAAAATAATATAAAATGGCGAGGAGCTTGCATCCTGTTTCATTAGCAAACCTTTAATTGTGAAAAAAAAGTTTCTTTAAAAAAATGATAAATTATTTGCTCTAGTGACAAAAAAGTCCCAAACCGATTATTATCTCAGTATTAAATCTATTCTGTTGAAATCAATTCTCACAAAATAACTCCAAAATGTAATGGTGACATTATTTTGACCTGATGAGCTTATAAAAACTATTTGTTTGTGACAACAAAATACTCAAATCGCTTTTCAAACTAACAAAGTTGCCTAGGCAGGTATATGATTAGCTTCCCAACCTAATTATATTTCAAGTATGCAGTTTATTTACCTTTGCCAACAAAGTTGGAAGAGGTATACATTCACTTGTGTTTGTTTTTCTGTCTGTTTGTCCACACAATATCTGCAAAAGTTCTCTTGAATATCAATGTCATTTTGACCTGATGATATATAGGGTAGGCTATGGGCTAATGAAGAATGGTTCAAATTTTGGGGCTGATCCAGGAGTTTTTACAGTTATCTCTGCATCACAGCTATATATAAACTGAATTTCATTCAGTTTTTGGTGACAATGGTGTTGGCAGAGGTATGTGCTTTCTAATTAAACATGTATTAGTAAAAACAAACTAATATGAAGAAACTGGCTGGAGACCTGCTTGTTTGAATTTGTATCAGAATGATGAAGCAGAGTGCCCTATTGACATAAGTATTCCTTTTCTGTCATTGCGGTAAAGAGGAGATTCTTTAAAACTTCCAAGTGAAGAAAAAAACTCTCCATTTAAAACATCTCTATTCCATGCATTAACATTTTGGCCAATATGTTCTTCAATCATCTTCAGATGTACGTTGCATCTGGGGGTCTGTAGAAAGTATTTACTGCTTTTTTCTTTTACTTTTTCATCTCCTCAAAAGAAGATAATGGTCTGAAAATGAGTGGAATAAAAGAAATATTTAATCACAGAACTTCAGAAAACCATTTTAAGTTTGCGTATACATTTCAGGAAAAAATGCCCTCATTATTTTTCGAGTTTCATGTTACAAACACAAATACTCACATGCTTACACACACACTCAGAGATGTCTTTCATATATTGAAATACAATCTTGAATTCAATCAAGATGGTTAACAAACTGAAATATTAATGTAGTGATTTAATTGGGCTGATATTTAAAATTAGTGGCATATCTGATTCAAAGTTGTAATAAGCTACCTCATATTTTATCATATTATTTTCTTTTGCTAGCTTAATAAATTCTAAGTAACCAATATTCACTCTTTCATGCCATGTCAAGTATATTTTTAACTTTTTTTTCCAATTTTGTATAATAGTAGTTTTACTGTTTTTCACTTTCACAATAAATACATAAACGTAGCAGTTTTATTTGCAAGTGGAAAGGGTAAACTCTCTGATAATCTTTCCTTAGCCCATGGCCTATCCTTCAACAAAATGTCATTGGAATTCATTGAGAACCTTTCAAGATATTGTGTGGTGTTTACATATATATATGATGCAGGGGAGGTAACTGTACATGGATCTGCTCCAAAATGGAATCACTTATATAGCCCATTCCACAATATTTCATTCAAATTTGAGAACTTGTGTCAATGGGACAGACGGACAAGATTGAATACATATACCTCTCCCAACTTCGCTGGCAGAGGTAAAAAGCTATGAAGAATAGCTGTCTGAAAATGGAATAGAATAGGTGAAATAGAAAAAAATAGTGAGACCCTTTCTTTCCAGTTTAATGATAAATGACTAGAGGGTTTGAATTTCAGGTTTACAGCAAACATTGAAGTTAAATAGTTTGATGAGCTCTTAAAGAACAATCATATTTATTTTTAAATTCTTTATGGTCACTTACTGGTCACAAGGTGGTAAAACCTGCTGTTTCACTTCAGTTTGCAAAGTATTTAAATTTTAGTTTTATGCGAGCTTTGATTTTGTAAAGCTCTGTAAAGATAGGCGTTCTAAAATGCTCGCAAATAAATAAAAATGCGTATTTTTTGCAGTGTGCAAAGCTTTGAAAATGTATTCTTTAAAATATAATGAAATTAAATTAGAAACGCCACGGAATTTTGAAATTAAAAAAAATTAAACAACCGTTAAAAAAAGCACAATATTATAGCTTTATTTTTTTTAACCATTTTCAAAAGCAAAAGAAAAATTGGATTTATGTCGAAATTTGTATGTTAATATCTCTTCCCTCTCCATTTCTCATAATACCCCTTCCCCTCCTTCCCCTGTCTTAGTTCACTTTCCTTCAAGGTCATTCTCAAATTTTGCTGCAAACCTAAATTAGCATTTATCGACCTGCTTTTCTTGCTCCAGTGAAAAAGTCTAGGCAGTTTTTATTCACAGTACGAACCAGGTTGGCTAAATGCCTCTTGAAATCTATTTTAAAAAAAAGTAAATAAAATAAAATAAATTCTAATGGCCTTGCCTTTAAGATTGTTTGTTTCATTTTTCTTTAGTTGAAATACTAGCAGATTTTTATTTTGAGCGTGAATATAACTAACATCCTCCTTAAAACTAGGCTTTTTTTTCTTCTAAACTCCTTTTCCTTCAGCCGGTCAACCACACCTCTCAATGTTATTATCGTTCCCTCTAGCTACGTTTACATTTACTTACAAAACACACACATATACACACCTCTTTTTGTATGTTTTCTAGAATTGTCTCGTATGTCACATGGAACTATAGTGGCACATGTGATATAACAACAGCAACTACAACTGCGAATACTACTATTGTTATTGCTGGTACTATTACTAGCAACAGCACCATTAATGCCGTCGCTTCTGCTGCTAACAGCAGGTAAGAACTGGCCTGGCCTTGAAAATTGTTTCTTTCATCATAAACCATATGCTGTAATACTGGCTAGGTCATAGCATGACAAGTAATCACTTCTCTCCGCCCACTACCTTGCCTTCTCTGTTGCTGTTGCTCTTTCTCTGTCTCTCCCTCCCCGCACACCCTGCAGGACTGTTTCTCCTTCTTTTCCTTTTTTATGCCCCCTTCTCTTCATTTTATCTCCCTCTCTCACCGCTACCAGCTGGTTGCGCTGAATGGAGCAGTAGATTGGATTGCAAAAAATAAAAAGGAAAGAAAAACAAAATTAATAAAAATAAAATAAAATGCACAGTAGAATGTAGTAGCCAAGCTACAAACAGAATCAGCTTCTCTCCACTGACATAATTGTAGATTGCAGTTGCATATATTGAATTGAGTTGGGCTAGTCTTTGAGTGGGTGGTCATTAATAAAACTGTTATAATTTCTGATTGACTACACGTGTATATGTGTGTGTGTGTGTGTGTACTCATGAAAGAGAGAGGGAGAGCACATGGCATTGTTACAACGTGTGCAAGCATTTCAGCTAGGCAAGTTAGCCAGAAAAAAAACCCCATGGGCTGTGAGGTCGTATCAAACTAGTTCTAGCCCCCCCCCCTCTCTAGAAGAAATATTTCGTTTTTTATCTTAACATTTCTCTCAATTTTCAAATTTTGATTTTTAGAGAAAAAAAGAAGAAATCAACTGCAATAGCAGACATAATGGAATTTAATTTGGAGAAAAATGCTGAAATTGTTTCAGGCTACTCAGAATTTACCCCCCCCTCCCTTTTTTCTTTGTAATACAACCTTTGTGAAGTAATTTAGGATTAAACTTGTATTTTAAATATTTGAATTTAGAATGTTTCACAGCAGCAAATTAACAATAATATTCAATAATTTAAGTTATAGATATTTCATATTGTGTGCTTAGCTTTCCTTGAAATTGGGTGGGGCAAATTATTGTACTCTCTGGTAAAAGATCTCGTCAACTAGAATATATTTGTAGAACTTTTCACAAGTGTTAAAATCTGCTAGCGTAGTTTAATCATCACGACAAATTGCAATGAAATGCTATAATCTTTTTTTTCAAACACCTGATGCTGAAAACTCTATTGCACTTTGAGCACATTATTGTATGGTCTAAACTAAAATTGACCAATTTTACTAAACTTTGCTGTCTAAAACCACATGAAATATATTAAAGATTTTTTTTTCTTTTCCTTCATTTGTAGACTGTATAATTGCATTTTTAATTCATTTTAATTCCTTATTTTTAGTCAAACTATACAAACCAGATATATGAAATCGATGGGATTGGAAATAACTGCTTCACAACAACATATTATGTGCTTCTTATGCACATCTTTGTTGCAATATCACTGAAGTAAACACATAGGACTTCACCTTAGAGCCATCAATTTCAATTCAGCTAAAGCTTAAATGCAGGTAGAAATAAGTCATTTTTCTCAATTATTAATTAAAATTAGTAAAATGTTTTAAATACAGCACAAAAGATTTAAAATGTTTTCTGAAAATTGTTTTTCTTTAATTCCTTTTTATTTATTTTTAAACGAGATCCAGTGACTGCTATTACAGTAAGACATTTAAAAAGATGTAAATATTTATCTATTTTTCTATTTTGATGGTAACAAGAGAGAAAATATTTCAAAGTAGGATTACCTCCTCTTTATTTTTTGAAGATCATCTTTCAGTTTGCTTTTGAACCATGATTCATCACATAAAGGAAGAGATGTATATTAGAAACTTATATATAGTATAGGAATAGATTGAAAGGTGTCATATACAAGTAACACAGTTATCCTTCCTGCCACTAAACTTTTCAGGTTTAGAAAATGTTGTGATTCCCAAGCAGGCCAGAGAAAGAATAAGTGCTATACATTGTGTGAGTAATATATGGTATCTTGTAAAGCCAGATGTTTTTATTCTTGTGAAATACTAAACTAGAATCACGGATAAAAAAAATCTAAAATATGTATAAAAAGTTGCCACTGAACTAAAAACTTTTTATATGCATTATAATATATATATAACTATTTTCACCATGAAATAATACAGATGATAGATGTCAAGAGATGAAATAATCACTTTCCATGATGGTATTGGAGCTCTTTAGTTAAATGCACCATGTGACTAACATATTTGTCATGTACTAAACTCAAGCAAAGAGCATTTTCTCTGATTTAAACAATATTAGGAAAATATATAATCAGCATCACTAACTCAGCACTAATGATAAAACCTCATACTTTTCAATCAATTGCTTTAATCTGCAATTGATTATGTAGTAGTTTTAAAATCACTTCTGAATTAAATATACTTCAGTTATAGAGTTCTGTGCTAGTGAGATTTGCTACTTTACACATTTTAAATGTGTCTGGAATAATAAAAGATTCTTTATTTGGGACAAAGTTTCAACCATCACATTCAAGTATTTCATGTGTTAACTCATTGCTTTTCCAATGTAAAATATTTCTAACTTGAAAAATATGCCAGAAACTCTTTGGTTCCTTAAGTTTATTGAAGGTTTTCCAAGTCATTCTGCCTACTTTCTCGGCCCATCATTTCATTTTCCCCACTTCTTATCACCTTTCGTTTCTCTTCATATCTACTTTACTTACACAGCTGAGCTTAAAAAAGCAGCCTTTGCTTACTTAATATGAATAATTGCAGAAAGTTACTTACCTAAAAATAACCCAAAAGAAAGAAACCTTACCTTCAGAATATAACCAACAAAGTTTAAGTTGAATCTTCAAATGCTATTTGCTGGAATATGAGATGTTTTGCTTGCAATGTTGCAGATATACTCTCTCTAAAAATGTTGTGGATATTTTCTTCACTTTTATTAAGCACAAGCAAGTTTATCATATTGTCTTTCAGAAATATCCACAAGAATCATGCTTAACCTTTAGCACTCTTACATAGCAAAAAGTTTGTCTTGCCACTGCAATCCAATCTGATCACCTAACGAAAGTATGTTTGAATTCCACTGTTTTGTTGTTGTGTCAATTTCAGTCATACATGAATAGACACAAAAGTTACAGGCTTTCAAAGTTAGTAAGTGCACAAAATCTCAACACCCTTGAAAAAGAATGCAGAGTGCTAAAGGTTAAAAAACAACTTGTAAATTAAATTTTTGGCTGAACTTGAATTGCTCTTTTGATTAATAAATACAAAGTCCATTTAGGTCTCACACTGCATTAAGAATTTCACATTAGTCAAACAATCACATGCACATTTTTTGCAGAAAATTGTCTATATTTTCTATACAATATAATAAATCAAATTTTGAGTAAATTGATTTATATACTTTTGAAATTCATTAATGATTTTGGTATGGTGTAACAATTATGTGACATTGTACAAGTTTGACTGTCTTTTGACTTTCTTTCTTCTTTTCTGGAGATGTGGAAAAGAATTCATCCACATGTTTCCAAAGGATTTCCAAGGATTATCTATAAGTCATCATTCCTAATTATCTATTATAAAACTCAATACAAAAGAGAATTGTATTCAAGAAGTGTGTATCTATTTGTGTTCCCCATAAGTTATTGGTCAATGCTTACAATATGAGATGTTAAAAAAAAAGGTTTTAGCTTCTTAAATTCTGAAAGCTTTTTATTATGTCACATTTTTTATTTCAAGAATTTAAAAAAGAAATATGAAGTAGTGTGACGTAAAAAAGAAAAAACATTATTCCTCTTTCTTTGGCCATTCTCTCTATCTATCTTTCGTTTCTTATGAACGCTATTAACTGATTCAAAAAATCTGAATGAAAACTTTTTGGCTTCCATAGAACTGTCGACTTTCATCGCAGTTAAAAATAGTTTTTTATTTGTATGTGGGTATGTATGTTACCGTAACCCAGCAAAAACGGCACAGGGTAGGCAGTTTGGTTTTTTTCCCTCTAAATGCTATAACTTGAAGATTAAAACAAATCTGGATGATTTTCAACTGTTGTATTTTGTTTTCGGGAGGGGGGGTGGCTTCAATTTATGATATAACTATAATGCAGAACTAGCCCCTTTTTTTTGTATTCATTAAGTATAACATCAAAATATAATTTTCTGAATTCATAAGAGAATTTTATGACCTCACGAGAGAACGTTTTGTCAATCCAAGGAGATTTTTAATTTTTTTTACCTTATCATGTATTCTGATCACTTTTTTTTTTTAAAGTTGGGGTCCAAAGCGAGAGGAAAATTTTTTTTCCATTTGAAGGCTGAGAATAAAACTGAGGGCAAACGTTTTGAAGGTCAACAGTGAGGGGAACCTTTTTTCCCTTTTAAAAGGTTTTCACACTGCAGGTGCCAAAAGTGAGAGAACCCTTTTTTTAAGGGGTCAAAAGTGACGGGGAACTGTTTTCCCTTTTTGGGCAAAAATACTAATTATAGAGTAGTTCCCCTTATTTGTTTATTTACAAATAATTAAAATAATATTAATATATAATAATTCTTTACAAAGAAAGTGACTTGACATCAAGCTTAATGGCCAGCAAAGGCAGCATTTAAGCGAGTTAAAATGAAACTAATAAAATTTGATTTACGTCTTGTGGACTTGCTTGAAATTGATTTTTATTGGATCAAGCTTACAAAACCAAACTGCCTATGTTTTTAATTAATATCAAGAGCCCTTGGGTGCAGTCAGTTGAAAAATGTAAAGAGTATTTTATAGAAAAATATTCTATTTTACCAATCAATATATCAAGACTTAGGAAATCTCATTCTCTAATGAAATTTATTTTGATCTTAAATGTTTTATAGACATAGTAAAAGTTTTCACTTGAAGTTAAACAACAATGAAAGTAATTAGTACTGAATGGATGAACATTTGAGAATGTGATGAATATAAAAGCCAGCATCCATTTCCATTTGATCCATCTTTGGATACTCCTTACCCCATCTCTTACTTGAATTGCTAAGACTACACATGAAATCATTTGGATAAATCATCAGCATCAAATAATTGATTGGCTACCATAAACTAAGAAATTTGGTTTAAAAAATCAATATCAATGATAATTGTATTGAAATTTTATTAATCTAATTACTTTTAATGAAATTTCGTTTCCCAACATAAATCATTTTATTCCAAGTATACATCTCAAAGATGCCATCTTGTTAATACAAGATGGCATCTTTGAGATGTATACAGAATGGTTGTTTGTTTGTGTTTGCACTCAATTATCTGTTATTAATCAAAATGATTTCACAGAACTTACATCTTCTTCATGGGAAATAGAATCTATTTTGACAGACTTATTATTTCTGCCATGATTCTTTCATACCAACATTATGTTTAGATTTAGCATATAAAATTTTTAGAAAAGTCTTAAAACAGCAACAATATTTTTCGAAATCTTTTAATGCTTAGCTGATGCATGACGTTTTACTGAAGTCTACTTTTTAACACATTCGTTCTTATATTATTGATCATCATCATCAGCCATATAAAGTCCGTTGTTGGACATAGGCCTTCCCCATGGTCCGCCAGTTTTTTCGCTTCTGAGCAACACGGTGCCAAAACATTTTGAACTTGTCCAGATCATCATGCCATCTTACTTTCTTTTCTTTTTTTTCACATGATCTCGAGGGATCCATGTTGTGAGTCGCAATGTCCTATGGTTGCCTGATAACTGCCAAATTTCTTTCTTTTTTTAATTTTCTTTTTATTGATATAAACTAGTTTTTAGGAAGCTCTCAATGTTAAAAATCAAGAAATGAGTAAATAAAATATACTACAGATTCTAGAATGTGCTTAATATTTATCTTTAAAAAAAAACAAACTTTCAGTTGAGTAAGAGATGGTGTCCCTGAGATGTCAATCTGTAAGTTATCCTATCAGTTTAAAGTCTTAAGACTGAACAAATGATAGAAGTGTTAAGAGTCTGTAGACAGATACTGATAACATTCTATATTTTTCCTTTAATTTGTTGCTCTACTCATTGGTCTGTTTCAATCCTAGATAACTGTGCATCATCTTCAACAACCAGCCAGCCAGCCTGCCTGCCTCCCACCTGCTAAATACATTTGCTCTTCTTGTCTTTCTCCTCCTCTACACATTGGCCTTGCTGATGATGTCTCTGCTGGATTCTCTCATCACCATGGTTACTGCTACAGTGCAAGTCAATAAACATCAGTGTTCCAAGTCAGGGCAAGGCAGGGCATTGCAAGGCTGGGGCGGAGATTCATTTTTACTTTTTTAAATTTTTTTTATTACTCTTCCTTTTTTCTCTTTTTTCCTCACTTTCCTCTTCTCTTTTTATCCTCACTTTCCTCTTCTGTTTCTTCATCTTCACTCACTTATTCAACAGTTTGTTTCCTATGTAGAAAATGTCAAGGACGAATTAGGTGAAAATAGCCATTTTACTTCAAAAAGTTAGTATTGAATTATTTTCATTTGGAATTTAGGAAAACCAAAAAATTACATAGGCAATTCAGTTAAATGTACAGACTTTGTGAATTTTATCATTTGTAAAAAGATTTTTACCTTTGAGACATTTTTTGTTTTCCCTATCTTTAACTATATGCTATATCTTTAACATACAGATTTTATGACTATTCAGATAGATCATTTCAGTAAATTTCAAAAATGTGTAACGGTTCTAAAATCTTTTCATTTATCAAATATCAAGTTTACCTCAGTCAACGACATTGTCAATGTTACTCATGTTTGTCTCTGTCCACACAATATCTCCAAGAGTTCTCAATGAATTTCAATGACATTTTATGGAGGAGTGAGGAAGAATTGTTTAAATTTAGATAATTTAGAAATTTATATGAATCCAGGAACCTTTTTTTTGTTTGAGAGATATCTTTCATTTTTTCCCCATGTGTCCACAAAATATCTTCGAAAGTTCTTAATGAATCTTGGTGAAATTTAAAGAGTGGACCATGAGTAAGGAAGAAACTGGTTAAATTTTGGGGCAGATCTAGGTATTTTTTTCTTTATTGAGAGATATTTTCATATATTGAGACAACTGTCTAAAATTGTAGAAAATCAAAACTTACATTTACCTCACCTGCATTGTAGCTATATACAATCTGATTTTCATTCAAGTTTTAGTTAGTGTAGTGTATGGCATTGCCAGAGGAATGCGCTCACTTAGTGTTTTCTAGTTGTTTAATGATTTTCTTTTTAAACTACCATAAATCTTAAAGCTGCCCAAGTTGATTACCAATGATTTCTTGACCTGTCAAGGAGTCACATTCTCAGGAATGTCCTTGTGCCAGATTTCGATTATCAAGTAGATAACAATATTAGGTTTTTCTCACACTGTGCAATTTTTATTTCTAAAATCCATCTAGAGATAGCACTTGAAAATAGTAAAATAAGATTAAAATTTTGTAATGGCTACTTTTGATGAAAGATGTAGATTTTATTAATTCAAAACTGGCTAAATTAGTCTTTTTTCCACCCAAAGTTTCATTTGAATTATTTTGTAATTTTCTTATGAATACAAAAAACCCTCGCTATAACCTTGATATAATGAATTTTGGCTTTAACAAACTCATGGATCCATCCAAACATACTTCTGATTTACCGAACAAAGTTCGATAAATGCAAGAACCAATCGCTGATCGTGCATCTGCCAAGACTGATGGAATACGTTGGTGTGAAGGAATTCTGGCATGCATGTGCGTGGTTACGGTGTAGTCTCCTTGGATACTCTTCACATCAACACATTTTTTGTTGTGTTCTTACCATGTGTTTTTTGTGTGCATTTCTGCCATGGCTTCTAAATGTAGTACACCTACGTCTACTACTTATAGGAAGCGCAAGAGGAATATATTGTCTCTGAAGATGAAGCTGGAAGTTATTGAGAACACAAGTGTGGCAAGAGCCAGGCTGAGCTCATGGAAAAAGTATGGTCTCAAAAAGACGACGATCCACAACATTCTGAAGGCAAGATCTGGGGGAGTGTAAAGAAGCTGGAGGCTGGACCTAAGGGCACAGAATTATTTAGGTCGAGGAAGCTACCTTTCAAAGTCCTGGATGAAACAGTCTTTCAGTGGTATAAGCAACAGTGAGCTGAGGGAGTGCCAACCCAAGGCTTGGATATTCAACATGCTGCAGAGAGGCTGGCTGTTCATTTAGGCCATGAGAATTTTAAGTGTAGTGATGGCTGGCTGTGGCGTTTTAGAAGGCGGCATGGCATTGTCAACAAAGCCAGAGATGCTGAATGTTGACACTGAAGCTGTGAATCCTTTCACAAATGAACTGATTTTCAAATCTACAATGCTGCCTTTGGATTTACCAAATGAAGGTCAAAAATAGAATGAGGGGCAACCGAACTGCTTTTGGCTTTACCGAACAATGTTTGTTAAATAAGCGAACTACCAAACTTACTTCTTATTTACCAAACGGGGGGTAACCATCGGGTATAATGAACTTTCGGCTTTAATGCCCCCCCCCCCCAACTAGTTTGTTATAGCTAGGGTTTACTGTACATGGTCTGTAAAAAGCTTTGCCATATTGGCACCAAATCCAGAAGATCACACCTCTTTGTCATCAGTTCAATAATCTGCCACTGAGTTTTATCCTTCCCAAACACCCCTTAGCCAACGATGTGTATGCTGTAGCTAAATTAAAGTCAAAATTGAAGTACTTGGTCAATATACTTATCTGAACATATGAACTCTTACGCCATTATCCATTTCATACAAAATTTTTCATGTCACATTTGTTTATTTGTTAAAAATGCAAATGCATAAACATTTACTGTAAGGAAGAAATGATTTTGATTGCTATTATCAACTTACATTCTTTTTTTCCTTTTTATCCACTTTATTTTTCAGTTTTAGGTAAAGGAAGATTTGTTTTAATAAGTCTTGACTAAGGTGAAATTTTGATCTTCACTGATCAATAATTTAATTAGGTTTCAGAAAGATCATTTTTGTTGTAGGATGTTTTTTGGTTTTCTCTAAGGATTGGAAAGAAATTATCAGTTGATATTTTTTTTAAAGTTCACTTTCAGACCAAACAGATAGAATCAAATGGCTTTCACTTAAATTGTACCTGCTCAGCACTTGACTGAGGGATCATTTTAGAATTCCAGGTATTTGTAAGCAGGATAAGCTTCAATGACTCTTGGTAAGTAGTGGCGATATTTTTATGCATTTACATATATTTTCATAAACTCACAAATTGAATAAAGAAAATTTTCATTTTACATTTCTTTCCTCAATTTGTATGTTTGTAATGTAAACAATGCATCAAAATAACACAATTCCAATATTGTCTTGTTTTCTTAGATTCTGAATACTAAGCTATTAAAAAGACAGTCTTTAACTTTCATAATTTGTCATGTAGGAAAATGTTATGAACCAAAAATGAGAAATAAAATATGAGATATATTTATTGAAATTAAAAGATATTTTTCATGTGTGAAGTGATGAAAACCTGCATTCAACTCTTTAATGGAGTAACTCATCAACAGTTTGAATAGATAGTGGATCCTTCAGCAATGTTCTCCTTAATAGCAGTAAGAAGCATTTCTGCAGTTTGATAGTAACGAATGGCAGCCTGAGGAGTTAGCACACAGATAGTGTAATGGATGTAAGGATCGGCAAAATGGAGGAACGCAATGAGTGGCGTGCAGATAAGAAGAAGTACCGTGTTTATTCCTATTATAAAATATTTTCATCCAATGAAAAAGAAATGAAATTTAATTTCTGTTTGAAGCTTTCAAATTGAAATTTATTCTTTACATTTGATATCTTCAGCTTAAAATGGATTAATGTTTAAAGAAACTTGCCATTTTCCTCCTTTCAGTCATTATGATACTCTAGTATCCAAGCCTATTCAAAATCAAACCAAAAAATGTATTTACATTAAAAGTGTTTACTTTTGCACTCCACTCCTGCCCATTGTTTTATCCTGAGAAATGAGTCTGCCAAATCAATCCTTTCTGATTTTCTTTCTCTTGAAGACATGTCAAGGATGTTTGACATGTGCCTTCTACCCACCCATTGTCTACCATCCAATAAAAGCATTGCTTGTCCAAGTCAAAATGTTAGTCCTGATTAACTGCTAAAAACAAAAAAGGCAAATGTTTTTGTTGTTTTTCATTCTTCTAAAAAGAGTAAGCTCCTGTCAAACTTCTTGTGCATCAATTATCTAAAAGCAAAAAAACAAAACAGAGTATGCAGATTGGTAATTGAATGAAAACCATGAAGAGACCTGACAGTAGCCGGCATAACATTTGTACTAGTGCCAGTCTTAATATTGAATGTCATGCAAAACTATAATAGCTTCTGTCACAATGAACAACAGATCAAACCCATGCAATCTTCTGCTCTGAACTGCTTGACATTGATGTACCAAGTATTTAGACTTTATTTGAAACTGGGTCAATTATAATACAAAGATTTTTAGTTTTGTTTCCTTTACAGTTTCAGATTTTAAAATATTTGTTTTTATTCTATAACCTGCATTTATTTGGGTACTTGCAATAACTCCTAGTACAACCACTAAAGCAGCTTTCTGCATTTAAAAAAAAGAGTTGTTGATTTAGGTATGTGAATGGCCGCTTTTTTATTGATCCACAAAAAGTTATTTATTTTTGGCGGGGGAGGGGTCTTCTTGGACTCTTTTTATAATTGTGTCAGCGCTACCTGACATACAACAGTGATTCATTTCATGGCTGGTATGGCATGTTTTTATTTTATGTTAGTCCTTTCTTTGAATGACACTAACTTGTAAAAGAATTATATAACTTGTTCAGTACAATGTTACAATCACTGTTACTTTGTCGATCCCAGGTGTTTCTACTTTATGCCTTCATTTTTGCTTTTTATTCATGAAAGAAAAAGAATTAATTTGGCTGACAAACTATGGGATTTTGTCTGCTGACAAAACCAAATATATATTTAACATACTTGGAGATGTGTATATGTATATATACTCTCACACATATGTGTAAATATATTATAATAAGCTCAACAAATGAGCAGGTTTCAAAGCAAAATTGTTTTACATTTCTGGATGTTTTACAAAAGACAACTTGTTATTTGTTGTGGCTTTTAGCACCTGTTTCCGCTGAAATCTAAAAAGAAAATTCTGTATTTCATTGTGCCCTGAAATTGTTCAGGCATTACAATTTAATAGCTGCATCATACCTAAAATGAATGTGCATCTACAGTCTGAATGTATTCATGCGATTAAGTCACCATTAACATGATGTATCTATCCACTACAACCTGAAGAGTCAATCTTTTTTACTATTATTGGATGAAGTATTGTAACACATTATTTTTTTTATTAAACTTTACTAGTTTTTACATTCATCTGAATTTTTAGTTGTTTTTATACAAATTTCATTTTGGGCCATCGTTTCTATGGCAACGATTAACAGCTCAATCGGAAATAAAGAGTGAGCCTTTGGTGAGAATCAAACTCTAACCTCATTACCAGAGGGAGTCCAGTTTACGCTTGGCTGCCTTTACCAATCGATCACAAAGACTTTTCATGGTTTGGCAGACCTGAAAAGTCCTGTGGATTACCTTTTGTATATTCCCACACATCATCATTTTCTTGTCACTTATATTGATTGCAATGACATACAGTTTTCTCACTCTTAACTTTCCTTACTACCTTTCGTTCCCAGAGGTTAAACTGACACACACCAATTTTTTTTTTTTCAATGGGAAATCATTTTCTTTGATGTCTGCCTTCTTTATTTTTCTAATTTTCTTGAAGTCTGATGATTGAGAACTATAAATTGTGTTCTTCAAAAATGATAGGCACTACTCACTCATATCTGCAGGAAAACATTTTCTAAGAACATTTCTTCACCTTTTAATAAATGGAAAATAATACATGTAGGCAAAGCAGAATTAGAGCTCACTGCAAAAATCATGTTTATAAATTTTAGTGACACTGGAAACTAGCTGTTACCATCTTTGGTTACTCTGACATCAATGTGTGATTGCTTTAGCTTACTGTTTCGAGGATTGCTTTAATTTTAATGATGTCCTTTTAATCTTTTCCCCCCATTATCTCCATTTTTGGTCTTGTTATGAGCTATAAAACTTATATAATAGTTTTTTAAAAATAAAATGAAGGTATAGTGTATCTGAAGGATTATCTCAGTGTGTTGAGACCACTAGAGTATGAACTAAGAATAAACTGCTATGGTTAAAATACTAACAAAGAATAATTATCTTAATTCTTTTAAAATAGTAAACATACACAGCCATAGTTATGATGATCAAATTCACAATGTGTAAGACCAAAGGAAGCCAAAATAACACTAGAAAGTACTTGTCTTAATATTCTATTCCTGAAATTCCTGAGTTTGATTTGTTTTTGGTCATGACAATTTTGTATGAGGTGACAGATACACTGTTTTTTTTTTATGCATTTGGGCCATCCAAACTGAAGAATTTGGCCCAGACCCTAGTGTATACTTTTTCATTTTGATGTAAGAAACAGCAGCTGGCTAGGATGTTTAGTCAGTACTAGATAATCTTGTTGTCAATTTTCTTATTGTGTTAGCCCAGATGAAGAAGTCTACTTGCTTAATCAGATGGCAAAAGATATTTAAAGTTTTATTCAACTTGAAGCTGCTAATGTAGCACAGTCAATCTAAGCAATGTGTCTATAGGATGAACCAAAGTAGATTGCTGGGTCTGGCAGTGGATTTACAGTTCACCTGCAATTACCTCATTGTCTTGTTTATCATCTCCTTACTAGCATTAAACAATTTGCCAATGCTACCCCCCAAAAAGTTGCCCCTCTACACACACGTGCACACACAAACACAATTTTAGACTAATTTTAAAATTGGTTTTATATCTAGATTTATAACTTCCTGCCTGGCTGAAGGTGGCCTTTTGGTCTCATTTTAATGCAATTTTTCCTTCTCACTTGCTTTATTTTCCAAGTCAGCATTTACAATAGGATTTCACATCCTGTAGGTACCAATTCACTCTTCTTAGTCCTGACCCAATTTTGTTAATTCAGATTTTTACAATATAATCATTTATTGTAGCTTTAGATAAGTTTATATTTAATCCATGTAATATTTACAGAAAAAAAATTGTTATGTGTGACTATGTATGTATGTCTGCAGTGAGCATCACGGCCAAACTAAATGTCCCAGGGGTCTGATTTTTTTACATGGATATTGACTTAAACATAGGCTATTTTGTTTTTTGAAAATTTCAACACTATCAATTTTTTTAGTGAAGGGTCCGATTTCCAATGCAAGTATAATGCTAAACTGAACACATATGTCCAGTAGGTAAATGATGGAGTGTGATGTAAATAAGTGTCCGTAAGTGTTCCAAAGTATTGGTAGAGAATAGAGAATGTTTCTACGGGAGAGAGAAATAGAATGTTTACACAGTGTAATGTTGTTTTGTTTTTTTATTACGAAAGCTGACAACACGTGTAAATGTTTTTAATTTTTTTGTTTTGCAAGTTGTTAGTAGCTTTTTTAATACATAATAATTCTAACTACTTTTTAAAAGTCACAAGTAACTTTTCTTCGTTGAAATCTGATTCATTATTTAATGTTCGTCTAAATAAACACAGATTTTCTTCCTTATTCTCTATTTGTATTCTTCGACGCATGTAATATTTTCTTTCTTTCATTATTACAAAAGCAGACGCCATCGTAAATATTTTAAATTTTGTTGTTGTTTGGCAAGTTGTTACTAAAGTAGATTTTTTCTTCTACAGTGCAGAATTTTTAAATGAATTTTTGTACTATTTGCGATCAGTTTCTAAGTTAAAATCTACTTCATTATTTAATTGTCATGTAACAAAAACACAGCCTTTTTCTTCTTATTTCCCCTCTGTGTAATTTTTTACTCATTTTTTCTTTTTTTCTTTCTTCATTCTGAAAGCAGACAACAGCATAAATGTTTTTAACATTTTTTGTTTGGAAAGTTATTAGTAACTCTTTCAGTTTTTAGTTTAAATGAATTTGTTTCGATCAGATTCTAAGTTAAATTCTACTTCATTATTCAATTGTGATGTAAATAAACAAAGCTTCTTCCTAATTCTCTCTCATCCTTATGAGCATGGTATTCTTTCTTTCCTTATTACGAAAACAGACAACAGCATAAATGTTTATAATTGGGAAGGAGACTTTTTCCAGGGAAGGTAGGGAATCTTTTTTCACATTTAAGGGGTCAAAATCATGACTTTTCCCTTATAAGGATCAACATCAAGGGGGGAATTCTTTTTCTTTTCAGTGATCAAAGTGTGTGGGGGGGGGGGTTAACCTTTAGAGGTCAAAATTTGTGGGGAAATTTTGTTTTAGCCTTTTAGAGTCAAAATCAAGGGGGAAATCTCTATAAAATATCATTTGTTTTCCTGTGGTTTTATATTTAAAGTTATTTTTCCTGGGCAATGCAGTGTAACCATGCTAGTACTAATTCTAGGTACTACAAATTTCATTTTCAATTCTAATATGTATTTTTCTTTAAAACAATACAAGTTCTGTTATTCTGAATAATAAAAAAAGACATGATTTTGTTGGTATTAGGAAATTTCATTTTTTTTTTTTTGTAATAATAAATTCTTTTTGTAATAATAAATTTTATTTTTGCATTTGTTTTATATACAATTGGTGAGTGAATATACATTGTAGCTGATATGTTTGGTTTTGTATGACAAATTTCAATTGAATATGATTTGTTATTTTGGATAAAGGAGATTTTTCAATTTTTTTTCTTTACATATATTTCTACTGTAGACAAGTTAATTCATTTTTAGACCACAACTGTGTGTGTGTGTGTGTGTGTGTGTGTGTGTGTGTGTGCACATATAAACACACATCAGTTTTAAGTTATATAATTCTGATAACCTACAAGGCTAAGCCCATGTATATTATGTTTCATCAAGAACACAGGTTTTTGTTAGATCTCAAAAGAAGACTGAGCACAATTACTTGTGAATATTAATAATTCTCCAGTAATTAAAAATAATTAAAAACAAATCAAACGCTTTTGAATCTACATGAACTCGGATCCCAACCCATCAAAAATAAAATAAATTCCTTTATGATTTGTAAAAAAGCCAAACACAATATTTGCTGTATCATAAAGGAACTAGATTACACAAGATGTTAGGAAAAACAAAAAGAATTCTTTTGTACATGCATACACCATGTTATATATGTCTTGATATTTACAGAGCTTAGTGTCATCTGGCTCAAGGTCAAATGCAGGGTATACAGTAGAGAGATTGTTGCATCAATCAAGTGGGGAGAGTCTGCCTGCTTTGAAAATCAGCATGAGAAATCCTGGCTTTTTTGTTTAAGAGAATGTATATCTTGCATGCGAAAAAAGAAAAGAAAAACATGCATCACTCTACCTCTAGAATTTTATGTAAACTTAGTCCAAAAAGGAAATGGAAATGATCTCCAAAGACATGGGCTTAACACTTGGATTTTGATACTCTTCATAAAAGTTAAATTTAGAACTTCTCATTCTGTATATTAAAATCACCTGCTGATGAATGCGTGTTTATGTAATCTAGAACAGTCTGTTAAGCTATTTCTTCTCCTACTTTCTTTTACACATACTTATTGCTTCTTAGTATATAAGACTATATGTCATCAGATCTTAATTTCTATCCTTAGTCACTCTCAGTACTATATGTTCATTTAGAAGAAGGAAAACCATAAGTGGACCTGTGCTATTTCTACCAAAGTTAAGATTACTTCTAAATCAAACAATAACCATTATGTAAAAACATCTATGTTAGATGATGGTCTCTGAATATTGGGTCTTTGCTCATACAACTACCATCACTTATCCTTACTAACAAGATAGAATAATATCTTTTAATTTCTTCACAAGTAACATTATAAAGGTTGAGATGTATAGCCCCATCTCCACAATCAAACCTGTCCATAACTAACTGACCCATTGTGTAATTTTTTTTTGTCCTTCCCTTGTTGGTTTTTTGCTTTATAATTGACATTGTCTTCCTCCTTTGTCAACATTTGCTTCAGTCTTTGTTGCTTTTTTTATTATTATCCTTAGATGTTTCATATTCTTCTTTTTGTCTCCAATAAACTCTAAACAGAGCATTTTTGATTCCTTTGTTGTGCTTGTTGCTATCTTCACAATAACTTTTTACCATTGTATTGTAGTACTGCTACCACATGATTTAATTCTGAATGTATAGATTTTATGTAAACATTTACTGACACTGTCTTTTATGAATGTTCATATGTTTGCTGAGATATGAAACTCCTTTTAACTTAACCCGAGTCATAGTGACATTTTCTGTTACTATTGTGGTTTCAGATGCAACAAAACAAACAGAATATTTTCCCTCTTTTTTTTCTCTACCCTAGAAAAAAAAACTTTAAAATTTGTATTTGAAAAAAATTTGCACTTGAATAATATTGATATTTCAAATTTTTCATGAATACAATAGTCACTTCAGAAAAAATCTATATTGTATCTTAAACATACTAGATATTTGCTTGATTTCCTTCTGTACTTTACATTTGTTTTTGTCTGTCTGTATATATATTTCTATCACTCTTTATTATCATGCTCTACTTCTTGCCAAATATTTGTGCTTCAGGTGGCCAAAAAATATTTTTCACTATCACCATATACAATAATACTTTATACACTAGATCTCGGCTCATATTCAGCATAGTAGAAAAAAATTGATTTTTTATACCTTCGACTCTAACATGATTTATCAGCACTATACTGACCATTGAAAGAAATAATCAATTTGACTTTTCAAAGACAAAAATATTGCAATAAGTATTATTAACCTGGCATCTAGAATTGGATCACAGATTCACAGTTCTTTAACTCTACACTCTCACACTAAGGTCCATTTGCATGTATGAGGAAAGAAAGAAGAAAAAAATCATTTCTCTCCTTCAAGTTTCTAAGTTTATCATTTTCAGTCATCACTTGTTTGTGTACGTGCATACACATTGATAAGTTTGTGTCCAATAATAAATATATATGTAAAAAGAGAGAGATTCATTAAAATGTGTCCTTTATCTAAAGTAAAGAGTACCATAAGTAAAAGTAGATTACATCTTGCTGAACACTGTTTATGCAGCGAGAGTGGGGTATTCAGATAAGCATTTTGTGTGTGTGTGTGTGTGTGTGGAGCGGGGGGAGGGGTCTCAAGTAAAAGTAGAGACTTACAAAAACATACTGTTTGCTTAGAAGATATTTATATATTATATGTATACTGTACTGCGGGGCTATTTGGCATCATGGGGGCTATTTGGCACTCTTTTTTTATTAATTAAAAATTGTTAAAAATCTTTTACGGAAATCAAAAACAAAAAATTTATATCTTCACAACTGCCTTGATAATATTTTGAGTGCTAGTTATTGCATTTACTTACTAAATGAGAAAAAATTTAAAAAAACAAAAAAAAAACAATTTTCATAAAATTTTATTTTTCCCCAGCTAAGGTCTGTGGAGAAATAACTACTGGCACTAAACATTTATAATTTTGATATATTGTTAGTATACCTCTTAGAAGTATTCAGTGCAAATTTAGTAAATTTATGTTTACTAGTTTTACTAATTTTACTAATTTTCCCCTACACTGTTTCTATTTTAATTTTTGGGGTTTTATTTCAGATTATTTAACTTCTATCTGGTTCTTAGATATATCTTGAAAAGTACATAAATACAGACTAGAATCATAAACAATCATGGTTCGAAATAACAAGAAAATGCAATATTAATAAACAAGAACCATAAGTTCAACAATGCATCTACCGTCAGTAGTAGTAGTAGTAGTAGTAGTAGTAGTAGGTGGAAGATGAGGATGGTTCACCCGAAGGTCTGGACCCAGTTTCATATCAATCTAACATGATATGGCTGAGAAAATTTTAGGTAGTCCAAAATAGCCCCCAAAGCAAAGCTATTTGGCACCAGCTTTTGTTAGCCATTTTTCTATATGTAAAGCAACTTCACATTTGTTTTTCTTACCACCATTGGGGGGCCTCTGGTAGTGATACAGTTTGATGTATAAATGATAATATTTCAGCAATAACTTTACTCGTTATTGCACAAAAACCTAAAGAAAAGTGCCAAATAACCCTGCAGCATGGTATATAGTATATTATAATATGTGTATCTATATTATATATGTATATATGTCTGTGTGTGTGTATCTATATGTGTGTGTTTGTTTATGCACCTTTCTAATTTGTTCATCTACTATTCTTTTACCTTATGAATGAACTGCTTTGTAGCCATTTTTCATGCCCAAAACTATATATATACCTTATGATGAACAGTCAGATTGATTGGCATCCCAATAAACCAAAAAAGGAAACTAATTCTTATTATAATTAACACAGGTTATTCATAAACTGCTTTTTTTCTGGTTTCTGCTTCTTTACCTAAGGTCAATCAGCCTTAGTTATAGTTATTTTCTCACGGAGGGTTAATAGATTTTTCTTTCTAAAAATGGTCATCCTAGTCAAGGTTGTAACATTAGATTGCTTAAAGAAAGTTTCTGGTTCTTAGATATATCCTGTGAAAAAATAAATAAAATTACAAGAGTGGATCAATAAGTCTTTAGCCTGACACATAATTAAAAGCTGAATTTCTAACTGAAAATTTCACTGTATAATGTCCAATTTATGTGATTACTATTGGCTATTGAATTAATTGCATTGACAAGGAGGGAGATTATGTTGAAAAATAAATATCTTTTGTGTAAAATAAATGCTTTTGTCATCATTAGGCGATGGACTTATTGATATACTACGTAAATGAGTATAGTGTTAAATTCTGTAATGTTTCAAACATTTTAAAAAAAATCTGCATCTCTTAATCTATCGTATCAAAGTATTAGTAATTAAGGAAATTATTAATGAGCCAAAAGCTATGCATTACAGGGGAATATTTCTTTTATTCAATGATATAATAGGTTACAAAACATATTTGCTAAATTATTTGAAGTATCTTTCCTCACACTTTAAAACAATTTTTCAGAGATATTTTATCACAATGCCAAAACATAGATCTTAATTAAATATAACTAATGATGAAAATCAATCAACCTTTAGCACTATGGAGGCGACTTTGTTCATGGAACAAAAAGTTTGTCATGCCACTGCAGGCGACTCCCATCTATAGTGTTTGAATTTCGAAGTTGTGTTATATTCATATCAATTTCATGTCAATTTCAGTCATACATGACCAGACACACAAGTTACAGGCTTTCAAAGTTACTAAGTGCACAAAATCTTGACACCCTTGAAAAAGAATGCAGTGTGCTAAAGGTTAACAAAAAGCAATTAAAATGCACTAGAGAAATGTTTTAGGTTAGAATGAAAAAAACCACAATTATATGCATGAATTTTTAAGGCACAGAAATAGAAATATTTGCTATGCTCAGTTTTTCCAATTATGTACTTCTATATTTCTGTGAAGAAATGAATATGTTACAATTGCAGAGCATTTGACAGCGGGTTATACATTAAATTTCCTCTTTAAGCTCTCTTTGGTATGGGAAAGAAACATAATTTCTGTATTTATGACGTCTGATATCATTGTCAAATGATAATTTAAGCTATCCAGTACGTTCTTTTGTTGTTTTCTTATATATATATATATTTTCACAATTTTTGATTCTTTGACCTGGATGTATTTTGTCGTATCATTTATCAGGACACTAATTTTGAGAATGTGTGTATTACATGAGTGTGCTTATGTAAAATAGTTTCTATGAAAACACCAGCCAAAATTGTGTGGTGAATAGTGTAGAATTTGAACAAATTACTGACTTGAATTCACAGCAATTTCAGGGCAAAAGAAGTAATAAAAATACTTTCACTAACAGAAATCTTGTCAACATCTCAGATATCTTATTACTTAGAAGATTAGAGGATAATTTTTAATTTGATATGCTTTCATCATTTTCATCTTTTATGTTGTCAAATTAGTTTCAGATTTCTGATTCTGACACTATTTTCAGGCTTCATAACATACAATTATATCAGCTTCACTAGAAGTATTTTGGTTTTATTTTATATTACAGATTCTGTTCATTTTTCCCTGTTTTAGCTTTTTTCTCCTCTTATTTATAGCCATGAAATTATCATAAACAAAATTAATATATATAATTGTTGTAACATATTTTCACTCTCAGGTTTTGGTTTCAGTAGACAATATTAAAAAACTTGACTCTATTTCATATTATTCACTTATATTTACTCGCTTGAAGGCCGCTTTTTCCGGACATTAGATTTGATGTTGTCACTTCCTTTGTATCAAATTAATATTATAAATATTTGCAAATAAATAATGGAAACTACTCTATAATTAGGATTTTTTCCCCAAAAAAAGTTGCCCCTCACTTTTGGTCCCATAAAAGGGGAAAAAAAATTTGATCAGACTTTGAAAAAACTAACTTCCCCAAAAAGTCTTATCAGAATAGACGTTCTCTTTTGAAGGCACACACAAAGTTCTCTCATGAAGTCACAACATTCTATTTCGACGTCACTGTCATAATGTGCTGTTTTTGCTGTGTTCTGATAACATACATACATACATACATACATACAAATAGAAAAACTATTATTATACAGATGATCTGGACCCTTCAGATGATAAACCATTGTACATTGTTTTTTAAAGCAACAGTTTGTTTTCAGTGGCCTACAAGTAGCATTACCTATATTTGGTAATCTTAGAATTGCTTTCATCAAACTGTACACCTACAGATAAATTTACTCTAATGCTTTTAATAGGTTAAGCAGGTAACAATCAGAGATACTTATATTTTAAAGCTATGAATCAAACTAGTTCTCTTTTCACTCATATACAAAAAAACAATTACACAAGCAAGTATTTATAAGAGCTTACAATAATAAAAATCTGAACTATTTCTATCATTAGTTAAGAAGATTCTCATTAAACAGGATAATGCAGAGATGTTTTGTGGCATATAGTTCTCTCCTATGAGTCAGAATTTCTATCTGATGTTCATTGCATTGTCCATTTTCTATTTACTCTGTACTCTTGTACACATTTTTGTACTTTATAAAAGAATATTAATTCTTTTAATAATTTAAAACAGGTTAAAAATATGACCTATTAACCTTTAGCACGCTGTAGGCAACTTTGTGCAGCACCCTTAAACAAGAATGCAGGAGTGCTAAAGGTTAAGTGTCCAAATGTAATTTAAACTTCTGTATAAATCCTCAAGAGAATTAGTTTTATTATTAATTATGAGCACAACATAACAGATTTTCTGCACTTATTGAGTCACTGTATCTTATGCGACTGATTATAATCTGACCAACAACTTTCTTTCACCACTAACTGTTTATTAAATGATGTCAAAGAAACATTTTTTAATGGTTATCATTATCAAAGAGGGATGAACTAATTTTGTCTACTATTGCTTTACTTAAATTTATTTGTATGAAACTAGAACATGTTTATCAGTTTGCTTGTTCATTTTATCTATTGAATCCGTTGCACATTCTCTCTTACATATTTGTAGTTACAGATCTGAATTATGTCTACAAAATAAGTGAATGTCTTTCATAACTTGCCTATTTTGTGTGCATTATTTAAGGTTATGGCTTACACCACTAATCTGAAACCAACTGTTGTGCTGAAGATCAACAGGTTTACATGTTTCTGTTATTTCTTTGTATCATACTTCTTGTACATGCTGAGACTCAAGTAGTTTTCAGTGTTATCACAATTCCTTTACTAAGATCACTTCCCCATGGTTGGCAGTTATCCATAAAACTTTCTTTTGAATTTTGTATTATACTACAATAATACATGTACAATAGGTGTGCATGTAAAATGTTGGATATTAAGTATTTTAAAACAATCTTCCTATATTCTGAACAAGTGTTTCTGTATTATGTTGTAATTTACATTATACCTTCTTGGCTTTCTTCAATATCATATATTGTCTCACATACGGTTATTACATTTTATTTTAATTGAATTCCTTAGTCTGGTTACTAGGTAAGCTTTGAATAGATGTCTATTCAAGATAAGTATCACAAATAATATAGACATAGTATTCTTCATAATCTAAAGAGTTGATCAGTTATGAGAGGTTTTCAAAATAAATCAAGGCTCCAAGACATTCTGCTGGGAAAACAATGCTATTAAAAGAGCAATGGAACTTATCAATATGTCTCGGTATGTACAAGAATTCTGATACAAAGAAATAACAGAAACCTGTAAACCTGTTGATCTTCAGCACAACAGTTGGTTTCAGATTAATGGTGTAAGCCATAACCTTAAATAATGCACACAAAATAGGCAAGTTATGAAAGACATTCACTTATTTTGTAGACATAATTCAGATCTGCAACTACAAATATGTAAGAGAGAATTTGTATAATGTTAAAGTATTTCCCTTAGGAGTTTTGGTATTTTGAAAAACGTTTTGTAATTGTTTAAAATGATATTGTACAACATCTATATTATATGGATGAACTAATTATTTTATATTTGCTGTTATAGAACCTTTGGCAATAAGCTTTACATTTCAAACACTGAGCTGAATCAGTTTTAAAATATTTATATTAGACTCTGTATATTACATTTCTCTTTTTCAAGAATTTGATGTTAGTCTTCCTTGTAAATATCAATGTAGCAATTCTTTTTCCATCAGATTTAGAAATATGAAACAAGTAAAGAAAAGAAAAATTAATCATATTGATCAAATGTCCTAAATACTGTGCTCCAAGTGGTTGTAGCAGTGTATTAGATCAATTTTTATGTTTCTTCTGCAGTTATGTCTTTATCAAAATTTGTTTGATTTACCCAGTGTGTATGATGCCATGTATTGGGTCATGAGTAATCATCAAAGTCTTTTAGATGATATCTATTAAAAACTGTCAACAAGTTTCGTCAGTTTTTAAGTGATTTTTATACCACTAAAATAACTACATTATATAACAAAGTATACCAAATTTCAGTATTTAAAAAAAAATATTTACATCCATGACTAAACCCTTTCAACCCATAAGCTGTTGTGCCTTCAGATAACCTGTATCTAAGCTCCTGAGGGGAAGGGGGGGAATATTAATAATAATTTAAAAAATTGTTCATTGACAAACAAAATGTTTTAGTCTAATTCATTTCATTTTCACAGTTGCTTTGCCTGTGTAAGTCAAATATATTTCTGAGTGGGATGGGAGTTGTCACCTCTGTTATCAAATGCGTTTAGGGTGTAGTAAAATAGCGCTCAGCCCAAAATATCAGGCTTACCAGTTCAAAAGGAATTCTGTTTTTATTAGTGGTTTTCTGGACGAGTAAGTGATAATATAGGTAGAAATGTTGGGGGTCCACTAACCACCTGCCTTATATTGCGAACCATACTATAATGAACCATATTATATCGGGGGACACCTGTAGTTCCTTTGTCTTTTGAAAAAAATAAACTCAATCACATTAAAATATTTCTTGTAGTTTTAACATTATTGTCTGATGTTTTTGTTGTTAGCATTGCTCATAAGAGCCTCACAGATTTTCTTATTGTTGTTTTAGTTTTATCTTCACAACTCCTATATACGAGGTACGAAAGAGTTTGTACTTTATTTAAATTTGGCTGCCATCCCCTTTGAAGTAGTCACCTTGTGCAGTGATACACAGCTCCCAGCTCTTCTGGCACGCTTGTAATGCTCCCTGAAAGTCCCACTCATTAAGCGTGTCAGGTACCATCTGCAATTCGTGCTGGATCTCCTCCACAGTGTCAAAACGGCAACCCTTCAGCTTGAACTTTATCTTGGGGAAGAGGAAGAAGTCATGGGTAGCCAAATCCATCGATTGTACTGGTGCAACACAAAAACAGACGCATTTTCAATGCACTGTAAGTGGGCACATTATCACGTTGGAGCACCCAATTCCCATTGTGCTACACTTCAAGTCGTTTGTGCCGAATGTTCTCTCTGATGCCTCAGAACAGTACAGTTAAACTCTGCATTGACATCTGACTGTGGGGGACAAATTCACGGTGCATAACCCTGCAAATATCGAAAAAAACTGACAAACATGCTTTTGGTCGCGCTCTTGACCTGCCTCGCCGCCTTCGTTCTTGGAGATGGTGGGCTCTTCCACTGTGAAGACTGCTGTTTGGGTCGTAGCTGTTAACCCAAGTCTCATCACTGGTGATCATCCTTGACATAAAGGTTGGGTCAACTCGAGCCTGTTGAAGGAGATCCTCACAGACCTTGACACAGTTCTGCTTCTGCTCAGGGGTGAGAAGCCTGGGCACAAACTTGGCAGCAGCTAAAATCGCAAATGAGCATGTGAACGTGTTCACAAAAGCATGTGTAACACAGGTCCAAATGTTCACAGCATGACGCCATGTGGCATGCTAACTTGGGACGATTACTGCTAACTTCCTGCTGCGCACGCATAACAGTGCCACACTTAGTTTGTTCTCAACAGGGACGGTCTCAGAACTTTTTGATCGCACCTTGGAAAAAAACAGACCATCCAAATAGTGTGGTGCTTTGTATACAAATTAATTTTAATATTGTGCATCATCATTAGTTTGACTCTTATAAATTGTCTGTATATAAAAATAATCATTTTGTAACTTTTGCATAGAATTGATATCTACACAGTCAATTGAAAAGTTAAGTTTGTTAATATTGACTTTAAGCTGCTGATTACTAATGCCAATGTAATCCTTCTATTTACTTTTGGTCACTCTAACTTTGGTGACAACAGCCATCCTTTCTCCTTTTATTATGTCTATCTTATTTACCTCTGCCAATAAGTTGGAAGAGGTATATGTATTCACTTGTGTTTGTCCAAATGATATCTCCAAAAGTTCTCAATGAATTTCAATAAAATTTTCTGGATGGGCTACGGAAGAATTGATTAAATTTTGGGGCGGATCCTTGAATTCTTTTCTTCCCCTGCATCATAACTATATGTCCACACCAAACAATATCTGGAGATATTGTCATTGAAATTCATGGAGCCATTAATTTCAATGACATTTTGTGAAAGGATGGGCAATGAGCTACAAAAGAATGGATTAAGTTTTAGGGCAAATCCATTGATTTTTTTTTTTTTACAGTTTCCTCCCCTGGATTGTAACTATATGTCCACACAATATCTCCAAAAGTTCTCAATTAAATTTTGTGGAAGGGTAGGCCAAGAGGTAAGGAAGAATTCATAAAATTTGGGAGTGGAATTTTTCTTGAATTTAGAGATATTTTTTCATTTTTTTCCCATACATTTATGTATTCACTCATATTTGTCCATATAACATCTCCCAAAACTTTTCAATGAATTCCAATGACATTTTGCCGATGGGCATACCATTGGCTAGGGAAGAATTGATTGGGGTGGATCCAGGAAATATTTACACTTACCTCTGCATTGTAACTATTTGTGAATTGATTTTCATTCAGTTTTTAGTGACAATGGAGTTGGTAGAGGTATGCAGTCTCTGAGTGCTTTCTAGTTGTAAGTTTTTTCTTCTTCTCTCTCTGAATCTATCCTTCTTTGTGTCTGTTTTTCTGTTTTTGTTCTGTTTTTCTCTTCTCTATCCATCACTTTTCATCTGTCTACCCACTAATGCTGCCTCTCCCTTCTGTCAAAATCTTTCTATCCTTTTTTCTTTTTCTATCTTTTTTTCTATCTCACCTCCTTTCCTCCAGCTGTTATAGTTGCAGCTGCTACCCATTTCTGTTTGAAATGTCAATAGAATCTCTACGTTTGTATATCTAACCAGTTCACGCCTTATTTGACTTTGTAATGACAGACTCATCTGTGGATTTGAAACACATTAGACGAGTTTATACAGAAAAAGTAAATCAAAGAGCTGAACTTTGTCTCCTCATTCTGCAGCTACTGCTCTGGTATGTTGTATTGGTTGGAGTAGGTATGGTAAGAAATACAAAATAGAGAAGTAGCTTCACTATAATCAGTCTTTTAAAGTCCGTTGTTGCACTTAGGCCTTCTCCAAGGTCTGCCAGTTTTTTCACTCCCAAGCGTCACAGTGCCAAAACATTCTGAACTTGTCGAAATCATCACACCATCTTATTTTTTACCCGCCATAATTTCACTGAGTTGTGATGTCCAGCGTTGTCTGATATTCTTGCAACATGGCCTGTTAAGTTTGCTAATGGCTTTCAGGATATCTCTGACACCTGTTTGGTATCTTTCCATGTTGTGATCTTTCCATGTGACGTTTAGCGTGATTTTTCCCTGTGAACGCTGCATGGCTCTTAGTTTGAGAGCCAATTTCTTAGTTAAGTTCCATGTTTCAGCTATGTAGGTGACTATTAAGAGGATGCACTGGTTGTAGACCCTTTTCTTTAAACCAATGGGATCCTTTTGTTCTTGAAGATTAAACTTGCTCTGTCGAAAACTTGCCAACCTAGGGTGATTTTTCGTTTGATTTCTTCTTCTTTTGAGGATTCCATGGAGATTGGTTGTCCTAGGTAGATATAGTAATCTACTTTCTTCAGCTCTTCATTTTCAATTTTGATTATTGTGTCACTATCCTCAACTTATTCGCTGCACAGGGCTTTGGTTTTATTGAAGTTCATGTGCAGACCAACTTTCTTGCTTTCAGCATTGTTTGAAAATCATGAAAATCTTTTGCAAAAACAATTTCATCAGCAAATCTGAAGTGACTTAGATATTCTTTATCAATGTTATAAAATATCACTCGCCATGGCATTTGTCGACTACCAAACAGCCTTTGATTCTGTGGAAATTCCCAAAGTCATCAAAGCAATCCTACATACGGTGTAGAGCCGTGTATGTCAAAATTTCACAACATATCTAAAAACAGCAGCTCTTTAGCAGACTACACAAAAACTCCAAACCCTTCTATCTCGAAAAAGGAATAAGACAAAGCAACACCAGCTCACAAACTGTTCACAGCTTGCCTCGAAATGGTCTTCCAAAACTTAGATTGGATAAATAAAGAGAAGGAGCTTGGCCAGGATTAACTAAGTGCTATGTAATGTTTGTATTTATTGTTAGTGGCTCACCTACCATTGACATATTGTTACTTCTGAGCACCTTGATTGGCAGTCTAGTACAAATATTTGTCTTTGTCCAGGAGAAGCCAAATGCCCCATTTGCCAGTCAGTTTCCATAAGCAGATTTGACCAAATGGCAATTACACTTTAACCCTGTAATATTGGAAATACAGTGTATAATCTGTCTAGCTGTGTTTGATGTTAACTTTACTGGTATGTTTTTGCTTCAAATAGTGGTTAGTTAATGACATAATAACATTTTGAATTGAAAGATGTATAGTTATGAAGACTGGTGTGAATTGCCTTTTGCAAAGTTACAATAGTAAGATATATTCTTGTCCATATCCAAACTGTATTGTATTAAAGGAAAGACTGACGCAGATATCTGAAATGCATTGAAAGTTAGAGAGTAGCAGTCAAAGTAGAAAAAACAAACTTAATTGAATTTGAATTTTTATCCAATTGGTAATATTTATATGACAAAACATTACATTGAACATTGTTTTGCCATCAACACAAAGAACATTGTTGGTTAATATGCCTCATAGAGATCATGGATTTTACAAGACTCCATTGTCTTAGAGTCAAGATCTTTTCTACTCTACGGCAAAATTGTAATAACAAAGAGAAGGATAGTCTGGAGCTTGTTGGCACATTGACCTATACTCTAGTGCTAATTTTTATAAATAAATACACAAGGAGAAATCTGTAGGATATCTAAAATGACAACACTCTCTAATTCTAATCATATACTGCAAATCTGTTAATCTGGCTGAAAACCAAGTGACTAAATTCATTTTACACTAATGGGTCAGTCATGTTTTAGATAATGCTTTCATCATGCTCTGACATTTTTTTCAGTTAATCCTGTTTTAGTTTTGTCTTTTCATCCTGTGTCCAAACCCACCTCAAAGATTTATGGCAGTAGAGCAATGTATTGTGAATTATCAGCAACTGATCTAGTATCCCACAGCAGCAAGGCAGCTGCATCAATGTCAAAATGTCAAAGAATGCCTTGTTATACAAAAGATCAATTCTTGTAGTCGTTACTACATTTCTTCATGTTCCTGGCTCTCTCTGAGAAATGATTGTTCTGTATCTCCCAGCAGATACAAAAGCCAGTGTATCTGATGCTAAACAGATGTCTGATTTCCCATTACCATGAACTTACAGACTCTAAATCTCTTTTGTTATGATATATCCAAACACTTACACACTCCATGTGCAGCTTGTACATTTGCGTCTTACATTCTCTTTCTTCAAGGTTTTAGTGAATACAGCTGATATTCACTTTCTGAAAACCATGCACAAGAGCACAGACATCTGTCTCGAAATAAAATGATTTTTTTAAGTATAAAAGTCAAAACACTTATGAATTGTCTCAGCTTGGGATACTTCAGAATGTTTCTTATTGCAATGTGATTTCATATAATGCACATGAAACACTTAAATACTATTCTTGAGAAAGCACTGATGCTAAAATCTTAAATGATTGGTAGCAGTAAGGGTACCTGAGTGTAAAATACAGACTCCAAGATACTCACATCAAAGATCGCTACACATGCAAACCTAGAGCTATCTGTTACATGACACAAAAGTATAATTTTTCAGTTTTCTATGGAGACAATTTCATTTTTACTTGTATAAATATTTTTTCCACATAGTCTCTCTCTTACACACACTGTACTAAGTCCATTGATCCATATTTATCAAATATTCCTGAATAAAAATTCTATACCCACATATACATGTGTGCATGTGTTATTTTGACCTAACCGTTTCACATACGCTTCATTCATGAAGAGAACTGTCAATCATGTTTTCATTCTGCATAAACTCTGTAAACTTGAGAATTTGCTTTTTCAATGAAGGTCTGCCCTCTGACACACTCGCTTAGTCATTCTTCATTTTGTTAATTTTCCTTTTTTTCTTTGCATCGCCTTTTTTTACATCTTATTTTCTCTCTTTCTTGCTTTTGTCTGTTACTTCTTTTGTAAATATTTTTAATACAAGCCTATATTGCTTATTCATACCTTAGCCTGGCCATCAGCCAGGTTGACAGTGGCTGTATTATAATCCTGACCCAATATATTGAAGTTGAACACTAGATTGCATTGGTTCACAAAGCAATATATCAAGCTGACATAGCTTATAAAGAATTCTGCTACAAACTGCTATGACCATCGATCTGTCTACATTTAAGACTGGACATTTTCACTTGGCTCACAGCATTACTCATAAGCCATCTGTTTTCTTATTTTTTTTCAAGATGTATTTTTATCATCTTTTCTTTTCTGGTCAGAGTTGTAGGGGTAGGGACCATTTTGCTTATTTTTCTTCCACGTGTCCTTTGCATAGCAATGACTCAGAAAACTGAATTAATTCTGTCATTACTAAGTGTAATATGAGTATTATGTAACTATGAATTTTTTAAATATATAAACGATCTTGTGAGATTAATTGCTTTTAAGAATTCCTACTATCAGATGTTGACTCGGATCAGTTACAGGTACATTATCTTTGCTTGAATGAGTTCTGTAGAAGTAAGTTCAAAAGTGAATCAATCCCAGGAGTCTAAGTCACTGACAATGAATTCAGTATGTAATACTGACCTGAGTTCATACAAATTTGAGAAAATCTAGATGATTTTGAATACCTAAAACCAATGAAAGTATTTTTCTTGATATTTTCTTCATCTGCATCCTAGAAAAATAAGTCTGTTTATCTATTGAGTAGTAGCAAGCTAAGATCTGAAAATATTGTGAAATCCTCATATGTACTTTTCAGTACCAAATAGGTAACCATTTGAGGTACTGCATACAGTATGTATACAGTATTTTACCATCTAACAGTGCACATTTTTCCCTGTATTATTTGGATTCTGCAGTTATTTATGTTAACTTAAAACTCAGTGCTATTTCTTGTTTAAAAAACGATCAGTTTATATCATATTTGAAGGCAAGTTTCCTTATAGTTTAGTAGTATCAGATCACAGAAATAACTGGAAATTAATATACTGACCACATTGTATTCCACTCATGATCTATGTCCATTCTCTCCTATGTAAGTACATCTTACTACTTTTAATCTCCCATTCTCCCTTACATTGTGGACGTGATTATCAACTATTTTACATCTTTTTTATCTTTTGGAATTCTATATAATCAGTGTCAAAGAGTAATCTTATTTGTGTGTAGTTCTTTGAAAGTGACTTCAGTCAAATTCTGTATGTGATTGGAACTACTGAAATAATGATGATAAGCAGTTATGGAAATTGGAAAGATTAAATCATTCTCAAAAAATTATAGAAAAAACACAGTTCTGGAACAATTTAAATTTTAACTGGAAGACAAATCAACTGGATGTCACTTTCAAAAACTTTAGTCAACATTATAGATTTTTTTAGCTGAATCTCATTTTTCCTGAGCTTTATTTTCCAAGATCTATGATGCAGTAAACTTTTGATTTAGGAAAAACACACACACATCATCACTGTTAGTCAGTGTGTGTGCATTTGTCCATGCTGTTTGTCTTGAATCCCTTAATTGACTTTAACCAAACTTTGTATCTGATTCATGCATTGATTTTGTAGTACTTTAAAAGGAATTAATTTGAGAAATAGCATGTGGTACTGTTATGCTATGATTAAAACCATAGTCTCATTGTAACTTTTATATATGTATATTGTCTATCTATACATTAAATATAACATTTGAATTTTTGAGGCATCCTTTTTCACCCCCGTTAAACTAAGTTTTACCACAATAAACTAATTTCCTTTATTTACGCAGGATCTGATTTTTTTTCTCACAGTCAACTTTATATCAGATGCTTTAGATCTGGTGCTATTAAAAATCTAAAGATTAGGAATAAAGTTAATGATGTTTGTCCAAAAGTTTTTCTCAAGCACCAATATTCCTTATATTTCACATATGCCATATTTTAATTCCAATAATGTAAACTTATACTGCCTTCTAGACTTGTTTTTCAGCTAGTTTCTGACAAAACTGATTTACAGTCACTTCATGGTTCTCCATGTAAAATTAATTCAAACATTATTCTGATGAAGACAATTAGTCAACACATAACTTTGGATAGCACAAATTATTTTAAGTGGACCCATCTAGACCCTGTATAATGTAACTTTTTAATATAGATTAATATTATCATCTTGAGTCACCAACCAACAGAGCCTATGAGAGTAAATTTATTAAAGAAGGAAGCCAAATAACATTTCTGGTTTATTGATATTTACTTTGCTTAGCTTAGCCTGGTGCAACACATTTAAATGGATAGAGTCTGCCTGCCTTGAAAATCAGCATTCAAAATCCTGACTTTTACTTAGGCTCAAACATTACTAATTGGTGCCACTAAGAAGGTCCAGATTTCTGATTTATTAATGGATAACCTGTGCATGTCTGTCTTTTTTCTACTAACCTGTCTTTATACAATTATTCATTTTATGAAAATATCTTTCAACTCTTGTTGATTTGGCCTTGCACTTGTTCTTTTTTTAAATGTATATTTACAGTCTGATGCCATTAGTGATATTTTTAAACAAATTTGCATCACATATTTCTTCAATTTAAAACAGTGAACAAAGAAAAACATCCACAAAAAGTTCTTTGTTAAATATGTAGATTACTGTATATTTTTGAATATAAGTCAAGCATGAGTATAAGACTAGTTTGAAATTGAACATAAAATTTCAGAAAATTAGCTGACTCTAATATAAGCCAAGTCCGTTATTTTGCCATAACATCGTCCTGAGAGATATCCCCTTCTCATGAATACACTGTTTATGGCACTTGGTCAGCTGTCACCGAAACATGGATTTCTTTCATCTTCAACATATCAAAATATCGTTGTTTTCAGGACGTAAACGTGAAATTCTCATCAGTGATGATGATGACATCTACCTGAAAAATTGATTTTAAAAGGATATTACGCAATACATAATGTATACTACCTACATAGCACTTCATGCAAAACCATGGTAATGAATTTAGTTAAAACAACAGGCATTATTGTTAGGGTTTTTTACTGTACACTTTGCCGGCTCCTCTACTTTGTATTTAGGCACAAATATAATGTTGTCCCATGTGTCGACAGTATGAAATCAAATAATGGATAATCTTATATCCAACAGAGTATGATAATAAGGTATAAGGTTGCTTCCAGGGTGGACACGGATTCAATCCCTGCACAGCGTTTGTTTCTTTATTTGCATTTACCATTTAGGCCACTTGTTTAGCAGTCAGTCAAACCGGCGCTGAGCAAATATAGGTTCCCAACTAATGTCTCTATAATTATCATATTCTGTCGGATATAAAATTATCCATTATTTGATTTCATATAGGGTTTCCCCGAGTAGTTAAAGATTGAAGACCACTGCTCTAAACCAAGTTTTTCCCTTATTATATTTACTACTATTAATCTCTTCTAATAAAGTGTACTAAACATGTTTATTATCTTATAATCACAAGTAATGCAGCTGTCTTTGAACATTTTGGCTGATTCTATTTCAAATCTTATGTCAACAAAGTTATATTCTTTCTTATTTGTAATTATGCAACTAGCTGGCATTTAGGAAAATGTGAAGTGTTGAAATTGATAGTACACTTGAATTGTTTTTGAAGCATCAAGGCAAAACTTGAAAGGCACAATGATCATATGGATTAAAATAATTAATCTAATTAAATACTGTCTATTTTCAATTCTTCAAATGCAGCAGACATACGTTTGAATACTGGTTCCTACTTGATTAACAAAATTAACATTCTGCTTAGTAACAACTGAATAAATGACTATTTGTAAATTCTAGGCTCTGTAGACTAAAAAACAAACTTTTTTTTTAAGATACAATTTACAATGTCATCTTTTACATTTAGTATTACAATGCACATCTCTCTTTGCTACAGATAGAATATCTGTAAGCTGGTGACTTGTTATATTTCTGGGAAATATTTTCAGTATACTCACTCCCACCTACACATGTGAACCAATGAGGCTGGAGTAAAAACACACTTCAGCACATATTTCTCACAAATATTTCTTTACTTGTCCTTGACAATTTTTATTATGCTTCTCTGGCAGATTTGTTGGTACACATAAGTAACAAGATATTTTAATATGGGATTTGCTCATTAACTTCACAACAGTAGGGTAACCCACTCAAACAACATTCCAGATTCAAAAAAGTAATTTGATTTTTGCATGCTGTTAACCGTTTTTCGACCTACCACTTTAACATGGCTTTTACAATAACCACAAATATTTCAGAAAGCTCCTTTAGGCTATTCAAGGTTGCTTTCAAGCAAAGTATGACTATCTGGCTGGTGGCTTATGATTCTGGTTTTAAAAATTTGAGCACTAAATCAACAGTAGATATTGTCATTCCAACTAAGTTTGTACAAAACTGCAATATTATTTGTATGTATAATCTTAATTAAAATACAATTTTATATACTCTTTTTGGTGTATGATTTAATAGAGTGTAAATTTCATTAAATCTATAAAAGGATAGGAGCTTGTTATATTGAAATAACGGCTTCATATTTGTTTTTCTGCTGTGGAGTATTTTAAATAGAATACTCATATAACATGATCTGAACATACGCTTTGATCATCTGCTCATTGTACTTAAACAACATGAGTCACTAATATTTTAATACATCTAACGTACTCTGCACTTGTTGTATATTTGGGAACATGTTTTTCAAGGATTTTCAACATCTTTGTTTAATCATATTGAGATCCTTTTTCCACTCTCAGTTCTTCTCTTCTCAATGATCAAAGGCTGTACTTGATTTGCATTTTGATTCAAACTCCAATAATATAAATGTTAATTTATGGCAAAAGTGGAAATTTCTATGCTTTATTTATATTTGATATTTTTGAAAACATGTAAGGGCATTGTTTACTATTCATTACTTATCAAGAATAACAGGTATATGAAATGCAAAACATTTTTAATAAGGAAATGAACTAAAACAACCATAGAAAATCTCTTGATACTGAATTTAACCGAGAGTAATGTCTGAACTAAATTTTAGTTGTTAACAAAATCGATTGAAATAAAGTTTTACTAGAATGTCTTGCCTAAGCAGGCACTTGAGGTAGAGTTTGGAAGAAACCAATTAGATTCTCGTAATGTTTACAATTTAGCCTTTGTACAAGTTGAGTATACTGTTTGTATGAACATTAAATAAATTTATATCTATTTCAGGGGCATAGCTAGAGATTTGGGGGGCCAGAGGGTTTGGCTCCAACATCTAGTTGAACTACTACTTATAAAGCTTTCGGAGGTCCCCCTCCATTAGGGTCCTGGTGGGCGTTTTCAAATAGCTCCCCCCCCCCCATATCAGCTATAACTTTGAGCTATTTAATATCTGAATTAATTTCAATTTGTTATCTTTATTGTAACTAAATAAAAATTACGATATTTCTATAATTTCCAATTGCTTTTATTGATTTACTCACTGAATTTCTATTTTGTATTATAATCTACAAAGTTGTTTTTCTTTCTCTAATTCAAATGACTTCTGCTTTTAGCGTCAGCCTTTAAATTCTTGGCCTTTTAAGGAAATTTCACCTTTCAAATTGGCCATTGATCAAGAAGCAGAATTTTTTCTTCTTATTTTCTATTTACTTACACACATTGAAATTGGTTATCAGTTAATGTGAATTATGTAGGTGTTAGATTTTTTTCTCTAAATGATAATGAATGCCTTTTAAAAAATTGATTTACTTTCAGAATCATTATACTCAACATTCAGTCTTGATAGCTGTTTGTAAAGCCATGTTTTTCTGTGCTAAACTTTTGTGATATAATTCTGGTATCCAGTATTATTAATTGCAATCAATGGTTTCTATAAATTTTTAACATATAAGGCCAAGTGCAGGTAATGCAATGCAGCTGGAAATCATCTTTGAAAAACAAAGTTCAGTTTTTTAAACTGTTCATCACCTTATATCTATATAATACAAAAATTCTCATTCTGTTTATCTGTTTGTGACCCTAATTAGCCAATAACAGTGTATTGTAGCTATATATCTAGATTTAAGAATACCCTAAAATGCGCTGACTTGAAGAATACATAAAGAATTCAGGTGATTTGTAACTTAATAATTGGGGTCTGTGTTCACGATAACCTCTATGATAACCGATTTCTCAAGAGAGACCTGAGAAATAACTACTAAATGCTAATTATTGAGTAGTCTCCATTATTTATTTGCATAGCTATGCATAAAAGATCTGCGTGCAATATGGCCTTTAAATTTAATGTTCATTCTGGACACATCAGATTGCACTACTTTTCTCTCAAGAGGTGACCCAACAGGTCATAAGGCTGTCTAGTCACTTATAAATTTATACTTATAAAGCCAGGAGTTTGCGCTACAAATAAAGCTTAAAGAATAGAGTTGTAAAGTGCTGACTTCTGGTTCCAGTCACAAAAATTATACTACTTATTTTGCATTGGCAAAATCTTGCATGTTTCTTTTTTCATCATTTTTTTAGTTATTTCAAATGCAATTTTGCACAGTTTATCAGTATAGAACAGCTAGTTTATACTGAAGAAATTTTGATAAGTTTTGGTCTTTTTATTGATTTTTCACATTTCTTTTTTTCCCTCGGAAGATTCAAGCACTAGTGACTCTCACAGACTTTTGACAACAAAATGACATATGTTGATAAAAATGCCCTCAACTAGTAACCTGTAAATGCTATTGTAATCTTTTTGTTATTAATAATAAGAAAGATTGTAGAAAATTTTCATCCAAAAGTTATTTGGTCAGCAAAATAAACTCTGAGGTAAATCTGGTTGAAAACTTATGTTAGTTTTGGGCATTTTTATCAACATATGTCGGCTGATGATCACACTTTTCCACTCTATTG
>VCCN01003880.1:9803386-9824256 GCA_006491835.1 Architeuthis dux
TGTACTATGAATCTCTTTATCTTGCTAAATGTTCTAACCTCAAAATTGATTTTCACAAATATTTGTTTCTGCATCAGCCAAAGACAGGAATTTTGACCCTCAACAAGCTTTTCATACTCTCTATGGCCTTTTCAGTTTTATAAAATCTGTCACATCCTAGAGCTTTAGTCACTTACTATATGTTAGACTGTAACATGATTTACTTTCGTTAAGTTAGTACACTCAACTTTGACTGAGTTAGGAAAAGTAGCTTAAATGCTGTTAATGCTGAATAGTTCTTAGATCAAGTAGAAATGGTTCATTAAGTTAATGAAATATTCAAACTTCAAGTTCATCAAAAAAAAAAATCAAAACAAAGCAGACTGATTAATTCAAAGTAGCAATTACTTATAGAATTAACTGATGTAAATAGGACTCAATGTTTAAGGTTACATGTAAAGAAATGTGTTAATCTTATTAATCATGTTTTGATAGAGCAGTTTCAATTGAACTGACATTGCTGATTGTGTTCAGCTATAAACAGGTCAGTGTTAATGTATGAGCAAGCAAATAACATTGACTGATTCACTTGGGAAATACAACTGAACACTTGCCAAAAAGCATTCATTCAGATTTGTGGTAGTCAGGGAGAGAATAAAAAAACATGTTAATGTCAGGAGTTACTGCTTAAAAATAGCTACTCAATCTTGTACAACAGATATGTAAAGAAAAAGAATAAGATATCAATCAACTATTTTGACCTTATGTTGGCTTCTTGACATACCATCAGCTGCCCTTTATGGCCTTTGTAAAGAATAAAAGTTGTTCTATAGTTGCCTCTTTTGTCATCTTTGTGCAATAAAAAAGTAACTATAATATTTTAAATGGCAGGTTCTTTGGTTTTTAATTCATCATATTAATGCAAAAAAAAGATTTTTTCCCAAAATCTCTGGAGCATGCATGAAACATTGAAACAATTAAATAGATTTATATCAATATTTACAATGTCCCTTTTAAATTTTTATGAGCTTTCATAAGATTATGGTGACTATGATAAGACTCTAACCAAACTATTTATAACATTTTGTTTTGTATGTGTTAAAATTAAACTAAAAGTCCCAGTTGTAGTATAAAAATTAAAGCTAATATGGATTCATTTATTTATTATGGATTTTCATGCTTTCAATTTAAAGAAAGCCTGTTCAGTATTCAATGATGCTATCCATTTTCTCAGAGTCTGCATATGATGAATAAGTAATGCAAGATTACCTACCATATTGCACTTAGCAGTTCAGTGGAGTTAATATGTATTCCAACTGGAACCAGTTTTCAAAAATTGTTATTTTTCACTTACAGCACCTGGTATTACCAAATGGTGATGCTAAGCAAAATTGTATATGATCATTCTAGAATATGTAGTGATAATGTACAAAGCTGAGTTTCTATGGCAAATGAGGACCTGTCATAGAAATCTGCATCATTTTGAGAAAGTTATAATATTAAGATATTATCTGAATAAACTCTCAATAACTATTGCAATGTTTAGAAAATGTGTAGGAATGTTCAACTTTTTAACTATGTTAATTTAAGATGTTTCTATCTGTTTAATAATATACTTTTTTCTCAATTCCATCATTTTAGATTTACACAGTATTGCCATAAAACCTTTTTTACTTCCAACAATGGCATTACACCTTTTGATATTAAAGAAAGTGAATGCAAAAAAAACAACTGCACTAATGCAGAAACTTTAAGTTAGTTATATGAAGGCTTCAATAATGTTGAAATTGGCATACAAAAATCTTGGAACAGTGTTGAAAGCTCATTCTCTTGTGTTATTAATGAAATATATATTTACAAGAATTGTAAAGTGGTGCAAATATTGCTATGGCATTCATATCCACAATTTAATTTTCTGTATTCAACATATAGGGAATTGGTTCTGAAACAACATAAAAAGGTCAATATCTCAAAAAATATACACATTATTCATTTAACTGATAACCTAGTGTTTATTATTTATTTACAAATTGCCAATAATCCTTCCCGTCAGCCTTGATTGCAGAGTTTTCTCACTTTCCATGAAGAATTGGTGGTTATGTCATTCTTCTTTGCCATCACTTCATGAATTTCCCTTTCTAGTTCATGTTCTGTTTTGGGGTTAAAACGATTCGCAAACATCTCCCTTTTTAATATCACAACAATTTTTTGCAAAATTATTTGCAAAATGTTAGCTGGCTTTGTCTGGCCAGAACATACAACTGGCCACTATTCCATTTTGCTGAAGCCACAGTAGATACTGCTTTTGCAAACATTGCAATTTATAAAACTTCTGGTTGATGGCGGGTCTCTGGCGCCATGTAAAGTATGGAGATATACCAATATCACCATAGCGTACCATAATCCAATTTTAGATGGCCATTTGCAGAATTCGGTGTACTTTCAGGATCCGCAGTATAGAAAGAATGTCAAGAAAATTTCATGTAGACATTCCTCGTAATGTATGTTACGTCATCCATCACTATCGAAGTCTGGGCAGTTAGACCAGTAAAATTGAGTCTGTACAGGCGCCCTAGAGTTATTTTTTATTTCATCAACTTTTTGATCAGAATACATCGGAACTCAATTTTTCTTGTGATATGTAATGCTTCTTTACAGTTTGAATGACGGTTGTGTGATCTACATCATAATCTTTCACAAGTTGTTGGGCAGAAATATCTGGTATGGCTTTTATTTTCCTTTTTATAGCTCACCTATGTTTGGGGTCCAATTTCTCAGGTCTTGAATTGTTTTGCTGACCTTCAATAACATATCCACATTTCTTGTACATTTTTACTGCTCAAATTATGGTACTTTTGTGAAAGCCAACCGGACACACCATTAGGCCTAGAACCTTACAAATTTGCATGATTACTCCACTAGACATCTTCTTAAAACTTATTTTTAAAATTTTTTTTTATTTGATTAGACACCTAAATATACTACAGTGATTCACTTAATGGTTGGTGTAGCGTGCTTTTGATAATATTTTCTCTTCCAGTCTCTATCTTTAGAATTTATTGCATTTTTCTTAAACTTGCCTTCAATATTTGCTATATTTTCATTTAAGTTCTGATGTTCATTTTGTATTCTATTTTCGAAAGAAAGATAAAAATAAAATAAAATCTTCTGGAAAATTATCTTTCTCATGCTATTCCAATGCATGTTATCTAATACTAGTAAGGTATCCCTGCATTAACCAGGGTAGATCTCTTATTACTGCTTTTAGATTAAAAATATTTCTGTAAATATGTCAGGGTTATTTTTATTATAGCACACACAAAAGATTTTAGAATTGTTGGCACACTTGTTAGTTAATTACCTTAGCCCAGGAAGTTTTGATTGAGCAAATTCAACCTACTATTTAGTTATTTAAAACCAGTGTGAAAAGCCCTTTTCTTCATGATGGACAATGTTTTCATTGATAAAATCAACAATGAAAATATTTTTACCTTCTGAATATCTTTTAACAAATTTGTAGGATATTATTCAATTTTAAAAAAAAGAATTCAAGCAAGATACTGTCTATAATTTTGAGAATGGTCATTAACATTCAAAGAGTTTTTCGGATGATTGAACTCCTTCTTGTTTTTGTGTCGTCAACACAACATTTTGGTCGATTCATTCTACAGTCTTTTTCAGGTGTATAAAGAATTATAAAGGGGAAACTAGCAGCCCTCTCAAAGATTGACTCGAGGAACATATAAAAGCCATAACCAAAGGCAAAATAGAAAAATCTGGGATGGCTGATCACATCTGGAGAGAGAAAGGTGAACACTATCCTCTCTGGAAAAAAGTCCGGATTATAGACAGGGAACGCCATTAGAAACTGAGAAAAATCAAAGAAGCAGCAGACATCAACATGTCGGCTGAGTGTATAAGTCAGACAAGTGTGGATTTCAACTCGATGTGGCTTCCGCTACACAACAGGGACAAAGTATGGAAATCCAGCCCTTGAAAGAAAAGGAAACCACCTGAATCCTACGTTATAAGCATTGCTACCATTGGAGAGAAAAATTTCTGTTTACCATCACCACATTTGGATAGTACACCTGAAGAACGCCATAGAAATATGTTAATAACACATACAAGGAGTTCAATCATTTGAAAAACTCTTTGAAATTCAAGCAATTTATTAAAGTGGAAAAATTTTATATGATAGATATATAAAGGTTTATGATAAACAATACTGATGTTCAAATGCTCAAGCTCACCAGCATCTTTTTCTTTTTTCTTTATCTTTTGCTATTATTGGCGAAACTTTTACCACAATTTGTATGTAGGAGCATAAAAAACAGCAATTCCCCTCTGGGATTCTTCATTCTTCTGCCACTTTGTTGGTTCAATGCCAGAGACCTGCAGCTGGAAAGTTTTTTTTATTTTATTTTTCTAATAAAATCCTATGCCACATATTAGAAACCACTATCACAATCACTATCACCACTATAAAAGCAAATAAAAGGTAGATTTCTAAAGCCCACTCAGATAATAATCGATACAGATAAAATACAGTTCACTAGCACAGGTCTCTTATAAGTAGTCTGCTCAGTGGATTTTCTTTTTTTAAAATACTTTTTGATGTATTTACTTTTTACTAAAACTATTTTATATTTGGCTGCACACAGCAGTATATCACGCATGTGTATTGTGTGCATCGAATGCAAGGTCCACTAAACTAACAACAATGCTTGAACTTTGACTTTGAAGCAGAAGACATCTTGCTTCTCTCACAGTATCGGTTTCAATTGAACTGCTTTACATCTTAAATACACTTACTTCAAATGCATCTTAAGCATGCTTCAACAACCAAAGCAGCATTTTTATGGCTGCTTTTTTTTTTTTGCATCATTTTCTATAGCCTTCCTACTTATCAAGTTTTCACCTTTATTTTTAAAATATGCTTGTTGGTCTTTATAGAACTTGTATTATTTTTAATAAATACACAAAATAGGTCTGGTTAGTCAATAGAAACCATCATATGACTTTTGGCAGCATGTTGTGTGGGGGATGATTTAAAAAGAAAAAGATTTTGGAAAAGGGGTGATCAATAAATAAGTTACTTCCCTTGTCTTTTGTTGGGCAGTGATCACTAAAGAAATATGAATTTTCCCCCCAAAAAAGTGGACACAAACTAAGGGATCAATTTAACATAAACCTACATTGTAAATTGAATCCCCTACTAAAAAGGGGAGGATTTTAAAAAACAAAAAAACCTTTTTCTCTAAACATAAAAAGGAATAAATGTTTAAATTTTCAGCCCTCTGGCTCCATTGGTGCAGCCTGTACACATGATACCATACATACATAGCCAGCCAGCCAGCCAGCCGGATCAACACTGAAGAAACCTATTTTTACAGTTTGGGTTGTAATTGCTCACTAACATTATCATTATATGTTAATCTACAAGTATCTTTTATTGAACGTGTTACCTTTTTTTTTAGTATCAGCCAATTTAAACTCTTCAGAAATATGACTATTTAAAGATTCTGTATATTCCAATAAGCACATAATTAAGACCAACAAAGAGCTTTTTGTATAGATCAGCTTTACCATTCCTTTAAATTCAGACATCACTTTTATTTAGGTTAACTTGGTTATTATGATTATCTGAACATTAAATACAACGTAAGACCAAGTTGCCTGCAAGTCTATACTCTATAAATTAACTATAGTTGTAAGAATTTGAGTCAATCTCTTGAAAAAAATAAGTAGGTTGCTAGATCTGTGTCTTAAAACAGTTTGCGATATCTTTTTCTCACATGGGAAGTCATTGTTCGAAGTTGTCTCAAGCATAAATTGTTCTAACAAGCAACACTGCAGCTTAAAAATACTCAGATTACTATTTTGTTTTTATCTTAATTTTCTTTTTCTTCAAGACATAGATTTTACTGTACCCATTTGCTAACTCTCATTGCTAGATTCATTGTTTTTCTTCTAAACTGAATTAGTAAAACATATCTGAAAACTAAAAATTCTAAAATTGAGTCTATACTTCTATGTAGAGCTTATTATTACTATTTATTATTATACCTCATTTAGTAAAGATGTTATTTTATTGACAATATATTGGTATGATGCTTGAACATCTAGACTTTGTACAAGGCTTTTACACTCCAAATACACTAATCAATTTGTATAATATTGAGTAATATAATATCAATATTCTCTTTATTGTTATCTTATAATGATGGTATGGAGGTAATCAGTTAAGATGCTCTAAATCTATGTTGTAGTTCAGTCTGGTTTGAGACTATACTATTTGCCATGCAGTATTTTATGCTCTGCTTCTTATCTTTATAAAAATGCATGGTATATACATATGTTACTTGTGTTCCATAAAAACACTGTTTTCCCCCATATCTCATTTGATCACTCACGGATGGCTTCATAATAAATCCTGGCAGTGATTAATGATATCAGATAATATAATGATATATTACAGCTCACTTTGTATTTTGTTTGTGATTTAAAATATTGATTGGGCCAGGAAAATGTCTGCAGATAAGCAAGCCATTATGCCAACAAAACATTATTAATAGACATTTACTTTTTCGTAAAAGTTTTTATAAAGCATTTCCCCATTAACCATTTTAAGAAAATGGCTATTTTGTGCTTGTAATAAGAGATATTTACGCTGAAACAGATTTTACAAGTGTACTAACTGATTTGAATGAGTAGCCACAGTCTATATAGTATAACTCTATCATTTAAATTTTGGCAAACTAAAGACATAGTTGGCTAAAAACCATCATCTTTATCAGATATTTCATTGCTAGAGTATTGGATTATCAGTTTCAAGACCAACCCTTATGATGGGTTGATGTAGAAAAGGAAGTTCAGAATTCAAGCTATTACTAAAACTCTTTCTCCATTCTGTTTCTGTAAAATCTTGTTGGATAGTAGGTTTACAACCCTATAACTACTATAACCACTGCTGGCATCATACTCTTACCACCTTACCACACAGCCCAAAGTGTATATCAGCATCTTTATTTGATTTTTGTCCTAAAACAAATATATTTGAATTGGTCTTTGTTAACTCCTTCAACTTGAATCTTTTCGCACTTACTTGCATAATTGACTAAGTTGTCCCTGGAATTTTTCACAATCTGAAGACATTGATATCTAGCGTAAAATAACGATACTTTCTCTCCAATTTGTTTTAAGCATATTATTGTGTCCGCCATTCACTAGGTTTTTATTAAAAACAAATTTAACAAATACGTCAAAACTCTCATTCACTATAATGATTACATATATAGTGACACAACACTATGCTTAAGAGGAGGTGAGGGATGGCACAATGATTATTTGCACTGAAAACAGAATTAGCAAACAGTTTGAATTTCAGATGAGGCTCTTCATATTTATTCACTTAACACTAATGCTCTTGTGAAAGGAATGCATCCACATCCATGCTCTTATGTCCCATCATCAGATATCTTGACAAAAGTGTCTTGTTTCTAGTATGCCATGATGATTTGAATTAGAAGAGTGGTTTTAGCACTTGGGCAAATCACTCCTCCATACCTACTACCCAAGCAGTATTAATTCTAAAAGTTGCTACACCTATTGACAATCTTTACAAGGGCTATCATACATATATATTAATACATGTATGAATTCATTAAAAAAAACAACAATAATAAAATAATTCATGATGCATTTTTATAGTAAATATTTATATATTATATATATAATAGCCCTGTTAAGTAAGTATCATGAGTTATTCCCCTTAGGCGGAGGGGTTCTTGTCTGCTTCCACTGGGGATGCACTGTTTTACGTTCTGGTCAACGAGCAGCCAGATAATGCTTTGTGTTATGAGTAGATAAAGTGAGCTCGAGAAGCCACGTGTGTATTGTGACCATGGTCATTATTTGAATAAAGGACCTGTAAGTAAGTCTTTCTTGATTTTTAATCTGTTAATATCTGTCATTAAAACAAGCTTACAAGCCCTATTCTGTGAGTGATGCTTGCTTTAATTCCTGGCCACTGACAATCTTTTTTTCTTGATTTTCAATGCACAACACACATTGAGTGCCACCTACAAATGCTAATGATCCTCATAGGAATAATCTGTTGACCAATGTAGATAGGTAGGAATATCTTGAAGTAATTCTTTTTGTATCTATTTAATGAAATAATCATATTTGCAGCTGTAACATTCTCTGCCTGTCAGCAGTTCTCTGTATGTTTTAAGAGCACGCATTTGATGTCAACACGAACAATCATTAAATAAATTAACATACAACACAGCCGATTAATGAGAACAATTAGTTTACTCATTTGGTGTGGAGCTATGATACATGATTACATTTCTTTAGGAGAAAATCGTCTAATCTGCATTAGTGAGACTTGTTGGAAAATCTCTTGAAGCAATCACAAATCTAACAACGATTTTGTTAGCATGTCCACAATGCAACTATCTTACCTGTGCCCATATACAGATTTATATTGGCACCTTCACATAGACATCTTGAGTTTACTTACACTTGTGAATTTACACTTACAATGACTGAAAATCTTCTCAGACTTCACTGTCTAGTAAAGACTGAACTACATCTCACTTAGTTCTGTGTACATAAGTGCCCAATCTATTTTTCATTTGCAGGTGTGAATCAAAAGTAGAACAAGCTTGATGGCTTAATGATTGAAGGTCCCATCTTAAGTATCAGGTTGGTCATACTACTAAGCATGCATCAAAGACTTGGAAAACTTAACTACTAAAGATAGTAATGGGCTTTTTATCCCCGTTTCCATGTGTTGGTAAAATCCACAATAACTGCATATATGGCTACAAGTATTTCGGAAAAACTATTCACCAATCTCAGTGTCAAATATTTTCTCAGTATTTTGATGGATATACTTTTAAATAAGCAGACTATTCACTTAAAAAAAATATTTTGAAGACTTTTAACAAAAATTACATTGTTCCAGGATCAGTGTATATATTTGGTTACAGATATTCAGTGATAACCTTAAGAGAAAATCAGTTGCACCAAGTGTTAGTATTTTGACTAGAGAAAGAGGTTGAAGTGACCTAACCATTCTATACTTACCAAACAGCTGGAGTTGATTGATTATAAGGCTTATCTTGAGACAAATCTAGCTATGAGTAATGCTTGATTTTACTTACTAGGTCAGTGCCTGTTCCAAAGATGCATGTTTGGAAGGGACTGGACTTCATGGTGTGTGGAGCAGCTTGCCGTGAGTCATGTAAAATAAATATGAAACTACGACTTCAAAGTAGTTCAGTTACTTCTCTTCAGTGTTGGCAATTTAGATATTTCATATTTAAATTTAGATCTATTGCCAATTTAGATATCTTGTATCTAAATTTAGATCTATAATTTTAGATAACAGATCTATAATCTGTAATTTTTCATTTATTTTTATTAGATTTCTCGAGAACCACTGATCCAAATAACTTCAAACTCGACACTGCAATGCCTGGTGTGCTAACTAACTGTTCTTGAAAAATCCACATTATCAAATTATTGCAAACCACAATATCAGTAGCACAGATCTGTATGAAATAACTGTATTCATTAATGTATAATAGGACTGCTGGTTCTGTAGGCAAAAATCAGGAACATATTTTTTGTATAATGCAATCCCTACTAAACAGCAAAACATGTCTCCTGTGAAAAAATTATTTATGAAAATTTAAAATTAGACTTCTAAAAATTCAATTACTTTGAGCCTTAACAGAGATGCTGATTTGCAGAAATTTATATTCTAAAGCCCATTCTATAGTCTTGTGTGTATATTTAGATTTGATTGTGGGAAAAGATTCACTACAATATCAGGATTTTCAAAAATGTTAGGTCTTTTAAGTATGAGTGATTATTTACCCTCTTATGTACTTTTCTCCAGATAACAATAATATTATTTTTGAAAGCTTAGGTATAAGTTCCAATGGATGAAGTATTACAGTTGTTTGTCTGGCCACACCTCGAGTACTGTGTACAGGCCTGGCCACCGTACATAGAGAAAGATAAGAATCTTTTAGAAGAATTCCAGAGCCGAGCCACTAAGTTAGCACCAGAATTAAAAGGTATGAGTTATGAGGATAGGTTAAAGGAGTTAGGGTTATCATTAGAATCGATCGGGGAGATTTAATAGAAATTTAATAGAAATGTTTAAGATCATGTGTGGTTTAGAATTATGCATGTCTGATTAAATATGACGGACAAGGAACATCTTGTTAAGCTTTTATTAAATGTTTCTTGTTTCCATACAAGAGAACGTATGTTTGGATCCATGGAGTGTAATAGTTGTCCAAAAGTGTTGTTTTACAAGCACTTTCAGCTAAACAATTAGCCATTTTCAAGGTCTTTGACAATTCCACAATTATTTTAACCGCAGTGTATTTGGCTTAGCCATTAGTGTATTCCTGTGATGTTTTGAGTGGTGGGAAAATTAAATTCTAAGTTGGGAGGGGTTTCAATTGCAAAATACATTAAAAACTCCCTGACCCTGGCCAAGGAAGATTTTATTCAATGTTGGATACTTCTTTTTAATAACTAAGGCTTCCAAGATTATCAGTCTTTTTTTACAATTCATCCTGTATAATATAGGAGTGTTATCTACAAGTATCTCACATATAGGGGTTTCCAAAGGCATGTGTGTATTCATATGTTGTCTTATGGCACTTTGGTCCAATGGGTGGCAAGTTAGACATCTGGATAAGATGGTACAAGGGACTGAGGCCACACAGTATATGGTAGAAGTAGATTGAATATCAGAAAATTCTTTTTTAGCAATAGAGTGGTGGGACTATGGAATAGATTACTGAAATATGTAGTGCTATCAACAGATATAAATGATTTTTAAAAGAATTATGATGTTTATTACATCACTGCAAACGTTTAAGGCCCTAGATATTGTAAATATGATTGTTATGATGTGTGCTTGTATATACAAATTGTATACTTTTTTCACACTGACATAAGTGTTCTGTGTTTGAATTACAACAAAAATAAGATTAAAATATACTAGTAATATGAATAATAATTATTACAGTTATTTTTATTTTTATTCGTGCATGTAAGATTTCAGCAGCATTTAAACCTCAAAGAAATTTGTGGTTCCTTATGTCTGTAGTTAACATAAAAAACATGTACAATATTCTTTGTTCTGTTTGTCTTTACATGAAGATGTAATTGCAGATTATTCATTCTTTTTTCTTCTTCCTCTAGCAATACTTTCATATCTAGAATGTTTTAAATTCTTTTGTTCCCTATCATAGTTTGTTATTTAATTGATCTTTTCCCATCAGTAGTATGTTAATCAATCTTGCTGATGATTATCTGGCCTTATTTTCACCCTTATTTGATTGCTGACCAAACACTGGGTAGTCTATTTTGGCTTGTATTTCAGTCCAATCAGTTAAGGATGACCGACTTCAATCATCCCACTAATCCACTTGCTTTCTTTTCATTATTTTGCTTGTTTTGGTCATCATGTCCAGTCTTGGTCTACTATCTTGTTGCTTGTTTAATCTCAGCTATATTATTTTCCCGGATAAACCATTCAGCTACCCAGTAGAGTGCTTGCATGGGCTGCTTAGTTAAAGACCAATACCTATGCTCAACTTTGAATTAATCCTCAGAACTTCTTTTTCTTTTTTGAGGCTATTATAATATTACTGTATGTGACTGGTATTACCTAAAAAAAATCATTTATAATAAAATTTTTAGATTGACCTCATTTACTTTAGTGTCACTCTTACTATTTTTTAAAATCTTTAAAATTACCATACCATGATGCCTCAGTTTTAAATATCTTAATTCATTGACAAGGTTTTAACATTTCAAATATTGCAACATTTTTTCTTCATTTTCAAAAATAGCATTTATCTAATTTTCTATTGTTTATATTATTATTTGCAATATATGTGCTCCTGTAATACCAGCACTGATCACTGACTCCAACTGTAGCAACACTATCTTTTATCCTCTTCAGAATTTCTCTCGGTGGTATTGATAAAGAGTCCTAAATAGGCCAACCTGCTGTTAAACTATTCTAGATTCATCTCTAATAAATGGTCAGAATTATGATAGTTTGCTTTGGCATTTTGTATGTATTATATATGTATTTACCTTCAATTTAATCTAAATTTTCATAAATGCTCTCTCACCTATTTGGAAAAAAATACTTGATTTAAATATTTCTGAGATGAAATGAGAAATTTCTCAATAAGGTAATGTTTCCTGTTGTCTTCAAAGGCTATTTTGAACTGTTCACTTGGACAGGTTGCACTGACTGTTAAAATATTTCACTACCTTTTAGTTTAAGTATTACAAGCTCTTTGAAAGTAGGTCCCATTAATATATTCCATTTTAAGGAAAAGTGTGTTTCAATATTTGAACTACAAACTACTCTTTTATCTCAGTTAATGATTTTTTAACAGAATTTGGCTTTCTTCATTGTGCTGTCTGTCCCATTTCAGTGCATATAATAGAGTAGCACATAAAATCAGTTTTGCATTCCACTTGCACATTAGAATTGCATATTATTTCATTTTTTTCTCAACGTTTGGTCTTACCAATTGATCCTGTATAAAAATTGTTGATATAGTGAAAAGGCTATTTTGAGATCACAAACTTCTAAAGTCCTCCAAGCAATCAGCTGGAACAAAAAAGCACATAAAACTACTTAGATGTTAACACAGTTACTGCATCAAAGTATCAACTGACTGATTACCTTTCATATTTCTAGTGATTATTTATTCATATTTTTTAATGATATATGTATTGCAATTTCCACCATGACCATTTTCTATTTCTTAATGCTATGTATTAAAAAATGTTAGATATATCAACTAATTTGATGCTGCTATTCATTAAATTTCTACTAAAAGAAACTCCCTATTGGAAATTGGTAATAACGTAATTCAACGTGGGCACCAATTCCTGTAAGCGTTTCCGTATAGCTTCAATAGACCTTTGTAGGAGGTCTGGCAGTTTGCTGGCCATAACATGTCAAATGTGCTCCTCCAGTTAATCCTGAGTTTGAGGTTTGGTGTGGTACACCTCCTCCTTCGCCCACCCCCACAAGAAGTCATGAAAATAGAGCAATATTTACAAAAGTTACATATAATTTCTAATAGGAAGTTAATTCTCACTCACCCTATATATATATATATATATAGGAGCCTGTATGAACTGGCGAAACATCAAAATAAACTAAGAAATATCATTTGTACACATGTCTTTCGAATTGTCATTTCACCCTAATATATATATACACACACACACACACACACACACTTGCTGGCGGGGGGGGGATTCCAATATAACAACACAGGAAAGCAAATTTCATAAAATTAAAGCACATTTTGAATGTTGAGGCCGCCTTTAGCTAAGTAGCTGCCACCATTTTAGCATGTGGCCAAAGTTTAAAATCTGGGAATTTTGTTGCCTCTACTTTTTAAATTATTATAAAAACTTCTGTGATTATGGCTACAATTGGTAATTGTTTTTGGTATCTACTTAGTTGATATGAGCAACATATAAAGTGTACCATTTTATGTGGACATATGGGGTTATGTATACAATATATGAAATGGGATTTTCTGATTGAGGTTTTGTGTAGGATAACACAGATGTCAAATCCCAAGAGAATTGGGAATCTGGGTCAAGAAGTATCCAATGAAGAACAATTGGAGAGATTTAAAGAAAAAGAAAATCAGGAGAGCCTAGGATGAATGGGCCGACATCTGGGTCGAGAGGTATCTGAAGAAAAACAATGGGAGAGATTTTTAAAAAATTAGGTGACCCTGATAACAATAGAAAAGATTTTGAAAGTGAGGGTTGACAGCCAATTCCGGAAAAGATGTGTCAGGCCGAAGGCTTGGATAGAGGATCAGTGATTTATTGCTTTTGTCTCATATCTCAATAAAAGCAGAACACTCCACTTCCTACAATGCATGCTAGGTTGCAGCTTCGAAATTCATCAACTCAGAAGAGCAGTTGACCCCAGCCCCTCTGTGAGTTGTGCATCATATGCTGGGCTCCAATTTACAAAATCTACAAACTCAGAAAAACGGAAGGGTGCCACTAATATTCAGCCAAGCCACACATATCAATTGCTCTGTCTTGTTGGAGGTCCTACTCTTCCTCCTGTATTCGGTCCAGCGGTAGGAACAGGCCACAGCAGCTGATAGAAGAGAGCAACTGTGAGGTTGGGATAACAGGCAACTAAGAGGCAACTAGTTGGGCTGTTTGACCTGAAAGTGATAGGTCAAGTACCACTTCACGAGCCACCAAAAAGGCCACGCCTATCTTCGATTAGTCTCCCTCATTAAGTGTAGTAGTCACCTCATATTTGTCTTAAAACCATCTCCCCTGTGCCTAGAAGTATTCGCTCATTCGTATTTTGAGTCATTAAAGAAAAAGGACTTCCCTTTCGGAAGCCCGTTATTCATTCAAAAAAAAGTTTGTCTGTAATTATTTCTATCTACCCGACGACACTGTCAATCAACATTCCAGCGTGTGGCACACACATTGCCAGACATCGAACATTCGCTATGCGGAATCAGCCGAAACAATCCAGCCCCATGATGCAGGATGTTTGCAACACTTTCATAATTCAGGCAGAAGGTTACAGTTTCCAATAGTGCCTAAAATGTCAGCAGTTCCAATAGTACCTATTCTAAAATATTTATCACAGATTATAATAAGATACATACTTATAAGATACATACTCTTTCATCAAACTCTTGTGTTGAACAATTTATATTTATAAAATGTTCAAGGTTATTATTTATCTTTAGTAAGAGTATCAGTTTTGTTATTTTAGCCCCCCCCCATTAACCCTAAATATAGTATATAAAATATAATGACCATCTTTCAAAACATCATTACTTATACCGAGTATTTCTTGGCATTAGTATTTGCAATTTTTATTTTATAGTTGTTTTACGCCTTTTGATCTCTATTTTCTCTAACCATTATTATGTAATATTGTTGAGATTATTGACTTTCAATCACACAGTAATATACAAATGATATATTGTGGGTAGATTATTTTTAACAACCTGCCTACCGGTAATAACATAAGGATCTAAATTTAAAAGCAAAACCAGAAATTTGAATATATAAAAATAGTTTGCAAATGATTTATTTGTTTACATTCTGTTTTTTAATTTCCTTTTTTATAATATAATATTTAAATATTTACTTAAAATAATATTCTTATTATTTCTTTTGCTCCTGCAATTATGTAGACAGCATCTGTAAATTGTGTTTAATAGAAGTGTAAAAAATATTGCTTTGTAAAATTAGAAATTATTATTCAACTATGAATGAACAAGTAGTTCATTTGCCTGTCTTGTATCTTGCTACTGTGAAAGTAAAGTGTTTATAATTGATTGTTTCATTAAATTAATTTTATCCCAACTTAGTCTGCTTTTAGAATATTGTCTGATTTTATCAAGAATTTAAGGAATATTGTTAAAAAAATATTCATAAGCAAAGTTGATTTCTGGGAACTGTTTTCCTTTCAAAATGTTTGATAATTTCCCAAGTAGATTGCCATCACATTTGGATAATACACATGAAGAAGGCCAAAAAATGGATCAGCCGAAACATTGTGTTAACAACATGAACAACAAGGAGTTCAATCATCCGAAAAACTTTGAATCTAAATAATTGTTTTGTGTTAATTTCACGTGAAGTAAATAAAGTGTTATGTTAATTAACAGAATTAATTGATCTATTAAAATAATCAAGAATGTTAAATTAAAATTAAGAAAGTAAATGAAAAATGTACAGTTTAAATGACTGCAATGAAACTTTTCTTTTTATGAAAATATTCATTAGCTAGCTTTTATACATAGTAAAATTATGAAAGGAAATATTAACCAGAATTCTTATTTTTAATAATTATCTTCATTATTGTCTTTAATTAAAATGTATTTGTTTTGCATTTTGTATTCTTCTTCTTCTTCTTCTCCTACTCCTACTCCTCCTCCTCCTCCTCCACCACCACCACCCTTTCTCGGGAACCTCAATACTCAAGTCCCCACTGGACAAAAACATTTGAAAACCTGTGTAATCATTGCAGTAAAATATAAGGCCTGCTAAAGAAGAGTATCAATGTAAGGTCAATATTTAAAGAAAATGCAACTTGTTAATAAAGCTATTTACATAACACTGGGTAAGAGTATCTATTTACTGAGTTCATATAAGTATGAAAGTCACGAAACAAGAAAGTTTTGATTTGAAACTTGTTAATATCTGAATATTATGGATGTCAATGGATAATTGATTCCAAAGTCTGGGTGCTATATAGCTGAAACTAGTTTCTTCATGAAAAAAGTGTTCTGCTCTTACTATATTGGTAACTATTACTTTTATGTTTCAATCTTATATGCACATGAAGTGCTGATATCAACTTTATACTGAAATGGTGTCTTTTTCCTTATTTTTCTACTTTGATGTTATCTCAAGCTTCTTCTTCTTAAATTCTTTTTCTAACTAAAGCCTTTCTTTGTTTAGATCTGAATGATGGAAATGTGCAAGATCCAGATGTAGAATCTGATCATTTACACTCTACCATCCCTATTCCTTGTCACAGAATAATTTTCTACCTCTGTCATCTATCTTTTTGGTGAATTGTTGAAATTGACACTCCAGCTATTATGTATTATGGCTGATATCCCACTTGCGACATTGATGTCTTCGATGTTTGACCTCTATCTTCTGGCAAGAATCTCTGCATGTTCTATACATTCTATGTCCCTTACAAAGATCTATTGATTTGTGTTCAAAACATAAGGAATAATGACATAAACAGACATGAACAACTCAAGTTATGCAATGTTCTGGCAGAGCAGATGCATTTCTGTTGGCTGCCAGTACCATCTCCCTCCTTCTATCTCTCTATTGCCTGTTTTCTGGACTGAATGGGGTTGTTTGGGAAAAGGTGTCAAAGAGCAGCACTTGAGCATTCGGCTTTCTACTCACTTGAGAGCATCTTCTGCAAAACAGCTGCTCTCCTTTTAAACCTCATGCAATAAACTTTTTTAATCTTTTTTAAAGATTTTTCTTTGAATAATCAAACTTTGCCAGCCCTCTAGGCAAACATTGTCAGGTTCATAGATGTTTGTAAACACAAATCTGTATGCTGCTACCCTTCATTCTAACTATTTGTGAGTCTTGCTTTTAGTTGAAGCATTGATAAACATTGATTTTTGTCTTTATAAATGACACAAGAATCAACAACTTATACTGCAACTGTGAAAAACATTATCAGAGAATTGAGAATGACTGTGTTCTGCTTTACTTTTTTCTTAATTTCTATAAAAACCTATTTCAGCTTGAACTTCACTCACCTGTAGTACCATATTTGACTGCATATAACCCCCCACTTTCCCCCCTAAAAATGGCTCAAAAGGTAAACATAACTTGAACTATGTGGGATAGGCCAGAACTTGAGGAGTTAAAAAAATTGGGTGTTAAAAGAGAAATCTGAGGAAATGTTTTTTTTTTCTTAATACTTCCTGCTGAAATGAGTTTTTTTTTATCTGCCATCAAATGCAATATTTTCATATCTTTGGTCATAATCAATTGTTTTTCTACTTTGATCTAATGTGATTAGATAGCAAAAATGTAGTGGTGCTACTACTTCAATAAAGGATTTACTTTGGCTCAACCTTTCTCTCTTCAGTTAATACTCACACATATACATGATCTTAGGTATATTTTTACCTGTATATATTTCTCTATGTTGTCTTTATTTTCCCAGCTGTTTGTGCATGTGTAAATACAAATGCATATTGGGTATACTTTAGTGAAGTAAAGGTTAGCGGGCTAGTCTTGAAAACCATTACTACTGGGTAGAGAGTTTGATCCTCCCTGGATGCCACATATTAAGTTAAGTTTAGTAAATATCGATACCAGTGCATGTATGTGTGCATGTATGTGTGCATGTATAAATAGTTATATAGATATACAAAAATTAATTCATACAGACATAAATTCATGGATATACAAATGTATAAAAATATATTTGTACACCTACATATGCCTGTACATACATTTATGTAAACATAAAAGTATGGATATAAATATGCATATATTTGATGTATATTTACATGTGTAGCATGTATATTTACTCTTTACTATGTATGAATGTGTGTGTGTACATTTCCCTGTCTATATGTGAATATACATGTACACACAATATCTTAATTTTTTTTTTGTTGCCCCTTTTTGTAAAGATTATAATTTAAAATACATACATATAAAGGCTGAATTGTTAAATATAATTTTTCTATTCACAATGAAATTCTTTCATTTCAAAATATTTACCTTCCTCTTATATTTTTTCTCCTGTATCGTTACATACAACTCACTCTGTAATATTAGCAGATCATGTTAACATTTGTATTCACAAGCAAGGTCGAATCAGTGAAATTTTACAAAAAGCTTTTTGGTTTAAATTTATTTACAATAAAATGATTTTAAGGTAGAGAATATCTTCATAAAGATATCTTTTGTCTCATTTATTTGTTGCTTTCAGTCAACATAATAGCACTGTATGTGAAAATATTTTTTACTATTTTGTTATTAAGCCTTTTTAAAAACCCTTTTAACATTTTGATTTCAAAAATGAAGATTTAAAGGGTATGTAACCTCAGTTCCTCCAAGTGCAAACAATGCTTTGTATACTATCTCATTGTTATTTTCTATAGTTTTGAGAAGGGTCATTAATATTCAAATGGTTCTTTGGACAATTGAACTCCTTCTTGTTGTTTGTATCATAAACACAACATTTTGGCCTATCTATTCTTCGATCTTCTTCAGGTGTAAAATCCGAGTGTGATGGAGTAAACAGAAGTTTTATTTTTAAAGGGGGTAACCCTTATAATGCAGGGCCTGGGTGTTTCTGTGTCTTGTTGTGTTTAGGTCTGTTGAGAAGTGGAAGTCACATCGGGTTGAACTCCACACTTGTCTGACTAATGCATTTTGATGTGAGCAGCTTCTTTGATTTTTCTCTGCTTCCAACATCATTCTCTGTCAATAATCTGGACTTCCTCCCAGAGAGGGAGATGGTCACATCTGGAGAGGAAGTTCAGATTATTGACCATTTGAATATCTCATTGTTAATCTTCATTTTTTTTTTTTAATCTTTTTTGTTTTTTATTAGTTATTTTGTTTTTGTTAAAGTGATTTAAATATTGACTTTGTAACGTGGAATTCCTTCAAACTGAATCAGTAACATATCCAGGCAAATGTTCAGAGTAAGGAAACTTTTTATAACGTTTCTCATATGACTAGTTATGAAAGTCACAGAACAAAAAGTCACCATTATTTATCATATAATAAAAATCTTTTGTGCAAGTATAGTGTCCTCGTTATCATTTTACCATTGTCCTATCTTTTTTTGTCTACACTTTTTATAAGTAGAGGAAATCTGAGAAGATGCAAATGACATAATTATATGTTTTACATGCAGCAACCTACAAAAGCATTGTTTTGCTTGACAGACTATTTCAGATTGTCCCCTGCTGAGCTATTGAATATCTGTGATAAGCAAATAACAATGATAATGCATAGTATTTTACTAAAGGTTATCAGTGACAGGAGACAGTAAAGAATTGTATTGACATAATTCACCTTTGGACTGTAATTTTAATGGGTTTTTTTTTATCCTGCAATGTTTTGTAGTCAACCTATCTAGTACATTATTCTGTCCAAAAATAAACCAACTAAAAGTAAAGCTGACTTGTATAGAATTTACCATTACAAAAAATATTGGGCTATTTTGTCAAAGTTATATAAAGATTATGTAATTTTTAAAAAATAAATGCACATCCCTATTATTATATAAAACTTTTACAAAATGGAATAAATATTTTACACATACTTAAATATGCTGATGTTAACAATATCATTTCTAAACAGAACTGAAAAGTACAAATTAATGTTAGAATATATTAGTATGCTGACTATGGCAAGATAAGAATATTATTTATTATTGCAAATCAAAAAAAGAGCTTTACATTTCTGTTTTGCCGGAATGAAGCAGTTCAAAGATATAGATAGTATGTGAAAAATTTTAGTAAGAATATTCAAATTTTAGTTTGGATCATTTTTGGATCCTGCTTCATGGATTAACATGAGAATAAAGCTGTCAAATTTGATATTTTTTCTTATTCATACAAATCTAAAAAATCTCTTGAAATTTAAAAGTACTGTATTTCCCAGTGTCAAAGACGCTATTTTTTTCCCCAAAATAAGTGTTGACATTTTAAAGTGCATCCTACTGGCTGATGTTTACTTTTTTTCATAAGCCTATCCTATTTTTATTATTTTTTCAAAATTTTGCAAATTAAAATTGGAGTGCGTGCTTAAGCCTGGAGCATCCTTGACACCAGGAAATATGGTGTTGAATGGATATTGTTACTATATATAATAAATGCTGCGAGAAGAATTAACAGTATTATTCTTGTCAGAAAAGATCAAAGTGGTAAGATTGATGGTTAGTAGTATTCTTGTTGGAAAAGATCAAAGAAGGGTACTTTTAAAAGGATTGCCAGTTATTAGTGTCTCTGTCGGAATAGATCAAAGGAGTGATAATTCTTTGCTGTCATCGTGCATGCACACAAACACACAAGCAAGCAGACATCCAAATTTAAGATAAAGCTGGAGGTTTCTGTATTTGAGCCCAGCTTTCTTTTTTTTCTTTTTAAAAATATTATCATTGCTGTAAAAACTCTTTTGTTCATGCTAATATTCTTTTGCACTGACAGTGTAATAATTTAATCTGACTAGAATTATTATTAGATGTGTGCAAAAGTTTTCAACTGTGTATTCAGTCTCTAGTTTTCAAAAAAGAG
>VCCN01003880.1:9824358-9866798 GCA_006491835.1 Architeuthis dux
GTATGTTCATTTGTTTACAGTGTTTCGGCCGTGTACACTCTGGCCTTCCTCAGGTGTTCCTGGTTCTAGAATGTGGAATCGATTCTCAGAGCGCATGCTTGATTGGACTGGACATGTCACATCCGTTTATTGTATATCCTGTGTGTCAGGTTGTGTTTTTGAGTTACTTCCCTTGCATTGGATGGTTTGTTTGGTTTTTCCAAGATGTCTTTTTTGATGAGAGGTTCCCAGATGCTATTGATATCGATGCTCGGTCGGCTGAGTGGTTCAACTGAACAGAGTATGTACAGCTTCCTTCAGGCGTTATATTCATCAGTTTTTTTCCCTGTCTGTGATTTGCACTTCATCCCATAAGGGCCTGTGTCCACCCCTCCTCCCTCCATGTATGATCTGCCATGCCAGATTTGGATGAAGACCGGAGGGTACACAATCGAAACGTTGTGAACAAATGCACATATAGACAAGGAAAATAGTTCGACCATATCATAGACTATGATTAATACACCCCATCTAACTAATATTATATTGAGTCCTATTTTAATCTATCTTCCCTATTTTTGAGGCAATATGTATTATTACTGTAGAAATTTTGTGTCCAAAACGATACCATATTGAAATATATTCACCCTCCAATATGATTTCTTTCAATTTAGATTTTGCAATAAAAATGCTCAATTTTCTTTTAAATATTTAACATGTTGATTGTATTTGTACTGACTCAGTTATTGTAAAATTTTTATATTAAAATCTCAGAATAATGTCAAAGTCTTCTACACATGTCAACCTTTTCTGACTTGGAAGTCCTATAAAAATAATCAAAAAATCTAATATGAATAATTGATATTCCACTGGAGAATTTCAGCAAACAAAAATTGGATCTTTGGTTTAATATGAACGAAAAACATGGAAAACAGAACTGATAGGACTCTTGTGAAATATACAATTGTATTTTAATATGCTTTTGATTCATTCACTTCTCTAGAAACATTAAATTTTAAACATTTCTTCTCAATGATGGCAATTCCATATGAAATCTTTATTTGTAAATTTTTCTGTTTGTATTTGCTGCTTCCGTCTCGTAAACCTTCTGAGACATTTATTTTACAAATGTCAGTCTCTTCCAATCAGTGTTTTTGGTCTAAAAAAGCTGGAAGTTTTCTGCTATTATAGGGGGAAAGTGAGTTATAAAAATATAAATTATAAATATATAGAGGATAGAACTGAGATCTGATGTGCTTTTTTTGTCTGTGTTTTCCTTTGTTTTGATTTTTAAAAAGATTTTTTAGTAAAAGTAATCCACTTTTTCAATTCCAAAACTCATTTTTTCAGATATTAAGTTTGAAATCATTCCAAATATCTTGAAGAGCATGTATATACATATACAAACATATCTCGGATACATAATCATCTGTAATGGTAGGATGGAAAAAAGACAATGTTGTACATAGATTTTCTTGGGAATTTAAGTATCAGCAACTGAATCTAATTTGAATAAGCTAAATAAATTGTTTCCTTCTTTACTATATGAGAAACTTGCATAAAATAAATTATTTTCTCACTTTTTATCATTGGGATTAAAAGGTTTTGATTATAGAGTCTAATTTTGATTTTCTTCTTTAAATCTTTATATTTTGTGTTTTAATCAAGTTACCTCATATAATCCCTGTATTGGATATTCTGTTTATAAAACAACTTTTTATATTCTCTTCTTCATTAGCCATGCATGAATATAACTTTTTGATAAGGGGTTATTAGTTGGCAACTTGGTTAACCGAGTAATTGACTTGGAACCTGAGGATACCAAGTTTGGAACCTGAGGATACCAAGTTTGGAACATTTTGAATCCATCTTAATTCTTTGTTATTTTGAAGTCAGTAAAGTAAATGTTGATAAGACCGTAGCTAAAGTGTTTCAGCTGTTTACATATGACAGTAATGCTTTTTACTAATGAGTATAAATATATGAAAGAGGAACCATTATATTATCTTTTACTATATACACCAAGCTAATTTCTGAATAAAACCATCATTGTTTATTTGGTTTGGCTAACATATTACTGTTTTCTGGGGATCTGCTCCACCCTATTATAATTGAATATCTCCTAAAGATTGAGAAATATACACAAATATGTTAACAATCGACTTAATGACATTGATATAACATTATAACAATAATGTAAATACAACAGGTGATTGGCAGCTATCTGACTATAATAACACGCCATGTATATTTATTTATTTGTTGTCTGTTACACCACGGCAGGCAACTGATCTCTATTATCAGTAAGTACATTACCACATGATGATGACATAAAAATGGAATTTTATATTCTTATGACTTTTAAAGAATGATAAAAATATAAAAAGTAATCTTTTTGTGGTCAACAGAACGCTATTCTCCAAGCTCACTGCAAAACAAATCTCTATTATCCACGTATATAAAATGCAATGTGTATCCATATATTTCATATATGCCATTATTTTTGATGGCACAGGTAAACTAGTACCGATATAATTAATTTGTAATGCAACCAACATTTTCAAAAGCACAATTAGTACTCAAGATACTGTCAGTTTCCATTTACATACTATTTCATCAAACTCTTGTGTTGAACAATTTCATATTTATAGAATGTTCACGGTTATTATTTATCTTTAGTAAGAGTATCAGATTTGTTATTTTAGCACTTTCTCCCTGATAACCCTAAATATAGTATATAGAGTATAATGACTTTCTGTCAAAACATTATCACTTATACCTAGTAGTTTCATCACTTTTACTTGTAGTTAACAATGAATGCATTCACTTCTATTGCACTTTTTAAATTTTTTATGTAATTTCTTTGGTTTAATTATAGGCTATATAAGTAAAGTAGTGCCTTTACACTGGCTACAGCTTCAGCCATCCCTGTCCAGGCTTCACATATCACAAGTTTCTCGCTAGTCTTCGAAGTTCTTTGTGGTTTACGATATGTGAAATTGACTAAGAGGTGACAAACACCATGATGACATCACACACTTCCCTCGCTACTTTACCAATAGCTGGGGGCAGAAGAGATGGTTTCATGTCTTTACAAAGGGCATTAGTGCAAAGTGAATGAAGATCTTAGTCAGAGTTGAACTCAGCTCACCGATTCCATTTTCCGTGCTGCTAACTGCTTGGCCACCAGCACTTCTACATAGGTTATATACATAAAATGCAGAATATAAAACCTACATACACAATCAAATGCACAGTGGACAACATTTTATGCTCTTTATTTTATGAGTTGAATGCGAAATATTTATGGTGTTGTTTGTTTTTAGTTCATCACATAATTAATAACTTAAGAGAATATTTTGAATTCTGAACTGCTGGAGAAATTCTTTATTGAATCAAATTGTTAAAGTAAATGTAAAATAGTACAATTCAATTTACAGATTTCTTAGTGCAATTAATGCAAATAAAGTTATCAGAATTTCTTTCAATTCACAAGAAATTATTGAGATAGATTTCTCTTGTTCATTAAAAATTGTATTCATCTGTCTATTCATATCTTATTATATACTTCTTGTAAAACATTAATGTTAATATTGGACTGAGAAGATATAGTTTTATATTGTTTATATGTTAAAACTGAGACTGATGTGTCTAGACTATTTCTGCAACATGTAAACCGTTAGCTGACCTGTATAGTACATATTGAAGAGGTTGTAATTTTCAATGGAAACTGGTACTAATCCAGAAATATCACTCATAATATGTAGTTATATTTTTTCACAAGAAATGGAAAAAGATCATTGAAAATTGTTGATTGTAACAAATGTTGCAAAGCAAGCCTTTTAAGTTTGGATCGACAACTGGGTTAAATGACTAGTGTATGTTGTTGGTATTTAACTTGAATTCATGTTGTTTTTTTAATTTAAATTTACTATTGACATTTGACATCAAAAACTCTATTCTTCAGAAAATTTAAACATTTATGATGGCAGTGTAAGGCACATTATGGAGTTGTTTAAGCAACTAATGTCAAATCTTTTTCAAACAATGCTTTTATTGGCATCAGTTTTTTGCCACTTGCTATTCAAATGATATCATGTTATCTGAAGGCAGTCATGACAGTGATATGATAAACATAATATCAATGACATTTTCCTTTTTTGTCTTCATCCCTATTTCTGTCCACTTGAGTTTTTCCTTTTCTTTTCTCTGCATCAGAAATATTTCCTGCATCTGTTTCATGTTTTATTATTTATTTTGTCCCATGTCTCTCTTTCAATATACTCTTTGGCCTTAAGTTTTTTTTTATTTTTGGCTTACACTAAGATTTTAGCATCTTTTTCTTAGTGCTAATCCAAATCTTAGTTTGAGAATGTCAGGCTTAAGATTATATAAATTGATACGCTTACCTCTTTGAGACATTTAAAAAAAGATTATATTAGACATTTACAAAGTTTACTGGAATGCATTCATTGTTTAACTAAAACATGAATGGGATTAGCTTTTGAATTAGATGCTCAAGTTAAGGAATGAGAGTATAAAAGAATTTAAAAATAAGATAAGTAAATTATTTTAATGTGGATTTATTTGTATTTCATTGATTTTTTTTTTCCTAAATACTGTAGTTTATTGTTTTCCATTCATTTTAAAGCAATGAATTTACACCATTTCTTTTCTTTCTGTTTTTCAGGTGAGTGCAGTGATTTTTCTTTGTCTAAAAGGTAAGACATTATCACAGAATAATCGCCACCAGGGTCAGAAAGCACTTCTCAGACAGATCTGCTCCTATCTGGAACAAGCTATCAGATGCCTCAGGCTCTTCCCCAAACATAAACATATTTAAATCAAATCTTAAAAAAAGATCTGACACCAAATGTTTGAATATGAATTTTCAAACTAAATAATAAAAAGCAATCAGAACAGAAACTCAAAACCCCTTTAGGACTCATATAGGTTGACCTTAGTAACCTAATATTGTGCTGCTTGAGATACAAATTATATTTTGTTTTAAACCCTCAATTTTTTTCAGAAATAATTGACTCACTTGTAATCATTCTGTGGTTATTATAAATTTTAGCAAACTACTTAAAATTGTGACTATTGCAAATATTCCATTCAGATATTTGATAAATAATTGTATTTGGGGTTATTGGAGATATTACTGACTACAGTATGAAATGTTTACTTTTAGCTTCCCATATAAATTTGAACGCACCATATTTTTAGCAATGGGATTAGTTAAAGAATTATCCACTTTATGAAAATTTCCTGTAGTATGAAATTAAGTGTCACTCTGTATTATTAAGTATGTAGGGATGAATGATTAAATAGGTAGAATATAGAATTATGGAGATTTGAAATGAATTAAAATACTCTGAGAATCAAACTCAGGTTCTCTTATCTGAGGAGTACAGTATGACATGTTATGGGTTGAATCTATGGTTTATCTGGGATGAAAAGTAAACAATGTAATCCCTATGGTTAGGTTAAGTTGGATCACCTCATAGTTTGTTTTTTAAATTGATACCCAATAGTGGTTCCTTTAATATAGGAATGTACAATGAAAAAATTGTGGCAGAATAACTGTATTTACATAAATTTTACTTCAAATTCAGTAAATTTGAAGGTATAGATTTTCTTTTTAAAATACAGCACAATACCAAAAAGTAGCAATTTTAATCCCTAGTAGTAAGTTCATACGGTTTGTTATCAAACACTCACCTAAAAGAATGAAAACTTCAGCTTTATTCTCTTTGCTTATTTTGTACCTTTAAACCCTGAAATATCCAAAGTGGTATGTATTATCAATTATATCATTGCTCATAGCTGTTTGTTCTAATCAAATCACATGTTTTCATTCTATATTTTGTGAGAAGTCTCAAGGATAACACCACTATCATAGTATTGGGAAAAAAGGCAGTTGTATATAGATAATTTTTCCTTGACCTCCCATCCTATTCTTTCTTAGTATTCTATAAGAGAAAAGTGTTGAAAATTTTGTTAATTTATTTTCGTCTATATAGCATCATTTCTTTTGTTGCTTGTGTGTTTGAAATCTCTGCAAGCCAGTTGTTTCCATGGCAATGTTAGAGGAATTACAAGAGATCCATAGGCAAAACAATGATTGTATTTTCTCATAATTCGCTAAAAAATATGAAAAAAAATACTTCCAGCAAACAAATACACATGGCTATTTTATTTTACTTCAAAATGACAAGTTTATTTAATAAATGCTGGTTATTGCTGAAATCCATGGCTTTTTTACTCTTATTGTTTTTGACTATTTTAATATAAAGTGTGAATTAATATATTTGTATTTTTCTTTTTACTGAAATTGCTAACCCAGACTCCCATAAGATTTGCCTTTATACCCAGGCTTTTGCTTTTGAAATCTATAAATCTGAAACGAATCAATTAACTTTTTTTTTATTCTAGAAGTATACAATTTTATGGGCCTATTTATAACATAAGCCACACATTATCCTTCTTGGACTGCTCGACACAGCTGAGATAAGATCAGCAGGATAGTGGTTATATTTATCTGGAACGCTTTTGGTTTTCTAATTAAGGGCATTGCATTTGTTCATTATCTTCCACTGTAAATGCATTGCTTCACTATGCAAAATGTTATTAGTAGTTGTATTTTAGCTGTCAGTCCAATATTAGAAGCACGATCATAAATATAAATATGGTAAGAGCCATAATAATGGAAATTGACAGCTGCTACAAATTACCTTATAACTTTATGGAATAATGAAATGGTAGCTTCTACAATACCCAGCAATACATGGATTCTTCCTTGCATCTCCTCTCTCTTATTCTTAATATTCTAGAAAAGAAAAAGTTTGTGAAATCTTTTTTCTTCTATATGATATTGTTTCCCAGTGTTGGTTGTCATTTGTGTATCTGACATCTTGGTCATGATTGTAATGTATGTATGCTGAGAGGAATTTTTCTTGTCAGCCAGACTTGAAAACAAGAAACTCAGAAATAGGAGGTGGGAAACAAGAAGCTAAATTGCAGATGAGTGTAGTCGTGGTGGTAGTATGGTAATATTCTTACTACCAACTTCTTATGCACTTGTTGGATTATAGAGCAATAGGAATGTTCCAATATTTGATTGCAAACAATGTGGGTGACGTTTTTATTGTGCATGAGCACGAGTAACTCACCCTTTTCAATCTATTGTTAGTTGGACTGTATGAGAGTTGATTAGATAGTATTTGAGTTACATTCTGGTATTCTGGCCTCCTTTGTGACCTACCTGACCTTTACATTTCCCAACTGACTTCTTCTATCTTCAATACCTTAGTAGCATTTACAAAGCTTATAACATATCAGAAACATAATTTTTGGTATGGCAGCTAGAGTTGAGGATCATGAATTTTACTGTCTATTTAAATGAAAGATCATTAGAAAATTCTTGGTGTTGAAGTGCTTACAAGCCAAGAAAAAATATTGGAACAGCAGCATTGCAAATTCTCAAATTAACAAACCATTTATGAGTTTTTAAGATTATTATACTTATTTTTCTGTTTTTATATTCTGTAAATGACACCTAAATTAGGTGATATTTCAATTAACTGTTCATTCTGTAAAAAATATATATATTTGAGTCAATTTGATTTCTAAACACTAGTTTGAAATCCAGATCACCATATTAGGAATGAGAAAAATTCTTCCTAAAAAAACAACCCAGATAATACTTCAAATATTAAATAACACCAATTCTCATCTATATTGTATAATAGTGTCTGTCTCTTAACACCTTAAGTTCCAACATGATTTGCTGAGTGTGTAGGCCAAGAATAGAACAATGGGGATTCCCCAGAGACTAAATAGCATCACCGGAAAGCAGGTACTAGTCACAGTAGTGTGCTGAGGACAACATGAAGACAAGGCGTGAATTTAAAAAAGTATGAGCATTATGTAATTAACACTGTTTGGTGTTTAACAGTTAAAGTAATGGCAACGTTAATTAACGTCCTTTGGCGCTGATAATGTTACATAGGACACACTTCTCTTGGCTACTTGATTGTGTGCCAAAATGTATTCCATAGAAAATTTGGTTTTCACTAATAATGCCTCTTATTCTTTTGTCAGATAACTACCTATTTGGACACCAAATAGTTTAATAATCAAGCAGGTGTTGTATGCAAGTGCTAAACAGCATTGAGCAAAATCAAATGCTACTTTGTTTTTCTTTCTACGTCTGTCTCTGGAACAGAGCAGTGAGAAATTATTTGGCTTTCTTAACAGCAGTCTTAGTGCTCATCTTTTCATTATATTACCAATTTATTTTATTTATTAACAATCTGATATTTAAAGGTTGTTTAAATATGGAAATATACTCCTAGAATAGTTGCAAATATGATCATTTTTTACTATGTTTTACTATTCATGAATGTTTCTTTTCATAATATAATTTTTTATCTTCATATAATTCAACTTCTACTGAGACCGAATGGCAATTTTCTGAACTGTGCATTACCTTTTTTTCTTGTACTAACAATTATTCTTTAAGTCTTTTGAGATTATTTTTTTCACTTACAGATCTTTTATTTGTGTGTCTTGGCAGTTAGTACTGTACAAAATAGAAACTACCCATTTTAGTGTGTTGTTCTTGGAACTTACAATTTCCTTGCCTCAAAGCAACTTATCATATTTCTCAGCTTGTTATCTTTTTGCTACTTTACACGTTTTGAGAATCATACCAAACTCCACCCAATAAATTTTATCACATTGGTCAGTACTGAACTAAAATTATTCTTTCTGGAAAAGTAGCTTCTTTGTTGGAAAACAAATATTTCTCTGTTATGATGTTCTAGTTGTAGCACTATCATTTAATGATCAAACCAAGGTATGGTTGGCTTTTGAATTCTGTATCTCACACAGGCTTGTTTTCTGACTGAAATTCAGATTTCACCCTTCCCCCTGCATCGGTGGTTGGTGTTTGCGGAAAAAAGCCAGGATCTTAAATGCTGATTCTGCATCCATTTCCTGCATTTGACCTTGTATTGCTTTAAGCTGAGTAAATATGTATATTGCACAGGAAAATTAGTTCTACACCTTTCTTGCTTTTTTTTCTTTTCTATTTTTGTTTGTTTACTTCAGTTCATATTGCATTGTGCATGGATTTAAGTGCTGCTGTTTTCAGTAGCAATGTTTGCTGAAAGTCTCGGGAGGATTGGGTGGAGATAAAGTGAAACTGTGCCTTTTGGCCAAACTGGAAAACCTGCAACATAGCCTATTACTTTTCTTTAAAGCTAAGAAAGAGATTCTATCACTCAAGCCTCTTAAATCATTTTTCAATTGCTCAAACTTTATACAAAATGGTGCTGTCCATTACCTAAATGGAGACTCAGGAGTTCATTCAGTGCTTATTGTGATTTCTGCTTGCCCTTTTTAATCCCAACCATATTTGGAAGCACTTTTTGGTTTCTTTTAAACTTTTTTCTTAAGCTGAAAAAAGAAATATATATAGGTAGCTAAGCTTATTCAATGACTATCAGAGACTTACTTAAAGATGGTGTCACAAACAAAATAGTTTTTAAGCCTAAAATTGAGCGGTATCAGAATGGGCATCAATAGGTAAAAATAAACAATTTGTGACAAAGATAAACTGGTGTATAAGTGAGGAAATTTGCCTTTGAAAAAAATCACTTAATATTTGTGACACTTAAGTGTTTTACTTTTTCTAGATTTTAGTAAATTGCTTATTCATCTGCAGAACAAATTTCTTACATATTTTATACAGTACATGTTTAGTCTTTGATAAAAATGGCATTTGTTAAATGTATTTGCATTGACAAACATGTAACACCATCTGTTATGATTTCAAACATTGGCATTTTACTTTTTAGTTTGTAAAAGCTACTTATTTCCATTTGGACTGAATTATTTTATATTCATACAATATCAATATATCTGGCTGCAATTATTGATTTGTTACTCTTTCATTGATGAGTGAAATTCTTAACATTCCTTTCTTGCTCAAGTATTCATCAGATATGTGGTCTTCACTAAACCAAAAATGTAGCCTTACCAATACATTTGGCAAACCTACTCTCATTATTTGCTATTTGTTACAAGTACCTTTGACTTTTAGTGTGCCCTAAATTCTATGTTTCAATAAAATTATGTTCAAGTAGTTTGTCCAGGAAATGCTATGGATATTTATAAACAGTTAACGTATGACATCTCAGCTGACAATAGAGCAGGCAGCTGACAGCTTTAAATCATTTAGTGTTTTTGATGTCTGTGGGTTGACAAGTGTTGCAAATATTTCTTTCTTTTTTATAAATGAATTTGAGTCATGTCCTTGAATGTCTTGTCTCTGAATATGCTGTAAATAAATTCAGCAGCCACATCTGCATGCAAATATGATTTATAATTGTAAGAATGTATGTGTAAAGGAATATTGCTTGTATAATGTGATCTACAATACAATAGCAATGTTTACAAATGCATTACTCTGTAGTAAAGAACTGGACTGTGATCTACAAGGTTTGAGGTACAGTTTCATTACTCTGCTTGAAGGCCAGGATGAAGTTAAAAACAAAGCCTTTTACATCATTTGTGATTAGGCACAAACGGAACACTGATATAAGATTTGGTGGGAGGCAACAGCCAACTGTCATAGAAACCTGACAGTGCATATCTCTTGGGACAGATAACTGCCAATATCATTCAATACAAACAAAACAACTTTAAAGACATCTCTAAATTATGAAGATCTCATAACAAGAATATTTATGGGTGTATTCAGGGTAGAATTATTAACTGCAAAGCTGTTTTTACATTCCTTTGTAACATGTATGGAATTTGATCAGCTCCATTACATACTTGTTAACATCTTATTCATGGCTCAAGATTTCTTTTGTCTTGGGTCTCTAACTTTTAACTTGTTGGTTGATCACATTTGAAATTTACTTTCTAAAAAGAAATCTATTCTGACCGATCTTCCATGTATTTTTTTGCATTGCCCATTATTTTGTTTCTGACCCAGTATCCTACCTACCGACTGCTATTGTTGTGCATTAACTTGGTCTATTACAATACTTTGGGAAGATTAACTTTTAACTTGTATTTTATATATACTTATATAACTGCTTTCAAATTGAGATATCTACTTCTGATAATTATATTTCTTTCATTTTTACAGTAACAATCCCACTTATTTATCACTTCAAATGAAGTGTTCTCAAATGGAATAGACAACAAGCACTTGAATTTTAATACAAAAAACATAATTATCTTATCTTATAATTGAAACATTTTGAACAGGATAGTTTTGTAAATTAATATAATTATGCATATACATACTTGTGTGTGTGTATATAATATATATATATATATATATATATGAATATGCATGAATATTTTGCTAAAGTACATGATTTTCTTCCTCGTTTGCCAAGTATTGGTTGACAATAGAGGCAGTTGATTGCCAGAGATGTAAATGCAATTTCTCACCTTGGCAACAGGCTTCCTTGAGTGGGTTAAGAATTATGTTTCGCAAACTTCCCAACACCTGCTCTTGGCTCACAATAATAACCAGTCTGCTAATATGCTATTGTTACCATTATTGCTGCCCTCTATTGTTGGCCTGACATTATTAAATGCTATTGCATAATTAAATTCTAAATAGTCTGAACTCAGTAAGGTGGACTGTCTATCTGCAGATGTCTATTGCAATAACTAATGTATTATGATAAATAAATCTAAATCTATGTGTATAATCTTTCCACAGTAAAACTCCATAAATATTAATTTTATAAATTCACAGGTGAACTAACAAGTTTACTGTAAATATTTAACTACATTTGTATTGCAAATTATATATGTTAATATACAATATCTAATGATAAGTATCATTGCCCTGAGAAATGCCATGGGGGATCCAGCAGGGTACTCCAACGATCTACTAAGTCATAGGATAATTTGTTTTTGTTTTTAATGAAAAGTATAAAATACTTTAAGTTCTGAGTGATTACTTTCTAACTTGAGGCCAACCTGAACATTCTAGCCACAGGAGTAGTGATAGAATTGAAATTCACATTTAAACTAGATTTGTCACCTGTGTGAGACTCAAATTAGTATGTACGTATTGTGACTGTAAACATCTATGATGGTGTGCTTTAACTTAATAGTAATCAGGTTTTCAATAAATTTTGTAGAGATTGTCTCAAGATTCTAAATTGAATTGAATAGTTACAGTCTAAAATATATTTAATTTTATTGTTTTTAATCAACTGTTTCTGGCCCTTTGTTACTCTAGCTTATATAAACCTTTATAACTCATAAGGAAACTTCTAAGTTCAAAACAAAGGTGGGAAAAACTCTTTAACTAGATATGGCAGTTATTCAGGTATTGCTACTATAATGTTCATTTTGCATAAAACATTTGTATCAATCTGCAAATATCTGTGGTATGCAAAATAAATATTACATAAAGAAAACATTTTATAAGTGCTATTTATATTGTCTATAATTTTGAGAAGTAGTTATCATTCCAAAAGTTTAGCCTATTGAACTTATTCTTTGTATTGCTTTTGTTGTTATCACACCATTTCAGCTGATTCATTCTGAATCCTGCTTACCAACTGGTTCTGCTCATTCCCAGTAATGCAAGCCACAGATGATAATATTCTTAGCAAACCATCTAACACAGATGATTTCACACTTATACACAAGGATGCTCTCCACCATTCCCTCCCTGCTGAGCAAAGAAATCCACATTCACTTAACTTACAAACCTGCTGTTCCCTTAAATTTTCTCACTCTCCAGCAATGTTCCCTAGTGATTGTACGCCTGGAGAAGGCTGTAGAATGGATTGGGTCATCCGAAGCATTGTGGTTACAACAAAAGCAACACAATGAATGAGTTCAATTGTCTGAACAACTATTAGAGTGCTATTTATATATTTGCTAATTTTGTAATACACCCATAATTATCTTGAATTCAACTTAATATTTTGGGCCTTCAAATTTTAGATTTTCATCTCGGATCTTTTCAAGGATAACAGATAAACATTTGTGAAGCAATGCATGGCATAAAGATATATATAAATATTACAAAGAGGAAATTAATTATCAAGCCAGCATTATAATTGTTGTGAGAAATAGTATCAATATATTACTGTATTTTACAGGTTTTATGTGACTTAGCTGTATGCACATGCTATATTTATTTCATAACTCTATGCCTGAATATAGAGACATGATCGAGATGTGGCCCACAATCTGAAGGAAAGCTGGTATTTGTTTCAAAATAACCACAATTTAACAAAATGTAATGCAACAGGCAATTAATTTAATCATTTACTACTTATTGTGTAAAATACTTTTTTATTTCCTAGTTAATAATGATAATTACTAAAATACTGTATGTGGGCATGGTTATATTTATACACTGATTTATTCAAACTGTTGTCCTCATCTTGGTTGTTATAGTCACAACATTGTACCCTCCGGCCTTCTTCAGGTTCCTGTTGTATTCATTAATCTTTTTCTCAGAATCCCAAACTGAAACCGTTATCCAATCCATGGAGGTAGACTGTTCTCATCCTTCTGTCCATGCTAGAGGATATCTTATATTAGAGTCATTCCATATCAAATCACCCAGTTTGAGAAAAATTGCCCAGGTCACCCTCTCAGATTCCCCTGAAAAAATTCACAGGTGCTCCTATACCAAACTTATGGAGAAATCCAAAATATTAGGTATGTATCACTAATAGATTTTAAACTACAGCCCATTGAAATTTTAATTAATTTTATGCATTTTGCCGAATTAGCCTTTTGGTCCATAGCTCCTTTGAAATGGTATGTACAGCTTTGAAGCTTTTGTGACTCAGGCTAGGGCTAACTTTTTCTGTAGATTTCAAATGTAATTAGATCAGGCATATGTTATTTACTTCTTCCTCCCACAAGTCTCTGAAAATGACTGAAAATTCAAAATGTAATAAGTCTAATATTTGGGATTTCTCCATAAGTTTGGTATAAGAGCACCTGTGAATTTTTTCAGGGGAATCTGTGAGGGTGACCTGGGACCCTCTGGGTGATTTGATATGGGATGAATTGTCCTTGTGATGCTGTTTCTGAACCAGAGTATATGAATTCCACTGCCTGACCTAAGGATTGAACTCACGACCACCAAATAAACTGCAATGCTTAACCAAACGCTTATATCCACTAGGCCATTGTCTCATAAGAAAAAGTTCTAAATTCTGAGAATGTTACAGAATATGACAGGCACCTGAAGAAGGCTGGAAGGTACTGCGGTTGAAATGTTGTGACTATAACAACCAAAATAAGGACAACTGTTCAAATAAATCAACATATAACAATGATTATTCCTCATCTTAGAAATCAGTTAGAAAGTCAATGTTTGAATATTATAATAAGACTCAATTTTTCAAGAGATTTTATTATGTTGTTGAAAAATAATGTTTTAAAAGTACCTTTTAGTGAAAGATTTTATAGTTATATAATCCTTGGTAACCAATTGACAAAAATGACTAACCAGTTTTTGAAGTCAGACTCTAATTTTGCTTGTCTTCAATCTTCCTACTTTCATTTTCACTTTCTCTTTTATTCTAACTTTAATCACAGACTAACATTGTTTAGTGACTAAATTTTCTTCATTTTACTATTCTTATAAAAGCAAAATCATCTAAAATTTCAGAATTGTCTCCCAAGCAAATCATCTTTTTTAAAAATCTGCTTCCAAAAAAAGTTTTGCTTGGGGGGCCAGGGTGTTGGATTTTGTTTTTGTTTTACTTGCCATTTACACAGATATAACCCTTGCCCCATAAAAAGACACAATTGCTACAAACAATGATTGGATCTCCATGGATCAGAGAAATGGAGACAAAATCATTGCTTCAAAGCAACTTTGTTTTGCTTTGTTGCACAGATTTAACACTTTGAATCTTCAAAGTTTATAAACACAGTTTTACTCTCTGATATTTTCTCTCTTCTCTATTATGCTAATTGTGTTACTGTTTCATTTCTTTTACTTGGAACAATAGTTGCTTTAGGAACTGAATTTAGAGTGATGCTATATTTTTCCTGTGTTAAATCGACAATTGTTATCCACGTCCTACTTGACCTACTGGCTGATTAGTTGAAAAGAACAATGCCCACTTTGTGTTTTTTTCCTCTCTCTTCATACTTTGTCTGCCAGTGATTATTGTCTGGTGGCCTACTTTACATCTTATCTGTAACCCTTGATTTTGTTTAAATGATGGCATTCCAATGCATTTGGCAATGCATTATTTAATTGAAACTACTGAACTGCAACGAGGTTACTTGATAAATAAAGTGAGAATATTGGCATCACATTGTGTTGTATGTTGCTTCATCAGTGAACAAACATTCTGGGCCAGAAACAGAATATAAACATTAAAATCAGTTTAGTGGAAACAAAGATGTTTTTTGTGCTAATACTTGAATCCTGCCTCATTATATAATAATAATAAATTAAGATGAATCATCATTACGTCATAAAATTAATAATGACTTTTTAAAACTATACATGTAAACATGTCAGAAAAAAATGAAAAAGCATTATAATAAATCCAGAAAATTACTTTGAAAGTCTGTCAATCACCACCAGATTTTGAGTCATTTGATGATGCAAATCACCCCTTGTTTTTTGCATGCTTTATAAACCAATTCAAGCAAAAATAAACTCTGCCATTATCCTGCATTGTTATAAGTTCATTTTAGCCATCAGCTCTAAAAATAGTCTTTGTGTATTTACATTTTTCTTTAGCTTCAAAGCGGCTTATTAATGCTGTCAGAAATTTTTTAAAGATATTTCTCAATATGGAAGCATTAATCCTGCTGACTTCATAAAAAACTAATCCTTGTCCTTATGATTATGTTCATAGTTTAATCTAAAAGTATCAAGTTACTCTTTTGTTTCTTTTATCTTTTTTCCTTCCCACTTAGATAATCTCCTAACTTTTGATTTATTGCTTGAATCCAGAATAATAGATTTTTTTTTTTTAGAAAAGAGTTCAATCAAAATAAAAAGCAAATAATCAGCCTACTTTAATGTATTACTTTTTTCCGTAACCAATATAGTTATTCTGTCAATTGTGTCTATATTCATTATCTATACATATAAAGACCATAGTCACTAAGTTTGTTTGTCTGTTCACATCACGGTGAAGACATAAGTTTTACTCTCTTCCTCTCTTTAATGCTGATTAAAGAAAGGAAGGGACTTCTAAAATATTAATCTATCCATATATAACATAAAAAGTTCTGTCATTTTTGACGAGTACTATGCTAGTTAAGTATATATTTGTCTAGCAACATCTATTCAATCTCCAATATTTCTATTGTGTGCTTAGATGTGTTAAATCAATAGTTTGTCAATGGCTTTTGATAGGTAATATTTCTTAATAGCTAAAGGAGTTTTATTTGCTCTGATTTTGAAGTAAAGGATATTATTCTTTCTAATAAATTATGGTTAATCTCTCACCTTTGTTAACTAAAAGGTAGACAGTAGGATATGCAGTTTTACCACTGAGCTATGATTCTTTTATAAACTTGCTAGTCTGACAATTCTTGTCTGAATTTTGTTAGACGGGGGTGTATTAATCATTGTGTATGATATGGTCGGACTATTTTCCTTGTCTATATGTTCATTTGTTCCAAACGTTTAGGGAACTTCTTATCAAAAAGGCCATTTCTAAAAAAAAAGCAAACCGGTCATCCAATGAAAGGGAAGCAACTTGGAATTTGACACCAAAACACAATACCGATTGTATATGAATATATATTAAAAAAGAGGATGTGACGTGTCCAGTCCAATACAAGCATGCATTCTAGAAAATGATCCCACATTTTAGAACCAGGAACACCTGACAAGGTCTGGAGGGTACATGGCCGAAACGTTGTGATCAAATGAACATATAGATGAGGAAAATAATCTGACCATATCATACACAATGATTGCTAGCCTGAGTTTTTTTTAAATCCAGACAGTATCCCAGTTTACACATCACTGCTTCAAAATGTGCTGTAATGAAACAATTTTTTAACTGGATACTTTCATTTGTTTAAAACATCATTACAATACTAAATATTATGTTCTTCATACTAAACAAGACTGAAATCAAGTTCTCATGTACTCATTTGTGTTTGGCCTATTATAAAAAGCATTCCTTTGATGTCAATCCTTATGTCATTTGATTCTTTTCATCTTGGTTCCTTTTTACTTTTGTTTCATCTTTACACTTTTAGCTGATATCTGCTGTGCATGCCTGCTACTCACGTCTGGGACTAGAAAATGCTCTGCCAAATGTCTATTTCTTAAGATAGTTATGCTATGCATCAATGTTACTACCAAAGCCTTATAACAGTTATTGGTCTGTCAGACCTTTCCTGTCAGCATAGCCAGCCAATATTTACACTCATATAAACCACCATAACTTGAGCTTCGGGTTTCATGGCTTTTGTTTGAGGATTTGATATTGCAAATGTGTTGTGCTCTGATACTCACTCTTCTGGTCCATTCATTCTTGTGCCAGTCTGTTTTAGCCTATTTTAAATTCGCTTTACATTAGTCAACTGACCCCTATTGCAGACACTGCCTCTTAAATGTTTTGTTCTTTTTTTTTTTGGGGGGGGGGGTCATCTCAATTACTGCATTAAAACTTTACTATTTAGCATTGTACCAACCCTATTCTGCAGAGAGCAGTGAAAGGTATCTGCTAGATCACCTGTGATGATGCTATTCATAACTCCCCTAGTGATCTCACTCCTGAGTCATCCGACTCCTCATTGTATTAAACAAATCTTCCCATTACTATCTAAAATCGTACTTAACTTTACTGTTGTTAATAGGAAGAGGCCTACAAATTTTGTATAAGGAAATTGAGAAATGCAGTTAGAAATTTTCTTCTCCAGATCGTTTCATTGAAAACAAATATACAGTTTGATTTGCCTAGACTGAAAATACCTATAAACACTTGGCAAATAAACAAAATGCAATGTGTATCTTCAATACAATATTACCCAAAAGGGCAATTTCAAAACCCTTATGCCAGTTAAGAATACCCAGATATGTGTTTCCAAAGTTCTATTAGCCTATGATTATGTTAACTTTTCTAACACCTACCACTTTGCACTTTTTGTACTTCCAAAGAAAGGAGACAAACACATATACAGAATCTAATTTATGTAAATTACATTAACAAACAATGTTTATGATTTTATTTCTGTTTGATTTTTATGCTAATGATAAAGAAAGCAATCAAGGTAGAGATCATTACCCTGATGAGGTTGTAATGTGCATCATTGTCATGGTTGGGTGGTGCTTTCTGCATTTTTTAAAAATTGTATAATAAATTAGTGCTTAATTTATTATGCGAAAATTTGATTCCGTTTAATTTTAACACCTGATACATGAATTCCTAGCTCTGATGAATGAAATACACTGACGGAGGAGCATGGCTCCTGGTATTGTTTGACCTCATTGACAATGATGTTCATAGTATGCTTGGTTTAACTTAGATATTTCTGTGAATGTTGTTTTTGTGTTATTTTATGATACCTGAATGTTACATACAGTATGTCCAAAAAGTAACACAATTTATCCCAACAGTAATGCCAGTTCTAAGGGAAGTAACCGCTTACAGTAATGATCAGCATGCCAAAATTTACTAGTAAAATTGAAAACTTTTGCTAATTAATTCAATTTTGTTTGTAGCTTGCTCATCCGATCTATTAGCTAGTCTTCAATTTTACTAATGATTTTTGGCATACTGGTGTGCTGAACATTAAATAGTTACTTCCCTTAGAACTGACATTACTTTTGGGACATGCTTGTTGGGAACTTTCAAAAATATTATCTCCCTTGGAATTATGCTAATTAGACTCTAGATGTCGCTGCTAAAAAGTCTCATGTGTCCTCTTTCACCACAGACTTTCACCAAGACAAGATGTAGCGGTCAAAGACTCCAGGCCCTTTCCGCCCAAGAATGGCCCTGGAAGCAAAAAGGCCTAGTCATTAAGACAGCGAAGCAGCACCGTCAATGGCAGATTAAAAAAAGAAAGAAGAGACAAACAACCAATATGTGATGAGAAAACCTTGTAATAAAAAAGAAATTAACTAAAAACCTTGCGAAAAAAACAAAAAACGACCGTATTATTTTGTGCACATATTTTGCCTTTTGTCTCTAAGAATGACAAATTGTTACCACTTTTCAATACTTGAAAACTTAACAATGTTTGGCAAAAATATAATTCTTCTCTTACAAACAAAAAAGTACTATTTCTGACACCTCTTTTTTCATATCATGACAAACTCTTTGCTCTCGAAGAAACAAGAACATTTGATTACTTCCATTTCAGCATTAAAACTTTGTAAATATGTTCTGTAAAGTTCCAGACAGTTTGACGATTGACGTACTAAAATTTCTTCTTTACTAATTAATGTTATGAATAAAATATGTATTGTTTGTTGTTACCTACACTATTTGTGTTCTTGCTTTCAATTTGAACAATTCAATTTTTGCCTTTTTTTCCACTTCTGTGAAAGCAAAATTCTTCGTCCCTCGCTCTACCGATGAGCCAAGAATCAGCAAGGCCACTTAACACTAAGATAAAGACATTACCACTAACATTAAGATTAAGGCCTACAACCTTAGCACTCTGTATATTTGTTTAAAAGAAAATATCTAGTCATAACGCGCATACAAAGAACACTAAGAACAACAAACAGAGGTCACTGCCTCAAATACCAGATACACCACCACTCTGGTATTAGAAACAGATTCTTGACGGCTAGATCCCTTTCATACTGGAACACCCTTTCAGATGAAACAGTAAACTCTGTTTCTGTTAACATGTTCAAAAACAATGTAACAAAAGAAACTAGCTTACCACACAAATACAAACATTTCTAAAATACTCACACCTTAAATGCCAACCCCTATTACATCAGTTAGATGTATCTTCAGTTGGTACTCTTTATGATAACTTTATAACAAAATTGAGATTGTAAGAGCAGTTGGTAGTATTTTGAAAGTTCTGTTGACATCAGTGAAAAGAATATTTTAAGATGATCATTTTTTAAAAAAGGTTTTTGTTATCTTTGGTAAAAGAAATGACCAAAAATGTCTTTATTTCTTGTATGTGTAGACTGGCTAGTAGATTTTAGGTAAATCATTACACAAGATTGATGTATGGCTTTCTACATAAGTTAAGCGGGGAAAAAACCATATCGCTACTTGAACATAACAAATGTTCCATTAGACCAACTGATGGAAATAATTAATGAAAAGTATCCAAAATTAGTTAACAGAAAGGGCATAATATTCCATCAAGATAATATTAGACAGCTGCACCTTTGGATTACTATTTTTTCCAGTCTTTAAAGAATTTCCCTAATGAAAAAATTTCAATTCCATGGATGACTGCAAAAGGGACCTTAGGGCAGTAAGATTTTTTTTTTTTTTAAAGTTCTGGGAGGATGGAATTATGAAGTTACCTGAAAGATGGCAGAAGATAGTGGAACAAAACAGTAAATATTTTGTTCAATAAAGTTAAAGTCAAAAATAAAAAAAATCTGTCTTTGATTAATAAACCAAATTTCTGGTCTCTTACTTCCTGAAATTGGATTTATGTATGAGATTCCAAGATTACTGTTAATTTTAATATAAAATAAGCAGAAGTTGCGAACAGCTAAAGTTTGTTAAAAATATTACCAAAACAAAAAAAAAAGATTTCTAAGCATGAATTTCAACAAATCATTCATAGATTTTTCAAAATAATAAAACACAAATAACAGTAATACCATGACTACCCCATTTAATGCTGATTCACTGTAGTGCTGGTTTTCAAATATATTTTGTAATAAATTTAGTAATGTTAAATTTCCAAAATAAATGATGAATGATAAAACAAAGCATCATGGACAGTCTCCGAAATAACTTTATACTTGGTTTATGTGCCACATGTATAAGAATAAACATATACACCTACACAGTAACTTATCATGTAGCAATATGCATTGACACCTAGTGATATTTCTCCAGCTCTGGAAGATACTTTGAGATGAGATACAGCCCTAACCCATTCAATCTTGTTGAGGCTCAACAATAACATCATATATTTTAAAATAATGTGAATGACCCTGAATGGGGAGCGCAGCAGCAAGGCAAAAGAGGTGTTCTGGACATGCTATTTATGCTATGTTATAATGTCCCCATTTAGCACTGCATTTTTTTAGGAATGATTAATTGGAAACAGGGGTGATCAATGAATAAATTACTTCTCTTGCTTTTTGTTGGATCACTAAAAAGTCTGAATTTTCAAAAAACGAGCGTGAACACAGCTGGACACAAACTAAGGGACCAATTTAGTATAAACTTACATTGTAAATTGAACTCCTCCACTAAAAACCTATTTTGGTAGGAAATTTTGAAAATCATTTTTTTAGACATAATAATTATTGATGCATCTGACAAACGATCTTAGAAATATCAAAACATTTACTTACATGTTAGGTCTTGCTGACATCTTAAGTCATTTGTTAAGTTTATACAGGCGTTCCCTGATATAACAAGGTTCATTATATCCTGGTTAACGATATAAGGTGGGTGGTCAGTGGATCCCAACATTTCTACCTACATTATCGCTCACTCATCTAGAAAACTGTGACACCCACCCTACCCCCACTAAGAAATATATTTGACTTAAACCAACTAAAAATGAAATGAATTAGACAAAAACATTTCAGTAGTCGATGAATAAACTTTTTTTTTCTTTAATTAATTTTAGCTTTTCCACTCCAAAGCTCCAGTATGAGGTATCTGAAGGCAAAGGGTTAAGTCATTGATGTAAATATGTAAATCTCTCATACCCACCCCACAGTTATCGCGGCTTGGTTATAACACAGTTGGCTTTCTTGGACCCCAACATCTGCGTTATAATGCGATGCCTGTAATATATTATTCATCTTGCATGATTTGTCATTTATAAATACTCCATGTTTAGATTTCTGCTCTCTTCCTGGTTTTGTTTTCTGTTTAGTTGTTACCTTCAGTTATCATTTGAATTAATGCCTATATATTTTGATGGACATGTTTTAAGTTTCTCTCCGTAAATACAACAGTTACTCATTCTTTGCTATTAAGTGTCTGTGTGCTTATAAAAAAATAATTTCCCAGATATTTTTACTGATTAGCTTCTATTTATTTAATGTAATGTATTTTTCAAGTAAATATTCTATTTGAAAATGTCTATCGTGCAATCAGATATCAACATAACACCTCTTCACAATGCACTCACAACTCATTTCTCTCATTTGTTTTCAATTTGAAGCCTACAAATCATTTTTCCTAATATTCTTTGTTGTTTTGCCTATTGAAATACATAAAGGCTAATTTGAATCATTAGTAAAAAAAAAAAAATTTTAAAAAAAATTAAAAATAATAAAATACATTACATTTTTTAACGCTTTTGATAAGGACTAAATCTAAGTTTATGCTGGAAGGTCAAAACATTAAGCAAAAATTATCTGGCAAAAATAATGGATATGCATTTATACATACATAATCTAATTTGATCAGAAAATAAGAAAAATATATAATTAGGAAAAGATAACATTCTTTTATGATTCAATATTTTTGTTTCTATACCAAAACATTTGTTTTGTGAAAGTTCATAATTATTTGATCAATTTTTAAAAAATTTCTTTTTTAGTATATACTAATGACCTTACTTATTCATGATGTTAAAAGTAACTTTTGTGATCTTCTTGATTTTCACTTCTTATACATAGAGGTTTAGAGAAAAGTTGAATTTTGGGGGTAATATATCATACTAATGTCTATTAGGAAAATCTGTTGAACTACACCTAGCCATGATCACTGACCCGACCGAACAACAAGCCAAGTAGCGAGGTATTCTTCCCTTTCCACTCGGTTGATTTGTTGTGTCAGCATTATGGGACACACCATTTGACCTAGAACCTTTCAAATTTGCATGAATACTCCACTAGACATCTTTTTAATGGAATTTTCTTCACTAAACAAAAGTAATTTTTGACTTAGATTTTGTAAAAAAAAATGCTCCCTTGGTTCTGATGTCACCCTGCCACTCCCTTTTTCCTCATTTCCCCGTTGGATCTTTCCACTGTCCACTTTGGGAATGACTGTTCTAAATCAAGATATTGTTAATGAATGTTTGATTTGCATGCTCATTATTTTTCTGGACAGATTAAGCATGAGCTTCATATTTTCATTAACTTAGTTATTTGGTTAAATAATTCTACAATGTGATTATACGTATATATGTACTTGTTAGGTTAACCAGTGTTAATCACATAAGAAATAACTTTTTAGATTATCATTAAACCTTGCTCATTAATTTCCTCCAATTCACTTTTAAAATAAGAATTAATTAAAGCTATAATAGACAAATTAAATGAAACGACTTAGATATTTTAGTCTTAACAGCACATTACAAAACTGGAGAAATGTAATTCATAGGTGTAACAATTCATATTATAATGATGTATAGTATATTTCTAATAAATATTAGCTTATATCACTGAATGTTTATGAAGTTTTGATATTCATTTATCAGATTAAAGGACAATACTCCAGATGACACTGCCTCATTAGCTATGCAGTAAAAAGTTTATGACTGTTGATTATGATCAAAGTGATTTATCTATTCTAAATTGTTTTAGCAAAAAGTGCAATGTAATAGGTATCCTTATAACAAAATAAATTTCCATTAATGTTTACACATGAAGAAGTTTGTAGAATGTGGCTAGTAAGCAAAGAAATGTTGTCAATGGATCACAAATAGACAAGTAACCCCATCTACAATTTTATAATGTTTTGCTTCAGTTGGCCTCCCTAAAGTATTAATTTATTAGCATTCTTTGATTATGTTTATAACAGGAGAAATATAACACTCACTAAGGAATGTAAATAGAGTATTGTGAACAGCAGTTACTCATTCAAATTTTATTCTGAGATTTTTTATCGAGTTACATTTGATATTTTAAAAGCTTATAGTTGACCTGCTAGTTTTCTGGTTAAAAACTAGATCTCACTATAGGAAAAACAACACAAGGTTGTCCATATTTAAAGAGTGGCATGGGAATTTCATGAGATCTAATATTTATTTTTTACTTATATTCCAACGTTTTTTATTTTTATTTTAATGAACATTTTACAAAAATGATTGTTCAAATAACTTTTACATAAAAGTTACAATGAATTCAAAAAATATTACATGAACAAATTTGCATCTTGTCTCCTACACATATTGAGTTAATTCCCCAACAGAACTTTGTAAAGAGGTGACTCTTTTCTGTATTTTTCATTTATCATTATTAGTATAAATTCTAAATATGACTTCATAAAGAGAGACTTGAATTCAACTGTTGGCTTTAGGTAGATTTTGCATACTAAATGAATATTCATCTCTGAACAGACTAACATTTGCAATATTATATTGCAAATTTTAATTTGTTATATAATAGAAAATGGTACACACATATTATATATACATATGTGTGTGTGTATATAACTAATGAGTCTTGTGAAGAATTGTAAGATGATGAAAGCAATAAAAAGAAAAACCATTTGAAAGAATGTGGATGTGTGGCTAAATAAATTACTTAGAGTTCATAAGGGAGAAAAGATTGCAGAAAGAAAAAGATTCAATATTGTGAAAGCCATTTTTAGTGAAGTGAAAATCACAATGCTTAACATCACATGCAGAGATCACAAAACAGCACATTGTATTAGAGAAAAAACAGGAGTCAGAGATATAGAAACCATTAGAGAACTCAAATAGCAATAGGCAGGTCATGTTGCAAGAACATTAGAAAGCCACTGGACATCACAACTCACAACATGAATCCCAAGAGATCATATGCAAAATTGTGGCCAGCAAAAAATAAGATGGTGTGATGATTTAGACAAGTTCAGAAAATATTGGCTCCGCAACGCCCACAACCGAGAGGTCTGGTGAATCTTTGGGAAGGTCTATGTCCAACGACAGACGTTAAGAGACTGATGATGAAAACCACCATTGTCTTTGAAGTAAACCGTAAGTTTTATTTCTGCCAGATTCTTTAAAACCATATGTGAATGATTTTGTAGCCATGTGTATGCCAGGCAAAGAAAAATGAAGAGACTTAAAGGAAGAATATAAGAGATCAAATGTAATCACTTGAATGGCAGTGTCATGGGGACACCATAATTTTAATTTATACTTGTTCCATGAAATCTGTTAGTTACTTGGGGTTACTGTGCTGTATGACTGCAACCAACAGAAATACTTCTATCTAGGGCCTCCGAGAGGAAGAAGATAAGGCGGTGCAAGCTGTTTTTGCCCCCCCCCCCCAACACACACACATACACACTCTACACAAACACCCTCATCCTTTAGATATCCTGTTCTCATCTGCTATAACCCTTTCAGCACCCCCATACTATACTTGCTCGCTGGTAAACGATAGTCAACCTATTTTTAATGAACATGTAGTATCGACTTAGGAGTTTAACTCTCTTGGGCCCCCTTTGGACCTCCAGGCCCTGGTGCAGTGAACTAGCTGCACCCCCTTCTTGGTGGTCCTGCTTCTAGCTACCATATGTTGTTCTAGCATTTCTGTACATCATTAACAAAATCCTTATCGTCATAGTTCCAAGAAAGATGGGTATCACTCTTGCTTTAAAATCAATATTTCCTAAAAGTATTTTCATACATGCTCATCATTTGCCTCAAATTACAGCATCTACTTTCTCAAGTTTTTGTTTTACTTTACCTTTCTACTAAAATCACTTATCAGTTATATGTAATCAGGTTTGAGAGACGTGTTCTACTTTCTTTAATGTTTTGTTATTAATGAATCAACTCGTTCATTTTAATACATATTTTATTAAAAGCTGAATACTTAGATTTTTAAATACTAGAAGCTTATAAATTGCTGTTCTTGCTCGGCTTTTCAACAGACATTGGTACTTATTATTAGAGGAACATTTTTGTGATGCTATTTATTGTTCTACTTTGTTCAAAGTTAATTTGAAACATATAAATATGCTTGGAGTTTTATGTAGGTGTACACAAGAAAAATAATTGTACTTACAACTGGATATTGAAGTCTTTAACAATAGAACAGCATGAAGGGATAGATTTTTTTTCTTCTTTTCCCCTGTAGACTCCTTGTGGAGCATAGGGCCAGATTGCATCTTCAGTAGCAAGTAGTTTTTACGGGGTGGAGTTGCTAGGCCCGTGCCCAAGATTAACTGCCTTACAAGTCTAAAGGGTTCCAATTGCCTTGCTATTTACCCATAGCTGGTGTGGAGAAGTGAATTCATACCTTTCTGAAGGGCAAAGTGAACATAAGCAGCCGCAGCCAAAACTAGAACTTAGTTCGCTGATTCTGTTTTCTGTGCTGGTAACCGTTGTGTCACTCTGCAACTCCAAGTAAGATTTTTACTCTATAGGAATTTTCCTCATTCATATTTTACCTCATTCACATTTTACAACAATGTAATAATGTATAAAATCCAGGTGTCATAGATTTTAAAAGTACAACTAATCATGTAGAAAAAGGATTTGGACATTGATTGCTGTGAGTTTGCTTTCTCTTCACTGAATATGTGGTTATCAGCCTTAAGCTGCAGGGTCAAACACCGCTCCTACTTCTATTCCAACTGAAGATGATTACTGCCACTTTTGTATTGTATATATAATAAATAGATTTGTTGATATATAAAACTTGTCAGTTTAGCTCAGTTGGTAAGAGAGCCACCTACCAATCACTTGGTCGTGATTTCAAATCATGGTACGGAAATGTTAATTTTATATATAGGCATGACATGATAGACATACAGTGAAGAGTATACTCCTCTAAAATAGGTGAAGATTGTTCTTGTTGACTTTGTTTTTCTCTCGTAACAACAACAACTCCAACGTCCGACTGTGACTGGAGTTTGACAATACGCTACCATAGAATGTCTCTCCTATATTCATTCAGTCCTCTACCCCATTTCACGCATACACATGCAAAAAGAATCAACAGTAATACCTTTTTGCTTAGTTCATTTGATCAAGTGATATTTCTTGGACCTTTCATCTTTTTATTTCATAAATCTCAACTTCCACATAAAAACTCAGTGAGCTCTTATTCTTCAGTTTAATATTGTTATGAGATTATATTTAAGAAATATGAATAAAATAACAATGTTTGTCTTTGAGAAACATTTAGATAAACAGCATTCACAGTTTTCTTTGGTTTAGACAGACACATAATGAGCAGACACCAACTAAACTACCTTTATTGATTGAGATTTATTATTCTCACCAAGATGTTACCTGTTAGATCTGAACCATCAAACAATTAATGATAAAATTCAACTCTTAAATTTATTTTAATCTGTTAAATTATTATGAAGATGCTTTTCGTATTTGTGATATGAGTACAGGAATTCCTTGAATAGTGCAGTTTTGATCAGTGCAGGTTTTGGTGTAGTACAGTTAAGGTATTCCTGTACAATTTATTGTGACTAAGCATAAGCTGAAAAATAAAACACATTAAATTATAACTGTGCAGAAAATTCTGAAAGGAATTAACCACAATATATTCAAGCTATACCAGTACTAAGTTTTATTAAAATGTTTTAAGTAAATTAATCTTTTTGAAAACTCTTATTACTGATTTAAAAGATGTAACCACACACATATACATATATTGCTCATTTTTCTATATTTGTATTGCATCCTTGCATCTATCTGTGTAGCCATTCATTCACAAATGAACTCGGTCCTGAATCTCATGCTAGGCATTGTCTCTCTCCAAAATGTGTTTGTTGCCTAATCTAGTACAGAAAATATTCACTGTCCTCTCTCTCTCATTCCATTGAGAAGTCTTTTACAACCAACAGATGCCCTGCCAAGAGATGCTTTTAATTATTTCCAAACGATGCTTCATCACTGCCAAAAATTATTCAACCTTTCCATTGTTACTTTTTTGTGAGTGTGTGTACACATGCCTTTCTGTTATTTATGAGTTATCATTCTTTACTAGTTCACTACACTCATCAGTATCTCATTTTTTGAAATTTTCATACTTGTGTTTATCTCCTTTTACAGGAGAAGAATATTTTGTTAGATGTTTTACATTTCTCTGCTCTTTCTCTTTGGAATCAGTATTGTTCTTTATCTATATGCATATGTAGGAGCCAGTGTAGTGAAAATTGGAAGTCTGTCAATGCCAGCATGTGACTATCGGTGAAACAGATAATACAAAGAAATTTGAAACATTAAATATCTACACTCACATTTTCTCTTATTTCTTTTCTTTGATTTTAGAACGTTGTTTTGAAATCTGATTTTATTTTGCCAATTTTTGTTTCCTCTCATTTTACTCGGTTCTTTTATATTTTTTTTTCGTAAATGCTGAAGCACTTCCTTGCCTTGCCAGTAATTACACTTAAGTAGCCACAAGCCAATTTTTATTAAATTTCCCAGATGGTGAAATTTGTTATTTTTCTTCTGTTGTCAGTTGGCTGAAAGCATAATACATCTCCCGATGCACCAAAACGATTGTTGTTCTTTCTTCTTTTTCATATTATTATTATTATTATCATTACTACTACCTATATCACCGTTGTTATTTTTATTGCTTTTCTTATTCCTTGCAAGAAAAACCTGTAGATTCACCAGTGGCAGAACTTGTGCAACTACAGACAATTTCAGACGAATTCTTCACTTTGGCAAGTCTGCTAATTTGCTTATGCTTGAAAACTCGGTCAAACCAGCCTATACCATCCATCCCCACCTAACTCTACCTGCTGCCTTGATTCTCTTGCTGCTATCAGACAAATTACTTCTAGAGACATGCACAAAGTTACTATTGATTGTCCTTCCCACTCCTCACCTGTATAAAAGTTTAGGAATCATTTAGTAACCTTCAAATGATTTATGCCAGCTTATCGGGTGTCACTAAGCCTCCAAGAATTCAATTTTCTTGCCAAAAGTTAGCCGACAATAAAGGACAGGTATTGCTTGAATAAGCAAACTAATTGGCATCATGTTTCTATATTTATAAAATGGAGTATCATTTTGACTGGTTGATTTTTGTGAACTATGCACTCATCATCACAGCACTGGTATGGTTGCATGGTATTATTGATGTTTAAAATAACTCCCAAGACCTACATTGACATAGATTTGATAGAGCAAATGTAGAACAATAAAAAACATATAGACACAATAGATCTGAAGAGACTTGTCATGTTAATGCAATACAAAATTCTTTAACTTGTGTCTGTTGTGTAGTATCTATTTGTTTGGGTTTTTAATTTAATAAAGTAGAGAAGGCAAATTCATTTGAACGTTATTTTCAGTTATGTCTTGTTTAATAAGGAAACTTTCATTCTCAATTTTAAAACCTTAAAAGATATAACTTATTAAAAAATTACAAAATGATTATGAAATGTTAGTTTCTGAACAGTGTTTGATAAATATGCAAACAAAAGATAAAGGTTTGAAATGTTCAGTTCTCTAATACTTCTTTTTTTAACTCTTGTCCGTATTTAAATTAACTCTCTTTTTCGCTTTCTTTCTTCAAGGTATATTTGTGTGTGAACGCCCATATAGTAGACATATTTTATGATAATATCTACTTCTTTGACTGGTACTATCAAGTCAATCCATAAGTTTGTGCACTTTTTGCTACTCATAACTCTTAGTTTCATACAAGAAAATTTAGATGTCAAGAACAAGGGGAATAACCACTGATCAAATTTACCTCCCTTAAAGGTAAATTTTTTAATTTATTTTTTATTCAATCTGACATAATACATTTGACAAAGTTTGTTTCCTTTGCAGAAGAGCTCCACTATCAATTAGGAGCGGTACCAAGCGGTTCATGACATTTAGCTTTAGCCCTCGGGACTGTCAGCTCTAACTTTGGAAGAATGGTAGTGGATAATCTGTATAAACGTAGTGTATTATTCATCACTGCTACCAACGAGAGACCAGTTTAAACACTGTTGCTGACATTTATGTGTATCTATGTATCCAGACTTTGTACAGCCCTAATTGATCATAGTAGAAACTTGAAATTTTACACAAACACTCCCCTCAATGAGTAGGGAAAACATTTGTTTTTAAAATTCCCTTCCAAAACAAGTTTTTAGTAGGGGTTTCAATTTACAATGTAAATTCAGCTAAATTGGTACCTTAGTTTGTGTCCGACAACATTCATGTTTGTTTTTGTTTTTTAAATTTGGACTTTTTAGTGATCACAGCCATAAAAGCCAGGAGAAGTAACTTATTCATTGATCACCCTTTTTTCACATATTCATGTTAGAAATTTAAAATTTTGCACACACAATCCCCTCAATGAGTAGGGAAAACATTTTGTTCGCCTCCAAAATATGTTTTTTTACAATGTAAATTCATACTTATTCATAGTTATCAAAGCCCAACAAAAGGCTAGAGAAGTAACTTATTCATTGATCACCCTTTTTTCCAACTTTTTTAATAATACCAACACAACATGATGCTTAAAGACATTGGTCACATGACAGTTTCTATTTAGTGACTAATCAGAACTGTTTTTTTTGGGGTTTTTTTTTTATGAATTTATGGTTCAAACCATACTGGTAGTAATTTCATGAAGGTAACTTAATTTGACCACCACTGCCGCTTAATTTATGAGGTAAAAAAAAGCATTCATGGGTGGCAGTGATTCATAATTTCCCTTAGAATGCTAGTACATATTGTTTTTAAGTGGTGAGAAAGTAAACAAGGCAGCAGAAAAGTTAAACAGTGTATATAGTGATAACATTATTAGAGTACAGACTGTGCAAAAATGTTTTCAGCAATTCAGAACAGGGTGTTATAATTCAAAGGATAAACCTCATTCTGGATATCCTACCAGATTTGATGATGATGTTTTGGCTACCCTTGTGGAGTTGAAATGGCTGAAAGACTCAACTCTTCTCATGGTACTTTTATCGCCATCTTCAGAAAAATGGAAAGCAATCAAAGCTTGGTAAATGGGTACCTTGTGAATTGACGGATCACAATCGCCAACAATGTGTAAGCATCTGCATCTCGCTGCTGACACGAAAAAGATTGTATTTGTGACTGGTGACAAAAAATGGATACTGTACAACAATGTCAAGAATAAAAGACAGTGGACCGACAAGGATAAAAAACCACTTCCTTGCATCCCAATAAGGTTTTGCGTTCAGTCTCGTGGGATATGCCTGGTGTCATTTATTTTGAACTGTTGAAACTTAATCAAACAATAAATACTGATGTCTGGTGTCAGCAACTGTCAATTCTGAATAAAGAATTGGTCTAAAAACATCCATCATTGGTGAATAGGAAGGGAGTTTTATTCCACCAGGACAATGCCAGACCACACATTGCAAGAACCATTACAGACAATCAGGGACTTCAATTGGGAACTTATGCCTCACCCAGCCTACTCTTCTGACATTGCCCTGAGCGATTATCATATTTTCAAAAGTTTTCAGAGTTATTTAGCAGGTAAAAAGTTACAAAATTGAAATGAGATAGAAAACACATTGTCTCAATATTTTCAATCAAAACCATAGTCTTTTTACAAGGGTGGTATCAATAAATTGCTGGAAAGTTGGAAAACAATTGTAGATACGAACGGTGATCACATTATTGATTAAATGTTGGAATTTTCATTTTAATCCACCTACCAAAGTATGTATAAAAAAACGCACAAACCTATGGACTGACCTGATATATTGATTGTGAGAAGGAAGGTAATTTGATATTAGTTCTCTCCTCCTGCTTTCGACTTAATGGTGAGCAGTGTGGTAGTAACCAAGAGAAGTGGTGCCTAATTTTGAATGATTAACCTGAAACTGTTTTATTTTTTTCATCTACACCATGCGTTTTGTTTGTATATTGTATGCTATTCAAAGAAAATTGGCAAAGGCTGGAATTGAATTGTAATAAAAAATGCCAAAAATAAGGTTGTAGACAGTTGTTTGCATTTCCACTTATTTAAGTAGTAGTTTAAAGAAAGAAACTTCCAAAATGTAATTTACTTAACATAACTGTATATACATTGCTTCAGAATATGAATTATTACAAAACTTAATGGTTTTGTTTGTTAAAAAGGGTTTATTCTAACTTGTTTATACAAATTACAGACTAATTCAGAAACTGTTCATGTCTGGGACACATAACAAAGTTTGTTTAAAGGTGTTGTTGAGAAATGAATGAATAAAGATAGTAGTGTTTCCTCTTAATGTTTGCCTTGTGCAAACACCAAATCAAGATCTAGAATAAACAGTGTAAGTATCATGACTTTACTGTTTACAGTAACACTGTATTGCAAACAAGTAGAAACAGGTTTGATGTCACACATCACTTTACTTAACACAGACATGTGTGTGTGTGTGCGTGTGTTTGTTTTTCCCACTGTGTGAAAGTGGCTCTTGAGTGGCATAGTTTCTTTTAATTGTTTGCTTGTACATTATTTACTTATATAGTTTCAGACATTCATTTTATTACGTACAATTTCTGAAATTACTATCTCTCAGATTACTTGCTTTTTGAGTCAAATTAAAATGATGATGAAAATAAAATGGCAAAGATTTATCCTTTACAAATCCTGAATTATCAATTATACTCATAATAGGTCAATTATAAAGCATAAAACTAAAAGCCACTATGTTTGAGTTACCAATTCATTAGCAGACAACTACTAAGGAGAAATAATTCCTAGCATCTAACCAAGATTTCAAAAGGTCTTATATGATCTGTTTTGCACTTATAAATTTCGGCCTGTTAAGTTTATAAATAGAAGTAATTTTATATATATAAATTTGGATGTCTGCTGGCTTGTGTTTATTTGTTTGTGTATGTGCACGATGACATCAAAGAATTATCACCCCTTTGATCTGTTCCGACAGAGAGACTAATAACCGTCAATCCTTTTAAAAGTACACCGCTTTTATCTTTTCCGACAAGGATACTACTAACTGTCAATACCACTTTGATCTTTTCTGACAAGAATACTACTAACCGACTATCTTCTTGCAGCATTTATTATATATAGTAACAATAATTTGCATAATTATTATTTTGTAGTGATCACAATTGATTTTAAAGGAAATATTTTTGTAATTTTCTACATATATTCAAATAATATAATCATAATATATAGCAACAAAGCCAATGCAGCTGATAGCTTTAGTGAGAAATCTTTCCTAAAAGATTCTCTGACAAACAAAACTAGAGAAAGCAATTCTTAGACCAAATATAATTTCATAAGAACTTCTCTTATGAAATTATTTTAAATTAATATATATCTTAAAATGATTAAAATGATAATTAACAGCTAAAAGAAAGAAAGAAGACTAAGAACCAACATGAATGCCTCCATTATGTAGTAGAAGAAATTGGTTCTTTAACGTTTTGTTTTAATGTTTAGGAGATTGAGTAGATATTTAGGCTTTTGGGAAGCCTTTCATACCATTTGTGAATTGTAGTCAGTCATGTACTTATAAAATCAAATGTCCAAGCTTTATTTTGATTATAATGCTATCATATTATTACATTGATTTAACTAAGAATTTCTATTTGTTATAAAAATTGCTTTCTCTAGTTTTGTTTGTCAGTGAATCTTTTAGGAAAGATTTAAATATTTCACTAAAGTTATCAGCTGCATTGACTTGGTTGTCATAGCTAAATGACAGAACAAACATACATGCACATGCAGCAAAAGATATCAATTGATATGAAATTTTATCCAATGCTGTCTGGTGCATAATGATAAAGCAGACTAGCATTCCAAGGGAAATTATGAATCACTGCCACCTATATATGCTGTGTTGGGGGTGATCAATTAAAAAGTTGGGCTGTGATCACAGAAAAATGTCTGAATTTTCAAAAAGCAAACGGGCACAAACTAGTGACCAATTTAGTATAAGCTTACATTGAAAATTGAACCCCCCACTAAAACCCTATTTTGGAGGTGAATTTAAAAAAAAAAAAACATTTACCATACTCATTGAGGGGAGTGCATGTACAAAATTCCAAGTTTCTATGATGACCGGTTAGGGCTGGGCGATGTCCAGATGGATAGATAGATAAAATTGAACTCCCCCCTCTAAAAAAACTATTTTCCCTACTCAATGAGGGGAGTGTGGGCTGGGCAAGGTTCGGATACATACTTAGATACATATAAATGTGTGAACACATGAATAATCTAAACCTTTGGTAGCAGTGATTAATTATATTAGCAGAACTGTTGATCAATATAGGCTGCACAGGACAACATTTCACCTGAGGAGGGTGGGAGAATAGTTGTTATGTTGTTAGGCGTGGCCCAGGTAGTGGGGACACTTCTTACTCTGAACAAACAGAGAAAATGTACATGGTACATGTCAAAACAAAAATCCCAGAATATTTCTAAATCTTAAAACAATAACCCAGAAAGTAGAGGGAAAGATGTATCAGTCGAAAAAGGCAAGTGGGTAATAAAAAAAATAATTAATGGTTCAGACCACCTAGCTCATAATATAAGTGATAAAGCAGAACAATGAAATTTTCGGATCAAGGTTTTGGGTCGGATAAAATGGTAGTATTTTGTAAAAAATTAACGTGCATCTGAAAACAACAGAAAAATGTTTGGAAGTGAGGGTTGACAGTTGATTCTGGAAAAGTTGATGTGTCAAAGGGGTGGATAAGGGGTCAGTGATTTATTGCTTTTGTCTGATTTCTCAAAAAAAGCAGAGCACTCAACCAACTGAGAGCCATCGACTTTCCTGCCTTCCTGTACATCATACATTGCACATTAGACTGCAGCTTTAAAATACATCAACTCGAAGAGCATGTTGACTTCCAGTTGTTCTGTATATCATAACTCACATACTTGATTTCAGTTTCAAAATTCATCGACTCTCAAGAGCAGTCAGCCTTCCACCTTCTTGTACATTGTATTTGTACATCGCACTCTAAAGGCAAGCATTGATCTGAAGGGCGCGGTCAATTGCTCTGTCTTGCTGGGAGGTTAGCAGGATGTAAAAAGATTAGTATGCATTTCCTACTCTATCTCCTCTACCCTTCCCAATGCTACGAACAGGCCATAGCAGCTGAGAAAGGAGAGAAACAGAGACGGCAACTGAGATATATGAATAACAGGCCATAAGGCAACTAATTGGGCTGTTTTACTCGAAAGTAATAGGTGAGGTACTACTTTGCGGGCCACCAGAAAGACCATGCCTATCTCCGATTAGCTCACCTCGTCGTTAAGCATAGTAGTCGCCACATACTTAAGTTAAAACTGTCCCTCTTCATGCCTAAGAAGTATTCGCTTGTATTTTGAGTCATTAAGAAAAAGGGCTTTCCCTCTCAGAGGTTCATTATGCATTCAAAAAAAGTTTGTCTATAATTATTTCTATCTACCCAATGATGCTGTCAAACCCACCCCACTGTGCAGTGCAGTGCACACATGGCCAGACATAAAAAATTTACAACATGGAAGCACAGTCAATTGGAGTCACATCTTTATAATTCACTATGGAGAACTTAACATTCACAATATGGAAACATCCAAGACGATCCAGCCCATCAGATACAGAACATTCGCAACACGTTAGTAAATCAGCAGCTTCATATTTCTGGTAAAATGTTACAATAGCCAGCTGAAATGTAGGGAATAATAAAGTAACAAAGATGAAGGTGGTAAACTGACTGAAGTATAGTTTGTGAAAATTTCAGAAAAAATATTTCATCCTGATTGCAAATAATCTCGGTGCTCTGTCACTTTAAATAACATTTCTGCAATTCACAAGCCGGTTGTTTGGCAGTAACTGTTTCTCTCATCTGGAGATCAGAGGACAATGGTGTTCTTTTTTTTTTGTTTTCAGCAGCTTGTTTTCTAAACTTGACAAAAAGTAAAGTGAATTACAGCTGTCTATTTCAAGCATTCTCTACCTATAGTTGATACAAATTTTTCAGTGTTCTCTTTTTGAAAGTTTTATGATTGCTCATAGTTCAATGAATTGTCAGGTGAATTTTAAGTAACTTTAGTTTTGCTTTTTGAAGAGGATTTTCAGTATATTCTTTGTGAAATCGTGAAAGAGCAAATTAACGAAGAATATGGATTCTGGCTTCTTTTAGAATCTTTGGATTGCAATTTTTAAAATTGATTTTTGTTGATAATTAAGTTTCATTTGAAAACAATTCAGTCTCTTTCTCTCTACATTATATATATATATATATGTGTGTGTTTAGGGAGCAAGTCCTTCATTAATACAAGTTCGATTAAAGACCATGTGGTTAACAAACTTCATTTAGGCATCTCATGATAAAACCATATTTCCTGTACTTCCTTCTAGTCTAATTGGTTTCTCATCATATACTCAAACAAATAACTAGAAAACATTATTAGATGGTGTTTATTCCTTCTAGGTGATGTAGAGTTTACCAGTACAATGATATTTCAAGAAAAGGCTTTTTTACTAAAGTTCAAAGTCAGTTTTATTTTCATAGGTGTGTTATAGTTAATGTACTATAATTGAACTGCAAACCTTGTGACTTTCAGTAAAATAGTCTTTGGATTGGAGAATCATCTGGAAGAAACATACATGCTGATATTTATATGGTAAATACTATTTTAGCATCTTGGATTATACAATAGTCATCATCATCATCATCATCATCATCATCATCAGCCTTTTAACATCCATTGTTGGACATAGACCTTCTCCAAGATTTGTTGTGTCGCCAATATCTCAGCATCTTATTTTCTGCCAGCCACAATTTTGCATATGATCTCCGGGGATCCACATTGTAAGTCATGATGTCCAGTGGTTGTTTGACATTCTTGCAACATGACCTGCCCATTGCCATTTGAGTTTTTTAATGGATTCTATGATATCTCTGACTCCTGTTTTCTCTCTAATATACTCTACTGTATTGTGGTCTCTCCATATGATATTACAAGGTTTGTTTTTGTTTTTTTCTTGTCAGGTATAATCAGTACGTAGTGAACCTGTTGACTTCTGATTCAGTACTGTCTCTATTCAGTTATGGATATAACAAACAAATTTTTAATTTATATAAATATTAAATGAAATACGGAAGAAGTTGCTTATTATAATCACAGGTAATGTTATCAAACGGTTATTATCAAAATCAGTCGGTCCCAAACACTTTATTTGAAGTGATCACAATAAGTGGCTTCCTCTATATATCCTGCGCTTAATATTATCAGCCAGTTATTGTTATCTAAAAGACTCTGTCCCAAAGTGATCACAATAAGCGGCTGCCTCTGTAATTTTAAACAACCACACTACTCCAAGATTTCCTATTTCCATTTCTTCTGTGTCAGTTCAAACAGACAATGGACTAGTCTTGAAAAACCTACTTAAATGAGTCTATTTCATATTGCAATATTGTTTGCTTTTGCGCCAATGACCTCAGCCTCAGTACAGATAAACCTGATCATCTACTCAGCCGAAGAACACTCCAGATGGTAAAATACAAAAAAGAAAAAGAAAACCTAAGAGACAGATGAATACCTCAAATTATGTTGAACCAATTCCTTAAGGTGGCCAACATTCTCAGCAGACAGTTCTTTAGAATGAAAGCATACTTAGCTATGCCAAATTCTCATTCATTCTTTACTCTAATTTTTCTTCTTTTCTCTTTCTCTCTCGCACACAAACATACAAACTACTATGGTTACCAAATGTTACCTAAGTTAAAATAGTGTCTGAGATTATTAACTTTTGCAGCCAAACCTTTCTGTCTAATCCACATTTTACATAGTTGTTAAATTTAAAAGAATTGATATATGTAATAAACAGATCATTTATCACTTATGTTACAGCACAATCTTTTTTCTTTGATTTTATAAAAACAAAAAACTTTTGATAGCTTCTGATCATATTTTAGTGTCTCTTCTGATACTGATTCAGTTTTTTTACCAATAAATGTTATGTGGACTACTGGAAATTCTCACTGTTTTCTTAACCCTATCATTATTTGAAATTTAATTTTCATTGTTAATTTCTTATGCTTGGTCTTATTATTTCCAATATTATTATACTTAACAAAGTTGATACAGGTTGAATATCCCTTATCTGAATTCCAAAATGCTCCAAAATCCGAAACTTTTTAGAAGACAATATGACAAAAATTCCACACCTGACATAATTGTACTTGTATAATTCAAAGATGAGAGACAAGGCTGATTATTAAGGCTTTATTCAACTCATTCTGACTATAGTAAAAGCTTAATCATCTTTGTGTAACTCTTTAGAAACTTAAAACTATATTTACATCACTAACACTAACAGTCCTAAATGTCCCAATCAAAACAAATTCACAACAGCATTACAACATTCACTTGCCTTTGTTTCATGAAAAAAATATTAAAAAATATTGTATAAATTACCTTCAGGCAATGTGTACAAGGTATATATGAACATAAAAGTTTTTTGTGTTTTGACTTGGGCCCCATCCCCAAGATATCTCATTAAGTATATGCAAATATTCCAAAATCTGAAACACCTCTGGTGCCAAGCATTTCAGATAAGGGATACTCAACCTATATTTATATCCTGTCAATGCCTGACACTGACCTTATTTGAGGAAGATCTCTTTGCCTTCATTTAAAATTAGTCTACCTTCTTTTCAGTGAATTAGTCATTTCGCCAACACTAATGATAGAATATAAGACTTCATGGTTTGCAGTTCTCTTCTCCAACACTGACTTAAAATATTTGTAAAATAAAGTCAGTTGTAAAATCTAACAATAGTCATAATATGATAAAAGACATAATTTAACATAATTAATTTATATAATCCCTTAATTATCAGAGATTTAGTCAAAAAATACTTTTCTGGTAAATAAGACAACAGTATCTATGGCTAAGATCAAAGTGTAGTATCTGTTCTTCGAAGCTTTCGGCTTTGAAGTTCAGACCAACACTGCCCGGGATTCATCCCGGTATTCTTGAGAGGTTGCACAGGAGGTTGATCACACTTGTCCAGGATTTGTAATGGAATCTTTGTCCAGTATGCTCAGGATTCGTCCTGTGACCAATGACCAGCTTGCCCCAATGTCCACATGACATAAGTTGCAGGGACTTTGGGGACCCCCTCTGCCTGCACATTTGCATGCAGGACCCCAGCCTAAACTGACCGTGTGTCAAATTTGGTATTGTGGGGAGGCAAATAAAGAAAAAGACAACAGTACCTGGACAGTGACCTTTTTTTAGTTTGTGTGTAAATTATTGCTTTCAAAGAGTAGCAGCTTTTTCATTGCCTACTGCTAAACAAGTGTTATCTTTATCTGAAGAGACCCTTATACTCTGGCACTTCCTGTCTTTGTGACCTTTAGCCTTAAAAGAATTAAAACATAAATCTTGTTACCTACCAACAAATGTTTACAAGAGCCTCAACCTGATAAGCAATTTATCAGGTTTTCTAGGTTAAGTACTCAAGAGTAAACAACACTTCAATTATTTTGCACCTAAAACTTTTTATTTTGTGGTGATAAGGCAGAAACAAATTTTCTAATATATTTGCTTTACAGACATTTCAAAGGTTTACCTTTGTTATTCTCATATATTTTTCTCGGTTTAAGACAGTATATTTAATACTTTTTTTTTTAATGTGTGTGAGATAATTTTTCTTTGCTTCAGTTTGTCACTAAGGTCATTGTTTTCTTTCTAATTAAGATCAGCACAACAATGTATTGTCTTTAAAATGAATATATTCATTGTTTGTCAGTAAGTTTTTTAAAGTTATCCTGCTGTATTTTGTGCTGGTAGGCTGTATAGAAGAGGTCAATAGTTCATGTGTTGGCATTATGAGATTTCTTAAAGTAGGTCTAGACTGAGATATCTGGTTATTGTCTGCTTCCTAGAGCTGATTCTCATTTCATAGTCCAGCCTTTTTTTAACAAGGAGATGCTAGTTCAACAAAAGAAATCACATATTCACACACACTAATATGAATATTTCATATGACTGATATACTTTTCCTTTCTTAACATTTTATTATTAATCACCACTACTCACAACAGACCGGTTAAACACTGTTGCTGGTTTTAGGTTATTCACGTGTTCTGACATTTATATGTATCTATGTATCCAGACTTTGCCCAGCCCTAACCGTTCATTTTATACACACTCTCCTCAATGAATAGGGAACACAGTTTTTTTGTTTTTTTAAAATCCTCCATCCCCCCCAAATAGGGTTTTAGTGAGGGGTTCAATTTGCAATGTAAGTTTATCCTAAATTGATCCCTTATTTCGTGTCTGGCAGAATTCATGCTTGTGCTTAAAGACATTGGTCACATGACAGTTTCTATTGAGTGATTAACCACACCCGGTTTTTTTTCTGTTTTTTTTTTTTTTAAATCATGAATTTATGGTTCAAACTATACTGGTAGAATTTTCATAAAAAAATTGATTTTACCACCACCACTGCTTAATTTATGAGGTAAAAAGAAGCATATATAGGTGGCAGTAATTCATAATTTCCCTTGGATTGCTAGTTTTGGCTTTTTCCCCTCATATTAATCACTGCTACCCACAACACTGTTATTGCTGGGTTTAGGTTATTCATGTGTTCTGACATGTATATCTATGTATCTATCTATGTATCCGGACTTTGCCCAGCCCTAACCGTTCATAGTAGAAACTTGAAATTTTGCACACACTCTCCCCTCAATGAGTAGGGAAAATATTTTTTGTGTTTTTTTTTTAAATTCCCTGCATAAATAGTTTTTTTTTTAGGGGGGTTCAATATGCAATGTAAGGTTATGCTAAATTGGTCACTAGTTTGTGCCCGCTTGTCTTTTTGAAAATTCAGAACTTTTTTTAGTGATCACAGCCAAACAAAAGGCAAGAGAAGTAACGTATTCATTGATCCCCCTTTTTCCAACTTTTTAATTGATCACCCCCAACACAGCATATATGGGTGGTGATTCATAATTTCCCTTGGAGTGCTAGTTGTTAATATCCTTCTCTCTTATTTATACTGTGTGCTCTTCCATTGTATGCACTGCCCATTTAAATTTGTTCTGTTATTTAATGTTTTATAGAAGAATTACAGTGGATGTACATAGTACTCTTCCCAACTATTTCCAGTGTTTTCTTTTCCATATCATTACATAGATCCAAACTCTACCACCATGCAATATCCAAATCTTACCTATCATCCATGAAAAAGGCTTTATTTTTGTTTCATATTATTTGGTTGCCATAGAAACATCAGGATTTTCTTCTTTTTATTTATTTGTTCTTCCAGACTCACTTCATTACTTACATTGTAGTCATTGACCATTGATTTATCTATTGCTTTCTTGTAAATGTCATCAAAGTCAACTTCTCCTGACTGATCATCTGCTGTTAGAATGTTAAGTTGTTTCTGTTTTCTTTGGATCAGCAGCAACAACAGCAGACAACGTGAATGATGGTGTTGATATCAATATGCATTAGTGCCCTAGTTATGCTTTCTGACAAAACAAACTCCAGTAAGTTACAGCTGATGTTGGATGAGTGCATCTGCAGAATCTGTATGCACTTTTTCCCTAAGGACAGTATCAGCACAAAAACTGGTGTTTTTTGTCAACCCCCAGCTGACATTGTGTTGACAATTCTCAAACATGACAATCTCGGCTTTAGAAAACTACAATCTTTGTCTTATGGTCTTTTTTCTCTTGTCAACTGAATTCTATTCAGAGTTAGAATTTTGTTTCAGTTCTTTCTTTTGCTTTTAGAGAAAAATGTCCAAGTAATCATGGCATCTTTTTGTTTTCTATTTCATAACTATTTTTATGTCCTGTGGGAGTTATATGAACAGCTTGTTATTCAATTATATCCAGATTATCTAATCTCATCACTGCACACTGCATGCTTTTATCCTTCGTAATGAGCAATTCATTTTGTTTCTAATAGCTGAGGGAATATTTCTACATTATCATTTTCTTTCTTTATTTATTTGTTTATTTTAATAGCATGTGAGAAGAGTTATTGGAGTTCAAATGTTGCCATATTGCAAGCAAGCTTTTTAAAAAAACATGACATTCTCACAGTTATTTGAAATTTTGAGATATAGCATTGTCACTATTTTATGATTTATTCAAACTAGTATCCACATCTTTATGTTTTTTAAACAATAAAGATAAGGATACTTGTGCAAATAATATGGAATAATGACATACTTAACAATTATAATGTCATGTTTATTTGATACAGTATTAAATTGAAACACTAAAAGATTATTTTTCTTATTATTATTCAGATCATACAAATATAGGAAGAATATTCAATCCTGTTTGACTTCATAATTTCTTAGTTGAACAAGGCATATCATCACTTGTTTCATATGTATTCTGCTCTCATACCTTTTTATGTTTATTTTTGATAATATTCATTGAAATGAATTTG
>VCCN01003880.1:9870734-9881455 GCA_006491835.1 Architeuthis dux
CTCTCTCTCTCTCTCTCTCTCTCTCTCTCTCTCTTTGTTAGCTCTATATTTTACTTTTTCAGTGAATGACTAAAAACTAAGTCAATAGTAACAAATAGCATTTAGAAAAACAGAAAAACTAACTTTGAAGTATTTAAAATGTTTATGGTTTCTGTGTTAGTCCTTCTTTGGCAAAAAGTTTGGCACAATTCAGATTGCTTTTGTTTTATGTCTTATAAAACGTTGAATGTTTCTAACAGTTTTTGTTTTAAAGAATGATTCTCTTTGCTTCTAATAATTCAACTTTTGTCTAGTGCTTTGTAATTAATCCCAACTAGTAAGTATTCCCTTTTGTCTAGGAGTAATTATGCTTTCAACTAAACTCTTTTATTGGCCAATATCTTTCTTCTTTTTTTTTTTCAAATTTAAACATTTAATTAGAATGAGTGAAAAGTCTTTATTTTTTACTTATTTAATTTTTATCTTTATTTTCATTTTATTTATTTAAGTTGTTTGGACTCTCATTAAAATTTCAGATTTTTTAATGCTTTTTTCAAAACAGTTATTTCTTTAGGATCTAAAGTAACTCAGATTTCAGTGCTATTCGTGCAAAAATTTAATCTGATAATGCAAAAATGATTTTTAAAAATCAACAAAAAATATTGGGAAATATTTTAATAAATTTCTAAAATGAGTTGATTTTTCTTCAGAAAATGGAGGAATATCACACTTGGCTTGAGCTGTTATCTAATTTTATCTAATAAAAAATATCCTAATGTTTGAATTGTTGTTTTAGTTTTCAAAGTTGAAACGACACAAGCAAATAAATGCCTGATCCATTAAGAAAGAAATGTTTTTATTTTCAGGCTTAACATTATATCTATCAACCTAAGTAAAATTATTAAGTAACCACACCAGTGGCGTAATGGACAAAGGTATTTACTCAGTTTTGTGTTGGGGCACAGGTTATACATTCAATTCCTGGTGTTAGTGATAAATATGCTGTGTTATAGATTGAGATGCATGTAGATGTCAAAATGTTGTTAACTACTGTCAATACACTGACTTCTTACATTCAGAGCTGAATCAGTATAAATAGACAGACAAATACTTGCTCTCTTCTACAGAGATTTTTTTATATTGAAAAATGTTAGTTTTTATTACTTAATTGTGCAAATGATTTTAAGAAGAATTATGATGTTTATTACACCACCGCAAAAGATTTGAGGCCCTAGACAATAAATATTATTGTTATGTGTGCTTGTATATACAAATTGTATACTTTTTTTTTCACACTAAAATAAAATGATCAAATGTGCCATCATAATCTAATCCTAATTTTCAGAAAGCCTCAGTGTCTTTAAGTGTATTGTAGTAAAAAAGAATTGCTAATTGCAACAGGTAGTTTAACAAAATCTCATTTGATCATATTAAATTGGTATAGATAGTAATGTAGTTATTGAATTCTCTTTTAGTGTGAAATTGTTTTTGTTCCCTCAAACAAATAATTCAGTGAAAATACATGTCAAGCATTTGTGAAAATAGTCTTTAATCTGTAAAAGATTTTTTTTTTGTAAATTGGTAAAGTCTTAGTGTATTTATCTGAAGTAAGACTATATCTACACCTACGACTAAGTATCTCACACATTTCTTTCAATGCCACATTTTTCTTTTCAACTGTAGTCTTAAATTTCCTTTCAGTTTCATCTACCCTTTCTTTGTCATGTATTCTCCGATTGTGCTGTCCATTTGTTACTGCCTCTTATCTCTTACCTACTCAAGATCACTTTCTCGGCTCCTTTTGTAACACCATATGATGGCCAAATTATTTTCACACTATTTCTTTCTACTCTTTGGAATAAAAGATTGTTATAAAGGAGAAGTATAATGGAGAACTTTACTTTCGTTAAAATTTTGGATAGTATATATAAAGTGGCTACTAAGTAAACAAAAGTTTCAAGAAAATCTTTCCGTCTTCATTGTATATACAGAAATAAAACTTCTCTCAATGTTTGTATACATACAGGCAAACACGAAATTGGAAAAATGTGAAGAAAGAACATAAAAGTATATAATGATACAGTGAACTATGTATTCATGCATATGGATGTAATTCACTGATCAAGTATATGTTTATTTGGGTACATAACTCTCCATACTCTCCTTCTTATTTAAGTTATTATATTTTTCTTACTCTATTTATTTTAAATTTCATGTTGTATTTGCTTAACACAGACAGACTTATTATTGTATTTTCATGTGTGGTTCCCTACAGTTAACATCATTGATATCATATGATATAATGATATATATTATATATCAAATGAGTATAGCCGTTTTTAAATATGTCATTAAATTTGTTACTTGCACTAATTAAATCAAATTCTATGTTATCAATATAAATACAAATACATGGCACGGCAAAATTATTGGACAGACGATCAAAAGTTCTATTATTCAGTCATGGTGCTGGTCTGATAAATCATGTGAAACTTCTAACAATTTATCAACAAAGTCTGATTTGTGACAGTAAGATCTTCTGGATGCACAATTTTTTTTCCATTTTTAAAATCTTAATATGAAGTGGAAATCTGAATGATAAATCATTACAAGGATGTATATGAAATGCTAAGACATCTACAAAAAGTCCTTCGAGTGCTAACAAACTCATTGTTGCCTCTGATTCAACATTAGTTCTTTAATCTTGTCTTTCAAAAAATTGAAACTACTATTAGAAACGGCAACCAGAACTGTCACCAAAACTGTCAACAGGTTTCTTTCAGTTGGTCAGGATGGCTGGCTAAGTATGTATCACGTGTACAGGCTGCACCAATGGAGCTAGAAGGTTGAAAATTTCAACATTTACTCCTTATTATGTCTAGAAAAAACTTCTTCTTTTTTTTAATCCCCCCTCCCCCTGTTTTTAGTGGGGAGTTCAACTCACAATATAAGTTTATTGATCACTAATTTGTGTCCGCTTGTTTTTTTTAAATTCAGACTTTTTAGTGATCACTGCCTAACAAAATGCGAGATCACCCCCAATACAGCATGCTGCCAAAAGACGTTGGTCACATGACAGTTTCTATTGAGTGACTAACCAGTTTTTTGTGTTTTCTTCCCTTTGTCTTTCCAACACAAAATATCACTTATTGGATCTGCTGACATGCTGTCTGTACCTCTACACACACAAAGCTACTATAAGTTGTACATAACAAAATATATTCAAATGGTCCTTCGGACAATTGAACTCCTTCTTGTTATTTGTGTTGTAAACACAACATTTCGGCCGATCCATTCTTCAGCCTTCTTCAGGTGTAAGAACCGTTGTTTGCTGGTCTTCTGATAAGTTTTTGTTCAAAGCAGATAACAAATAATAGGAACAGCATGTCATCAGTCATTTTTAGATGTATCCAACACATCTCTATAAGACGCTTGTCGGTCAGTCTGTCTGTCTGCGGTTCCGTTTATGTAAACAACAGAAAGAGGAAGGAAGGGGATATTTACCAGATGCTAACTATAATGTCAAGAAGAGAATGTGTGCCGGCATTATGTGTGAACATCTATTCTGATTAATAAATGACATATCAAGCGTTTGTTTTTTACAGTGTTGCCAAGTATCGGTTGTTATTAATGGCTAAAATTGGCTAAACTTTCCAATTTGCCTCTAACTTTATAGCTAAAAATGTTATATATATATACTCATTTAAAGACCACATCAAATAAAATAACCATACACTAAGACTCCAAAACAAATTATTGATAAAGGTTGTACACATACTTTAATTTAAACTTACTAATTGTTTTTTTAATAGTCAGTTTTTGGGGTGAACTATCCTCACCTTCCTCTTCCTGCTCTTCCTTCTACTACTTCGTTAGAATCCTTTTGAAATCACAGATATGGATGTAAGGATGGTGGACACATCGTTGAACTTATGGTTCTTGTTGATCTTTCAAAATGAGCTCTACTACGTATAAGATTTGCCCTTTACCTGTGCAACTGTCCTAACTTAACTTTTTGCACAGTTCTCGAGGTATGCAGGTTTAATTATCTGTATATGTGTGTGCATTTAGGATGAATTGGTTAGAAAAAAATAAAATATATAATAATTCTGGTAATGATAAATAAAGCCGTTTACTAACAATTAGATTTTCTCTACTTCAACTATGAACAACCAGAACACAAGGTGAATTTCAGGCATATGCAACATTATCTTATTTCTAGTTATTTTTTTGTATTCAAAGTTATTTTACTCAGTTTGTGTGGGCCTATAGTTAAATAGAATATTTCTTCACACCCAAGGTATTAAAAAGAAGTGTCTAAATGAATACAAACTTAAGGTTGATCTGATTTTTTTGGAAATAACAAAAATTAATATTGCCGTTTTTATTTTTTAAATTTTAATGTGTGATGAAAAAGTTAAATAATTCAGGGAGGAGTTTTCCATATATGGTTACTACTCCACCCAAAGTTATTTCATGTTATGATAATGACTAACATTATAATATTTGGATGTGTGCAATGTACAGAAAGAAATAACTTATCAACTCGTAATATATTTCAAAAATTTAAATTGTTCTTCTTTAAAAATTTCCTTTTAATATAAAAAGTATATTTTTGACAAATATGTCTACAGTTAAAGTATTCAAAAAGGCACTAGTTCCAAAACTTTTACATATTGACATCAGAGAAAGTATTTAGCTGTAAATCATGATATAATAAAAAATAAATTTCAAAGAAACATATAAAATAGAATTTAAAAACACTGATGATAAGCTTTTACAGCAGTTTGCACATTAATCTGCAGTTAGCTCATTTTTCTTCTATAAGTGCCTGTTTTCAGATTAAAAGCTTTTGACATTCGGAATTATCACTTATTGAAATTTATGCATTCTAACTGGCATTAATCTAAATTAAATTTTTTATTTTGTTCGAAGCATTCTGAAATGTCAGAATTTAATTAGCAGCCAGATGGTGTAACAAAAACACAAATGAAAACTGAAAACCAAAAGTTGCATGAAATCAGGTATTTAACGAAGATAAATTCAGAGTCAAATTCCATCTAAGCCCAAATCATCATCATCATCATGGCTGAGTTGAGTTTTCTTTTCCAGGTTAATGTTTAACTTTTTCATGTTAAAAAATGTTTGATAGCATTAAGAATTTCTTTACAGTTGTAGAAAACAAATAAGAAATACCCTGCTGATCATTTTACCAATTAATAGATGATATGAACCTTCAAAATATGCTGAAGTTATATACAAGATTTACAATTTTTGTAAATTTCCATTATCAAATCTCTGAGGCTGAGGCCAATGTTAGTGTAGAATAAAAGAGGGAATATCTGTGTGCAGTAAACTCACTCTGTCAAATTTTGATTGGCATATATTTTTTCTTTTATGCTTTTCTGTTATTTGTCAATTTTTTGTATAATCTTGGTTTATACTATTCTTTGTTGGGCTTTAAATTATAATGTATTCTTCAGTAATCTCCAATTTCTCTGAGGTGTTGACTCCAGATAGCTTCAACTGTTTGCAGTCACCAAATGACACCAATACAATTACACTGTTCCTACCTTCCTAACTCAAAGACTATTATTCAAACTATTCATTACAAGTTCAACAAAAATAGGTTGTATGGTAAAAAGAAAAATTATTCAATGATTTTTTTAATGATTTCTCATGTAAAGAAAGTATAGATAAGATTTTGCTGTAAAAATATTATAGCAGTCAATTTATTATTTTTTAAGAAGTCATTTCCACCATATAGTATAATCCAAATTTTGGCTTTTCCTTTATTTTCCTGCTGAAATTTAAAGAAAATAGAGAGATAAACAAATAGCTGCTGTTATCTAGATGGTGATGAAGAAAGTGAGAAAATGCATAAGCTTTTAAAAAATAAAAACAAAAAAAGAGAGAAAATGATATAGCCATATGGTAGATATGGATTAGTTAGATCTTGTCCAACTGCATTTCTAGAACGTCCACTGAGGATCATACTCACTATTAGTTTGTTTTGAGACTAACATATTTTCACTGCACTGGATGAATGGGCTCTGCATAATCTTCACCTGCAGTGAAGAAATTGTCTGGTCACCCAATCCGTGTAGGTGAATTACAAAGCTGCAAAAATTCTTAGTCTTATGAGATAAAAATGGGCTGGAAATAGAATGCAGACATATGCATAGGCGTGTTGGAACTCTTTCTATAAGGGTAGCAAAAGGCTTGATTTGCCCAACATTTTCCACAGAAACTTATGTTTCTAGAAGCACCTTTAGGAAAAATCATGGCAAGTTTTATTTGATTTTTCCTATGTATTTATTAATTTGTTGACTGTATTGCCACTCTGATTATAAAGGATGATTTTAAATATCAATATGTATTAAATTTTAGGTAAACAAATGGATATATAGAGAAAACAAAAAATTAAAACCCAAATAGCAAAATAATACCATATGGCAACATAATTTCTATAGTTTAATCAATAAAAATGTTACCTAAATTTTGCAAGTTTGATAGGTGTGATTTCCATGTCAGAATTAAGCAGACTCCGGATCAAGTTTACATCAGGCACCCTAAAAATTGTTGAATTGAAAAGAGACACATTTTGACTCGACACTGGAAATGTTTGAAGTTACTTACCTTTGATGATTATTTTTAAACTAACAAATTTTCAAAGTTACTAAGATACTTTCTCCTGGAAAAATAAAAAGTATTCTTTGTACTTTCGATTCGACAATTGTTAGGGTGCCTGATGTAAACTTTATCCCAGACTCCTACCAATATGTATAGGTTTGTCTACATTTATCAAGTGCACTTAGGTCAGATAACATTACTTCTATTTGTAACTAATGGTATATTTTATATGAGTGTTCACACATGTGCATAGGGGTGATATGATCTATTGTATTGTGTAAGATATGAGTTAAATAAATAGATACCTTTTATTTTTTAAAAATTAAAATAAAATTATTCATTGAGCCAAACAATTCAAGGATTATTTTATTATGCAAATTAAAATTGGGCAGACATGGGATTGGAAAATTTTTAAGCTTTTACTTGTCTACTGTTGAACAAATTAAGACTCGTCTGAAAAGATGACATTGTGCATTATCTCAACTTGCCGAATATCCATCCTACGGACTGGTTATTCAGCTAATATATATGTTTGATTTGTTTCTCTGTCCGTAACAATGGACTCTTTCACTTAATGGTAACACTTTTGCTGATGAAAATATCTCCTACCCACCCACATGTTTGAAACAATGGACCCATCCACTTAGTTTTTGCTATATATCCTTACTTTAGGATCATTATTAATATATATAGAATCTTCTCTGTATCATTCCAATTTTAGTATAAGTATTGCCTGTGTGAGTAGATTTGAAGAGCACTGTTGATGGCATTATATATCTGACTAACAAAGTTTTATCTACAATCTGTTAATACTCGAGCGAATTAATCAAATATTGTCGATAAAGAGAATATTATTCATTTGTCTACAATACAAAGTCGACATACAAAAGGAGTAAACATCACATATCAATAGAGTTTTGGTTATGCTTATGTCAGGATCATTATAAAGAGGATTTCCCAATTCCAAGTGGCTTTTTTCTGGCTGCTCTGCCATAATAACTTGTGTAATGAAGATACCATACTGCCATTCTTGAGCTGATTTAGACATACTCTACCACATTCGTCATCCTGCAATGGGATATTTATTCAGTTTCTTGCCTCATTGTACAAAGACACCATTCTGATAGCCGAGGTCAACCTTAACTGGACACAGTCATTTCCTTTCCATCAATAATGAATTGTACGATCATGCAGTTCACAGCTGAAAGTGAAATTTCTGACTTTGATGCTTTGATACTCGTTCATTCAACCTTCGGACTTACTAACAATATGCCTGCTCTTGAAATCTGACAATTTCCGTGCTCTTGGAGTAGAAGATATTGTGAAATGATTGTGCAGTTATTTTTCTTGGCTTCTTATAGTAAATTGAGTAATTGTCAATGAGTATCTCTTTATTAAATGTCAAATATAAGTAAAATGACAGTGTCTATTTACTTATGCCATGTTTCTGTACATGTATTTACAGAAATATGGTACATATTTGTGTTTTTGTCTGTTGCTGTATGTATGTCTTATGCTTTACATTTGTAAAACATTGCTACTTTCTAGTCAGTTTGAAAAAGCTATCTCTAGATGTTCGTAATTTACTGGTGCATTTGGGAAGTGGAAGTTAAGTGAGGAAGGTAGATAGGTTGAAAAGAAATTTTATTTTTTAAATATTTTCTTTACTATAAGTTATATACTTTCCTCAAGCATTTGTTACTTATTTAATTTTGTAAGTTATGACATAACACAGTTTTACTTATCTACAGCAAACCACTGATATTAACACTCATTATGTTTACATTGAACAAAGATAGAAAACTCCAAACATTAAAATTTTTACAAATTAACTTTTTTTAAAAATGTGATATTAATTTAACATTATACAAAACTAGCTGAAAATACCCGCACTCTGGGCAGTTATCCCCAGCTATATGGAACCACAACTGTAAAACCTCAAGTTAAGTAATTTTATCCGTACTTTAAAATTCTAAACGTTACTTTTTGTTCAGTCCTAAAAATGCATTTTTTTGCTTCCATGTCACTGAACTCTTTGAAAATTATAGTCTATAATCACTAGAATGAAATATCTAAAGCCTACGACTGTTTATTATTATAAGGATGGATGACACACATATTCTTCTAAGAGCAGGCAATTTACAAATTAGGCACTTTAATGAAGGCTTTTATTGATGCATAGTTTTATGTACATGGCTATACAAATTTAATTTCAGTAAATACAGCCAATTATATAACTTTTATATATAAAAGAAAGCTCTAAATGCAATATGTAAAATGTTACAACTATTACAGTTTGTCAAATAAGAAAGTCTGACAATTTTAAAAACAAATTCAACACCCAAATGGTTAAAGTTTTAAAAAAGTAGATAAAACTGCCACTGACACCAGCTGTGTTAGTACAAAGGCTATTATTGTGATGATGAGTTCACTTAAAAAGCAGCCATCCACCTGACCAGATCACTTTCTTACATCATGTGTTCTCTGTTTGGACTACACTAACTTACAATTTGTTATGGCCATATTTCTATATCCACTCTGTACATTTGATTCCTTCAGCCACAAAACCTTTCACCTTAATCAGCTGCACTACCTTGTACCTTTACTTATCCTGAACAAACTCTTTTCTCTCTTTATCTATTTATATATATCTACGAGATAGAAATGTTTGCCGGTAAGACTTGGCAGAGATTAGCACAAGATAGGTTGGCATGGAGGGAGATGGGAAAGGCCTTTGTCCAGCAGTGGACTAATGACGGCTAATTATGATGATGATGATGATGATATAATATATATCTATATAATATATATATATCTATACATATATCTATCACAACATCCATTCGTTTTGTTTTTTTTGTTTATACAATTAATTTTGATATAAAAGTATTTCAAATGGTAATTTGATTATTTATACCAGTTGGGTTTTTATATTTTTATGTACAAGATTGAATCTGTAAGTGTTGAGTCCTAGTTAAATGTTTTAGTTAAACTTTCCTCTTTCTATCAATCCTGTTTTACCACTAAGCCAATCTTGCAAATACCATATAAATCAATTGAATTATGAGTACTTTATATATCTATTATATATATATCATCATCAAATATACAAAAGAATCATAATTCTTTCAATGATGTCCACTCATACATGCAAACAACTGATGTGTAGCCAACTATGAAACTGAACCCACTGCCAGACAAGGCAATGGGATAGTTCTGTTTATGATGTCTTCGTGTCCAAAATCTCTTACATTTTACAAGTTATTGTGTGTGATCTCTCTAGGTGTTCACCACTTGGGACCAGGATATTTTTTGTATTTTTTTTGTATTTTTTCAGGACAAAGTATTTTCTCTTGAGATATCTTGTCAGCCAGTTCTAAGTGGTTAACCCTGTTGTGCATAAATGGATATGATTGAAGTTTTTCATTCTGACCTGATTTTCTGCCTCTTATACAATTTCCTCTCTTCAGTTCTATCTTTGTTGTAACCAAAGATTCTTTCAGGCTCTTTCTCCCAATAAAAGGAAACTGGATAAGAATTTTGAGTAATGTTTCTCTAGACAGATGATTAGAAAATATATGGCTCTTTTACTCTCATCAATTCTTTATACAAATTGTATTGTTGAAATCTACATTCAAAACATAAATTTATGGTTTATCTTGGCCAGTAGATCCAAATATTCACCTTTGTCCTCTTAGTTAATATGATTACCAGAGTACAAGCTAGTACACTCTGTTTCATAAGTGCCTCCAGAAATTGCTAATTTGATGTGATTTGATTCATGGTTGTCATGAATGATCTAATAGTTGCCTATTTTACATATTTTGAATAAACAGTACTAACATTTATGTTACTAACATATTAAATCTATATTCATAGAAAGTGATGAAGCAGGTCTGTCTTGTAATAGAAATTCCAAGTAGTGTTATATACATAATGAGCTGCCGTATGGATAACTTATTTGAGGGAATAGTCTGGCATTTTACAAGAAGCATCAAATCAATGGCAAACCAATTTCTTTCTTTTGCTTGAAATTAGCTAAACATACTAAAGAAATGATCACCAAATATGGTGGTGACAATTTAACTCAAGTCAATATATTAAAAAAG
>VCCN01003880.1:9882660-9923627 GCA_006491835.1 Architeuthis dux
AAAAAAAATGGGGGTCGGCTTATAGGCCAGGTACAAAAACAATTGACTAAACAGTAAGCTAGACCGATGAAATTAGGCTGAAATTGGGGTCTCGGCTTATCTCAAGGTCATGTTATCCACAGAAATATATCATATATTAATAAGGTCTTCTGCATTAAAATAACACCCAAAATAAACTCTATTGTGTAGATTTGTCTTTGTTTAAAGTTAATTAAACCTCAAATCAAAAACCAAAGACAAAACAATGAAGAAATAGCATAGGGAGATATGGGGGAAATAAGTTCTTTTCATGTTCTCATTTAGCCAGTGTAGAACAAAAATCTAAAGAGGACAGGTATTTCTGTTTGAGTCTTAACTTATTAATTTTATTTATAGCGCTTACTAAGAATGAAAAAATAGCCCATTTCTAATGAAATATCTGAACTACTGTCCATACAAAATACTCTGAGTATTACTGATTAATATACATCATCACTGATGATAATAGTTCTTTAAATTGCAAATATTTCAATGATTCAGAGAAGTTATCAAATTCATTTTATTATGTACTTGCTTGAAGGCCGCCTTTGCCGACCATTAAGCTCAATGTCAAGTAACTTCCTTTATATCGAATTAATATTATAATTATTTGCAACTAAATAAACAAGGAAAACTACTGTATAATTAGTATTTTTCCTAAAAAGGAAAAATGAAAGTTTCCCCTCACCTTTGACACCTAAAAAAGGAAAACGGTTTTCCCTCAATTTTGACCCATAAAAGAGTAAAAAAGTGTTATCTGAATATAACTGATTAGATGAACAAATGCAATAAAGGTCTATCACTTGTTACTTTTTTACTATATTTGCGAATGTCAAAAAAAAATCCAGTATTACAAACTTTGATCGATCCGTATTGTCTCACACTCTCTTTTGAGGTTTGTTTCTTTCAGTCTGCAATAAATTCTTGTGAACAAATTGGTGATAGGTAGATTTTTAACTGAACTTTCTATTTTTAACTTTTATGACCATTTGTATATGTGTTAAATACTTTTTCAACAATATGATAATGATATAATATCGTTGCATATAATTGGGGGTGGTGGAATTTATAACTTTCTAATAATGATATAATTAGTCACACTGGGCTTTACCCTATCAGCTGTTTAACTGATTTTATTTTTTATATCAGTTGTTACTTTTGCTGTTATACCCTGTAAGTATATCTTGATTCAAATAATTTACTGATAGCTTAACATTTGAAAATTAATAATTCATCTTTCTAATAATTAGTTAGAAATATATAAGAGAAATTACATCTTTGTGTTTGAAGAGTTTTATATGTAGCCTTCATGTTTAAATAACTACACATTGTAATTCCTATTTACTATTTAATATGAACAATGTATTTAAGGATATTTCACTTTTACTTTCAATTAAACAGATCTTCAACAAAATCTATTTCAAGCATTAATTAGTAATCTTAAAGTAATGTTTATTGAATGCTAGATAATTCTTTTTAGAAAAGAAACTATATACTGGAGGCCGTAATGCATTTGGTATTAATATCTAGCTCTGTTTCTATGGAGTTCGAGCGATTTCTTCATATATTCTTACTTTAAAGACTTAATAGTTAAATACTTCAAAGCTGTTAATAGTGTAAATAAATGTTTACGTCTTATTTGAGGTTTTATTGAAAAGTGACTGAACCTGTTCAAGTGACAGAATCCATGGTTTCAAAAGCTGGGTAGGAGATATTTGTCAGCAAAATTGATACCTTTAAGTGGAAGAGTCCATTGTTATGGACAAAGAAACAAATAGAAAAAGTCACTCTGTTCGTTCATTATATAGATAGATTTTTATTTTATTTTAATATACATTCTTTAATTTTATCCTACATATTGACAAAAAGCAAAGTATTTCCTTTGTTTTTATCTTCATTCTATTCTAATTTTGATCTAATTTATTGTTGTCCATCAAACATATTAACAAATGTCAAATATATTACTCACCAGAAGAATTTAATCCAGCAACTATGGCTTACAACTTAGAGACTCAGACCCAATAATTCTTCACACTATAAAGTAGTAGTTTGGATATTCACATCTTTATTTGATTAATAATTTTATGGCAAGATTTCTTTTTATACCTTTGCGATAGCTTTATACCTTTATGTGCTGTTATTAAGTATGACTTGTTTATTCTAATTAATATAATACAAATTTTAATTAGTAACATGTTGGGGGGGATCAACTAAAAAATTGGTAAAAGGGGTGATCAATGGATAAGTTACTTCTCTCAGCTTTTGTTGGGTAGTGATCACTAAAAAGGTCTGAATTTTTTAAAAAACAAATGTTTTTGCTGCTGGACAAAAACTAAGGGATTAATTTAGCAAAGACTTACATTGCAAATTGAACCCTTCACTAAAAGCCTTTTTAAGAGGGGAATTTTTAAAAAACAACTACAGTTTTTGTAGACATAATAATGTTGAAAATTTTAGCCATCTAGCTCCATTGGTGTGACCTGTACGTCTGATACATACATAGCCAACCAGCCTGCCAAACTTGAAAACTGAAGAAACCTATTTTGACAGTTTGGCTGATGGTTTCTAATTATTCACTACCTACTTACCCCAATACAGGAATTACCCTTGATGAATTTATTTCTTTACCTTATATCAGTTTTGTTATTCATTGTCTTTACTAATTGAAATGTTTATTACTATAATATATAATTAAACATTTTTTCTTTTCTTTCAGGCTATTAAATATATTTTTATAGTAAAGACATGAGTAAGGCTTCCTTACAACCAAAATAAAGAGGGCAAACTATATAATTGCCGTGGAATTTCAAAAGTAAGTTCATTATTTTTATTATTATTATTTATTAACCCTCGGATTTGTTATAATTGTGTGCTTTTGTTGTCATGTAACTCTTTTTTTATATTTAATAATATTTTTTTTTTAAACTGCCAGTATTTACATTTAAATATTGTGGATATCACAGATCTTACAATATTTGAGGTTCTGTAATTCAAATGTGGTATCCATGATGCTCTATGGCTGGCAACTTAAGACCACCCAGAAGAAGAAATTGGACGCCTTTGACACTAGATGCCTACATAAAATCATGGGGCATCAAATGGAAGGACTATGTGTCAAATGAAGAGGTTAGTGAAAGATCACAACAGCTCCCTGTATCAACCACAATTTGCAGATGGCGTATCCGGTGGTTGGGACATGTCTTGAGGCTACCCACAACAAGACCTGTGAATCAAGCTATTAAATGGATGTCAATAGGCCAGAGAAAGAGAGGACAGCCTAGGATGAGCTGGAGACATAGTGGAGAGGATTTTTGACTGGTCAACAGAAGCTGGAACAACGCCACCAAACTGGCTGAAGATTGTACACAGTGGAGAGCCTTGACTGCTTCATGTATCACACAAATTGGGTGCAACTCAGTCTAAAGAAAATTCTTTTACCAAAATTTAAAATAGGTTTTCTTCCACTTAGCAGAACTTGTGCTAATGTACATCAGCCAACCCAGTTCCAGAATCAAAACTGTGATTTGACTCTTAATGCAAAATATATTTTGCCATTATGGATAGTCAAATGACAACCACTAACTAATAACATTTTGCTTAATATATCGCAAAGTGTCAGTTGTATATCAGCAGAGGAAACACAAAGCTTTTAAGCAGCAAAATACCCTGACTTAAAAAAAAATGTTTTTATGAATTGTTTTATTTATTCCTGTAGACTCCTTGTGGAGTATAGGGCCTCGACCTCTTTGCTGAGGTTTCAGTAGCACATGAATTCCAGCATGACGGAATCAGTTTTTCCACATTTTTTCAAGGAAAAAACAGCCTTTTTTCCCGTGTTATATTTTAGAGCAATCAGTTCTTCAGATTATAGTAAAGCAGGGTGTGTAACATTCTTTAACTAAGTTTCCAAGGCAGAAAAGTTTTACAACTGATTTTTGTGGCCCGATAAACGCTTGTGACAGAATCACACTTATAGTTACCATCAGTCTTGATACCTGAGTTTCAATGCTGTTTCCAATAGATTATAAAAGTATGAACATATCTTTGTATATGATTTGACATGACAATGTCATTCCTCACCATTTTAGAAAAAAAGAATAGTGTTGACAACACTTAGTAATTGCCTGTGATACATTTATGGGTGTGATGAAATCACAAATATCACATGTTTTTGTATACTATGATTCCGTCACAATTTTTGACTGGGTTTGCTTATTCTGTAACAGCACATTAAAAAATTGGTCAAGATTATGCAATCTTTTGCTGAATCTATACGTAAAAATTACAATGTACCACATAAATAAAGCAAAACAATTCTTAAAGATTATATAGAAAAATAAAAGTTAATTAGTGTGATGTTTCTCCTGGAAATCATGAGCAAGTTTTACGGGGTGGAGTTGCTAGCCCCACACACAACCCTCCTCCTTCACGCAGGCTTGTGAGCAGTTATGACGACTGCCAAGCTGTCAGGTTTTTTTATGAATTAAATATTGTTAAAAACTGTCAATCAAAATTGTCACCAAAACTGTCAAAATAGATTTCTTCAGTTTTTGAGTTGGTCTGGCTGGTTGGCTATGTATGTATGTATGAATGGGATGATGTAGGGAATATGCACACAAAATGAAACAGATACATTTTGCCTCAACACCGTATGACGTCACTGAAACGTCAGCAGTCTTACCAAGATAAACAAATACAACATGTTTTTTAACGAAGATTGCAGCTTTAACTTGGCACAGACCTTTTCTGATAAGTTTAAAATTAAGAGTGAGATCAAAATTAATAATCTCAAAGTTTTTAAAAACTTTTTTCATCCAGTCCAGAAAAATTATGAGCAAAAAAGAAAGAAAACAGAAGCATTTTTAGAGTTTTTTTAAAAAATGTTGTTTAAATGTTTAAAACATAATTCTGAATATAGTAAAACACAAAATGAAACCTGAAAGTTTTGATATTAAAGTTGACAGGTTCCAAAATAAAATAAATATGTTGAAAGGAAGACAAAAATCAAATGCATTTTAAGGAAATTAAAATTTGAATAATACTACATGAATCAGTTTGTTTTTCTTGTAATTTACAGTATTATTTTTGTTAAGAGTATTTTTTAAAAGTTTAAATCAAATCAGAGTTTTTATGACATCCTTGCCGAGCAAATCTAAAGGAGTAAGAATGTCATAAAAACAGATTTGATTTTAACTTTTTAAAAATACTCTTAACAAAAATAATAACGTTAATTACAAGAAAATCGAACTGATTCATGTAGTATTATTTAAATTTTAATATTGTCTAACACAGACCATGGTTAGCTTTTTTTTCCAGCTATAGTTTTCTAATATCAGACTGTAGAAACTTAGCAAATACTCAATAAAATGTGTTGCACTTTGTCAAGAGGTGTGAGGTACCATTCTGAATGTTAGGCTGATAGAGGCACACCTAAGAGAAGGAAAACTTTGATTTCAAATTTTAGCAAGGATGCTTTATGTATTAAAATTTTCAATACTTAATGATATGAAAAATAACAACCAGGATGCTTAGGTTGGGGTTGGTGTAGTGGCTTATTTTGCATATAAACATAATTGCTTAAAACTAAAATCTATAAATCAGCAATTTGTACTCATGACAGATGATCTTTTATCAGAAATTCAAACGGGTTAAACGTTTGATAAAATATTTTTCTCCTGTGTACATGTAGTATAGAATTTTCTGCATTTACTGAGTATGGCGCATATTTCTAGGGTACCCAATGAGGATTTAAGTTTTTAAAAATGGGAGGTTTTGGGGGGGGGGGTCCCCTGTTTAATTTTCTTTTTAAGAATTGCAGAAAAATGTCAGTTTCTTTAAGCTGTGAACAGCTATATATTTCAAGACAGGGATATGGTTGGTTGGTAAGACAAAGAAGAAATATATATAAATTTGTTATACCTACTTTGTTTGAAGTTAAAAAATAAATAAATTGCATAATGTTGAACTCGACTATACTGAAGTGGGAGAATAAATAAAAAAAAATTCTTTTGTGTAAGATAATATAGGGCAATCATTTCAGCTTGGTTTCAAAAACTGCATAAAGAACATAACAACTTATGATCAAAGCAGCCAAATAATCAATTTTTGAAGCCAGTTAGGTCATGACCTAAAGCTCCAACTTTTGCCTTTTTGAAGAAGTGCTTAGAGAATGGGTGAAAGATATTTGAAGAATTTTCTTTTCCATTTAATACAATCTATATTCCTTGGAATAGCTCAATGGCTTGGGCATTTAACTTGAAGTCATTAGATTTTCTTTTTTTAGTTAGAGACTTTATATTATCAGTTTTATTTCTTTTACCTGTTGGTTCAAATTTTAAACTAACAGGCCAAGTCTTTCATACTCTACAACTGAGGCATGCATTTAGGTTCAAGATCTTTCAATAGCTTGCATAATTTATGTTCAGAGATGTAATCCAATGCAAAGAACTTGCAAATTAAAACACATTAACATCTGTCAGTAAACATTTATTTTATTATGCGACATGAATGGCATCTGGTCATAAATATTTACCCCATTAAGAGCTTTTGGATGTTTGTGTCTGCATCTCCAGATGTGCTTCCAAACACATATGCGATTGTAGTTATTAATCTTCTTTTTTTTTACTTTCCATAAATAATACATTTTTGAATACAGTTGAATTAATGAAGGAAAATACTTACTAGCATTAATGCTCTCTATCAATCTTACTATGGAAATTACCTGAAATATATTATGATTGTATTTGTCACAAATTAATGAAGATCACCTTTGCCTTTCTCAACATATTAATAAAATTCCCTGGTCTTACCTAGCATTATGATCAATAAAGATATATATTTTGATATATAAAATATATTAGCAGTGAAAGTGGTTAATAAATTAACATATTTTTTATTGTCTACTGAAAGATTGTGATACTTTATTTTCTTCCAACTCTCTTTTTTAACTTCAATATTAAAGGAAAATATTATTTTCAGATGAAAATTCCACTTTGTTTCATCATTACATAGGTTCATTCCTATGGAAGTATTGCCAGAAGAATGGAAAATGAATGGAATTAGTACAACATTTTTTATGTATACTTTTCAGTTTAAATAGTTTTCTATTTTTATCCTGACACATACAGAGTGGGTGTTATAGGATGATAGGCTGTCGACTCCTTTTACTTCAAGTGACCAGTCAATCTCTTTGATATAAATGATTATATTCACTATCATTGCCATTTTCTATTTTAGACTTATGTGTCTCAAAATATCTCTGCATGTCTATATTGTTATCTATATTTGCAGGCCTATATGAAGTACAATTCACAAGGGTTTTATTTTTTACTACTGCTCAATGTAACCTATCCCAAACAACAACCAGTACAGTTTGAGCCTTCAGTGTTCAGCCTTCTATCCATAATGCCAGCATATTAAAGGTAGTCTAATATTTTGGGGTAGAAGTGTGTCTTATAGACTAACAAATATGGTAATTAACAATTCAGTGAATGGTAGTGGGAATTTTCAGAAACCATTTAATTAAACTTAAGATACAAGTACTATTCTTGTTTGAATTAATTAAGTTACTAATAAAAGCTCTAGGATCATTAAAAAAACTATGATTAACTTCAGTAACCAAATCAGAAAGTATTAAGGACAACAGTGTTCAGTTTATAGATGTGCTATGTAAATGGCCTACTTAATTTGTAATCACAGCTACCCACAACACTGGTTTATTGCTGGGTTTCGGTTATTCATGTAACCGTTCATAGTAGAAACTTAAATTCCCCACATAAATGATTTTTTGAGGGGGTTTCAATATGCAATGTAAGTTTATGCTAAATTGGTCACTAGATCGTGCCCGCTTGTTTTTTGAAAATTCAGACCTTTTTTAGTTATCATAGCCCAACAAAAAACGAGAGAGTAACTTATTCATTGATCACCCCTTTTTCCAACTTTTAAATTGATCACCCCCAACACAGCATATATGGGTGGCAGTGATTCATAATTTCGCTTGAAATGCTAGTTTGTTTTGCTTTTTCTCCTGGACATGTGGACATTATAGAGCTGCTGCTTTTAGTTATTTGAATTTATTTAAAATTTTGTGTTTATTAAAGATTAAAATGTAATCAGATTACAAAACCATGAAATTCTTATATACAATTATATATCTTAATTATAAGTGTAATGCAGTTTTAGCTTATGGATAATTCAATGAGAACAAAAATGATTTTCAAGGATTTTCACTGTGGCAAGTCCGATAACATTCAGCATTAAACAAATACTTCAGATGTTCATCTCTAGGATGTTAAAAAGACTATGGGTAACTTCAGTAACCAAATCAAAGTGTTAAGGGCAACAGTGTTCAGTTTATAGATTTGCTATGTAAATGGCCTACTTAATTAAAAGTAATAGTAATAAAAAGTCTCCTAATTATTATTAGTTGTAAATGAACAAAAACTATTCAGAAATTTTTTATATACTTGAATCCTTTATTGCTACATAAAATTCAAGCACTGAAAGCCATTATTGATTTGTTCTTTGCTTTACAAGCAATATATAATTTACATTCCCAACACAACTTTGAACAGTTCCCTCAGTGGTTTTTAATTTTTGTGTATCTTTCACAACAAAATTATCACTTTTCTATTGTCTGTTGATGTTATTTTTTATCAAAAATATTTCTCTTTTGATTGAGAAGTGTGAATAAGTATGTCTATGTAATTATTTTATTACATGTTCATATTTCAATTTATGTTTGCATTCAATCCTATTGAACATAAACACCCATTGAAAAAGTCAATTTGTTTATAGGCTAATGTATTGCTGAAAGCTATCTTTGTTTTTTTAGAAAAGAAAAACCTACTTAAAGAAGACTATTAACAATTAGGGCATGCTTTCCAACTAATGTCCTTTTACTCATCATATAGCTTGTTGAACAATGTTGTGATTCCCTTTTATCTATTTGATGTTTCTTGACTTTGAATATTTGATTTCATTTGTAATAAAAATAACAAAGTTCCACTATATAGTTCTGTTTATAAATTAATGTGAAAATTAAATTGACCTGAGGATTAGGTGATTCTTTTGGGAGGAAATAAATATAAAAATGTTAGAATAGTGTTTGGAACCCTTTGAGTTTCAAAATGTTGGTGTCTTTAATATATTATTATTATTATTGAGTGTCCATGTTCAGATACAAATGTTACTAAATCTGCTACAGATTGCTAATATAGATGTTGAAGGGGCATGTTCATTGAGTTTTATGCAAAAATCCCTTGATATAAAGCAGCTCACAATATAAGGCGTATGGGTGATGGACCCCAATATTTTTGCCTATATCATCACCCATTCGCCCAGAAAACCACAAATAAAACACAATTTCATCAGAAGACTTACTTAATGACTAAAACATTAAATTTCTGCAATTTGCAATCAACCAACATATAATTACATGGTGTTTTACACATAATTTCTTTGATATTGTGATGAAACCAACACCTTCATTCACTGGTGAACTTGTTTGGAAATTGTAATTGACTTTTGATTACTGTGGTTCAGTTATAACATGGTTGTCTTTCTTAGACCCCAGCACCTACATTATAAAGGGAGACTACTGTACTACTGTGTCAGCTGAAGCCTATGCCTCACTATACCATTCATGTTGTCCTTGCCCTAGTTACAAAGCAATTATCCTTTAGACTAACTTTCAGAAAAGAGTTCCACTCTGTAACAACTTGGTGATTGTAAAGAGAGAGTGGAAAATAGTTTCAATAATGTTGTTACATACTAATTTTGATATTGGCCAGTTTGTTGAGTATTTTAGATTATTAATATAGCCCAGCCTTGTCTCTTGGTCAGTTATAAAGGCTACTATTAGGAAAGTCATTGGTCAGAAACATGTATACACACACACACACACACACACACACACCACAGTTTACTCCTGTTTCAAACATAACTCTTTTCTTTTCCTTCTTTGCTTCTTCCCTTTCGTTCCTGCTGAGAAATGCAATTACACATATAGATTTTTCTCCCTGATTCTCTGCTTTGAAGTCAGAAAAGAAATATTGTTAGCTTGAATTGTCTGCAACCTTTGCTTATCTTGTGTCCACAGAGGTGTTAATCTAATTACTGATCATTCCATTCTGTTCTAGCAGCTAGTTGTACTACCATTACCAACTCTGCCACTTTTACTCGGATATCTCCAAGGCTGCCATCATTACTTTGCTGTCTGTTGTGACTAGCTTCACCTTTTTACACCTCCCTGTCTAACCCTGGCTGCTAGCTGGTGGACACTTTTGATGGTGCCAAGATAAGGAAACCTCTATGTTCTCATTTATAGATAATGCCCTACCACATGTTTCACTACCAAATATTTTCATATTATTACTATATTGCTGAAATGATTGACCAGTCAAGACTTGTATCAAAAGTAAATGTTAGTTATGACCAGAAAAGAACTCCAGGGAGAGCATACAGCCAGTTTTAATCATTAATCTTCATTCTTTTCTTGGTTTTTATCTGATGATAGCCTACTTAGTAGATAGAATCTGCACTTATTGCTCCAATAAAGAGATCAAGGTCATAAATTGTAAACATATTTTCTGTCAAATCTCTGCCTCTCATTGATGATTTGAATTGGCAGTGTTTCATCCTCAGAGGTTTGGGGGTTTTAAAATCCTTATAGATAAGAACAATGTTAGAATTTCTAAACTTAAATTGCAAATTGTTAGATTTTACAGGTACATGACTCTTAAGAGGAAACAGCTTTTTTTCATTTTTCCTCAAGTAAAGGTTTCATTTTTGAGGATCAATATTATTTTACTGTTATTATATCCAGTTACATTTTATCCATTGACCAAGATGTGATTTTCAAATAGCCTATTCAAGTCAGTCATTCAATCATCTAATAGATCTTTGATATATATTATTCTATGTATTTTCATAGTAAAATTTACATTAATTATTAATGGTATAGTGGTGAGCAAGATAAGCTAAGTTTGGGCTTAAGCTGTAACCAAACATATAACAGTCATTTTCATCACATTGGTCTGTACAGATACTGAATCTACGTTTTACTGTTACCTTTAAAGCTGTGAATACTTTCTTTATATCAATGAAGGGCTTTTTTTCTCTGATGAATAACTCATGTTTAATGGCTGGTTGAAGATAAAATAATTATATCATTGATGGTAATGATATATAGCCAAGTCACTTTATCATGAATGTAATAAAAAGAAAATTAAATTAATTTCTTAATATCAGCAATAGTGCAGCAGCCTCATTCCAGTACAATGATTACATGGTCTATTTAAAATATATAATTGTAACATAGACCTTGTTTAAAGAGAAATGTTAATGGGTTGAATTACTAAAAGCAGTGCATAGGAGGCCTTGCTTGGTGCAGAATATCTCCTCGGAATGAACAGCTGTTACTAATGATATTCTGCTGCTTAGATTTCATACTCTGAAGCACCTGACTGAATCAGCAGAATTTTGAAAGTTGGTTCCAAACTACTCTTGGTTATCAAAAGTTTTACAACTAAACCTTTTAGATGGCATTGGCTTTACCTTCATCATTAGTTTGTAAAAATCCTAATGACAAGTTTGCAGGCAATTTTCAAATAATATGTTCAGCTCTTTTACAATTGTTCTTTAATGTATGCCTATCACAGCCTTTTTGAGAAACTTATTTCACACTGTCTATAATTTTGAGAAACCTATTTCATACGTCTATAATTTTGAGAAGGATCATTAACATTCAAAGATTCAACAAGGAGTTCAATTGTGCAAAAAACTCTTTGAAACTTATTTCATGTCTTTCCAATTCATTAAATATCTAGCCTATTATAAGATTCTAAGAATTTCACCGGATGTTCATACAGTGGCGTATCTAGGGTGTGGCAGGTATGAAAGTCAGACAAGCTATTCTTGGATAGTGGAAAAAGAATTTTCTTCAGATGTATGATCCATTTTTTGATTATCTCGGGTAAAGTTATCTAAAAGATAGGTGTCACCGTGACAGATGTTTGGACAGGGGCGCAATTTCAGTGCTTGCCATGGGCACTGTTTTCTGTTGATATGCCCCTGTGTTCATAGCTTTGACATTTACTGTGATTCCTGTAAAGATCAACTAGCAACCAGTTTGTGTACTAATTTTTTCATCAATACTGTTTAAACATTTTTATTTGTTTAATCTATAGATGGTGATTAAGTAGAGCACCATCTGTAGTAATTCTGCCACCCACCACTTGATTCTCTAAACCAGTGGTTCCCAACCTTTTCGAGTCATTCCCCACTTTTGTCAATAAGATTACTAGTATTCACCCCTTCCATTTATTAAGAATAATAACTTTATTTTATGTATAATTAGACAGCTTCATACTAAGAATTGCTGAAGCCTCTTCTCTTGGTAGAGAAATGGCAAGAGACAATTAACTCATTATTGCATCACCATTATTTCAATTTTAATATCTATTCCCAATCCACCTACTTTTTAGTATTTTTAGCATTTATTTATATTTATAAAGTTCAATTCTTTCTGTTGGAATTTTCAGTGCACATGACCTCAGGCAAGTATAAGTCATGTGTACATGGCTCTGTGCAGCTGGCTTTTCCATAAAGTTAGCAACTTTTTATATCACTTAGCTCCCTAAAAGTAGCTTGTATGCCATTATTTGAAAATGAGTAAGACTAATTATAAAAAACTGTTTTCTGAAGTATTTTCAATATTCTACATATTTTTCAGACTAGTATCTACATCTTTGTTGTTTTTATCGCAACATTTTGGTTGATATAGTTTTCAGCCTCCTTCAAATATAAGATACATCTAGCAGTTTTCAGAGGCAATTAAGACACTAGTTTAACAAGATCGACAGAGTATCTAAGTTGTGCACTTGTAGGAGAACTTTCAGGTGAGAGAGCTTAACACATCTATCTTTATCAGCGAATTTCACTTGTATAAGTTTGTAAAAAAGAAATGTGCTCTATTCACATATTTTTAGCTTTCCATATCAGGTGCCAATAATCTATATTATAATAAACAATGTGTCCGTACGTCTGTCTGTGTCACATTTTAAAAATAAAAATTTTACAATGAAAGGGTTGGGGTTAGATGAGAGGTTCTGAGAATGGAATCGTAACACGAAGAGGGTGGGGTGAGGGAGAGAGAAGCAAGGTATGAGTACACAAAAGGGTAGGGGGTGAAACAAATTTGCTAAAGGAGGACGGCTAAACTTGGCCGTCAAGAAAAGAAGAAAGACGAGAGAGTAAAATGAGTTGGAATTGATTTCGTTTTCGAGTGTCTATAAGCGGAAGATTTGATTAAGTGCCAGGGATGGTTGCTTCAGGCAACTCCCATGAGTTTTTTTCAGATACTACACTGCTTTAAATTTCCACCCGTTGATATACCGTTAGCAGAGCAATGGGTATTTAACTAGTTAGACATATTTTGTAGTCTCACCTGAAAGTTCTTCTGTTAACAGGAAACTTGGTACTTGGTTCCATGATCTTGATCTAAAGACCACCAAATGCAGGGTACACTTGAGGAAGTAAAAAGTAAAGTGTCTGTCTCTTAAGAGACAACTCCCAATGGAGTATACACCCGGTGATGAAGACCCAGTTTCTGTTTCATGTGTCATCTTAGTGATCATTGCAAGTTTCAAGTCTGGTCGAGACCAGAACTTTATTCTTACAAGTTTTTATGACCACCCCCTTGGCAGGATGCAAGGCTACTGAAGGGATACCTCCACCCTAAACACACAGCTTAGAGTGTTCTCAATTACACTTGAGGAAGGCTGAAGAACATATCAGCTGAAACAACAAAGATACTAGTCTAAAATATGTAGAATAATAGTAATTATATATACTTATTATGTAAATTTCCTTGTGTACAAAGTGATATATGCTAACAAGTTTATCTAGTAATAATTAGGCTATACCATTTCTTAGATCATCAATGATTATTCTTGCTCTACTTTATCTTGTTTGAATTTCATTTTCTATAATATTTAATGAAACGTTGAATAGTAGAAGTTACAATAAAAAAAGACAATAAGGTTTGGTTCTATTATCTTAATTCTGCTGTACTCATATTACTAAATTCATATATCTTAAAAATATGTATACAGCAATACCTTGAATGATGCAGTTAATTTATTCCAAAATCTGTTTGCTCTGTTTAAAACTGCACTGTTCATGGTCCTTATTATAATTATATGTTTTTCCAGCTTATACTTAGTTTCATTTGTTTGTACAGCAATACTGTAACTGTACTACATCAAAATCCACACAAATCAAAACCACACTATTCAATGTATTGCTGCACTACATAAATAACTATATGTATAATTGTAATTTCTTTTATTATACTATGTTTTAAAACTGGACAATTTGTTGTCCTAGTAAGGGTTTGTTTTGATTTCTATTTTGCTTAATATAATTTTCTGTGTGTATCAAGTAGATCTCTTATCTACCATGAATATACTAACATACCCCTTCATCTCCTGTAGAACAAATATTGCAGCTTATTTCAATGAAGCTGTAAATACCATAAAGAATGAAAAACTGCAATCACATCTGCAACTCAAAAAGAAAAAGCCAATTGCTCTGCAAACTGAACAAAATAAATTCCTTATTATTGCCATCTCTAATTTCACTTTCCATATCTCTCTAATTATAGATGATTGTAAGCAATATAAAACCTCATTAATCTAAAAAGATTCTTCAGAAATTACAAAGAGACTTCTTTTTTTTCTTAATAATTCTTCCATCATTATTATTGCTTGCAGTATATTCTAGATATTTTCTCTGTAGTGTCTGTGTAGCTAATCTAAAAGTATAATTTCTTTTTACCATCTTAGTTTATCAAGCATAGAAGAAAAATGCAAATCTCATAATATCCTCTAATGAAGAACATTTTTGAAGTTGATTCTCTTACTCAATCATCTTGAAAAATAAGATCTGAAACCATATTTGAAAATGTTTTATCTGAGTCAATTATTTGTGGTTTATAATCATGTTCATTTATATTTTTCCTAAATACTATTTAGTCCGTTCAGCATAACTTGTTTGTTACTAGCTTTAATATTGCAATTAAAGGCAACAAATCCTATCAGAATTCCCAGTCCAATACGACACTGGAATGAACATATGCTTCTGTCTTGTCTGAGTTAGCAAAAAGATATTCTGGTTTGCCAATTGAAATGTTCTTTTTTAATCTGAAAAGAAATTACTTTTTTTATCCTTAAGGTATAATGGCTTGCATGCCAGTCTCTATAGCAAAATAGTTACAATTCATCAAGTATAAAAAGGATTTCGTCATAATCTGAAAAGATCCAATCATTTACCTTTCTCAAAACAGCTTTTTGTCAATATATATTCTACTCTGGTTTGAGGTTATTTCCTTATTTGTCCTCATTTTTTATATATGATATTTAAAGTCCTTGTAACTAGCTTGAATGTTTTGTGAAATGGCTTTGACATTTACTCATCAAAAGATAGATGTTCTCATTTCTTTTTTTTTTGTTCCTGTTTCATCTGAGAAATAATATCCATCCTTTTAGTTTCTGTTATTTCTATAAGATCTCCATACAACTCAGTCGTGATTTTCACATGTTGATAACCTAATTCTTAACAATGTTAAGCTGCCTCCTCAAAATAGATACATTGTATTGTTTGTTATTGTTTACTGTTGGTTAATTAAGCAGATGGAATGTGAATAGTGTTGTCAGCCACATTTTGGAATCCCTTTTGGCATATGTTGCTAACTATTTGTTGACTCTCTAACATGTCACTATACCAAGTCTGTTCTAGATCTTGTTGTGTATATATGTTCATATGTATCAGCTTTTACATACACTTAAATGTTCATATTATAATTAATTCTGTTGATTTTAGCCTTTAATTATACAATGCTCTGTTGGTTCTTCTTCAAATTAATACCTACATAGATAAGAGTCAGTTTCGAACATATGGCTTTCTTCTTGATTTATAATTTAAACCCCAAATGTTTTTTTAGAGAGATAAAAAAAAAACTTCCTCAATTTAAAAAAAATCATCATGACAATATCAAACCTGAACCCCTTCATGTATCTTTTCTTTCTATGTGTTTACAATGTTTTCCTTTCTTCTGTCTCTGTTACATGCAGAAGAATTATCCGCTTTCACAACCTATCTTTCTTTTCTTTTTTATCTTTCTTGTGTCTGTCTTTCTTTCTTTCTATTTATTTATTTATTTTGATTGATGACACTACAGACTTCTATACATTACAGAATGTATTTTTCTCCTCTTTAGTTGCATGGCTAAAATGTTATGATGTCATCAAAACATTGATCACTATTGAACCAACTGAAACATGATGATGCCAAATCATCTACTTACACAATACATTAATTTCTTTCATATTAGACATTTTAAAGTTTTTAAAAAGTGGACTTTAAAGTTTTCAATGTTCAATTAAATGGAATTTACATTATTTCCTATGTTTTTCTAAAAGAAGAAATATATAATTCTTAAGCAGAAAGAAAATTGTTAAGGCGTGCATTAACATAGTACTGAGAACTATTGATTTCTATGTTTGGTTTAATTAACTGCTATATTAAAAGTAAATCAGAGAAAATTAACTAAAGATAATGGTATCAGAAGTCATTTAGGAACAACCTGTAATATTTAAACTTTGTAAACCTCTATAAAACTATGATCTCATACTTGCATTCATTGCCAGTCAACACCACAATTTCTTACCAATTCTTTTTCTTATTTTTTTTATCGTCATGTTTATTGTCAAGTAACATTTAACACTTTTCTGTATGTTTAACACAGATTATTAAATGAAGTCCTGATTTTCAACTGGCTACTGGTAGTGAAAGTGGAAGTTGATGGTTGGGGTGGAAGTGTTGTTAGCTGTTATTATACAACTGGGACAGACATCTCTTCTAATCCTTACATTTCAATGTCATGACACATTAACCTTCTTACCCAACTATTAATATTATTATTAGTTGTAATAGTAGTGTTGCATTTGCCAGAACAAATGTCAAGTCTATTGATTAACATATTTTTATCTTATCTCTCTCTCTCTCTCCCCTCTCTCTCCCCCCTCACTCTCCTCTTGTAATCAACAACTTAAGAAATGCATTCCACATTTTTGAATCTGTTCCATCAGTGCTTCATATAAATAATTTTTAGCTTAGCACTTAACAGTTATAACCAAACAGCTTTTGAGGCACATGCTAATCAATTCTCAGCTATTCCTCAATAGTGTGGTATGCCTTTGTTTTCTTCTGCTGCTGGATCCTGCCTTGTTTGGGTTTTAAGGCAACAGCTGGACTAAAGAATAATGGTGGTGTGGGGAAAGGTGAGATTGTTGAGGTGCTGTGATTCTTGACTGGTCTGCTTTTTTTTTATTGTTGGTTGCACAAAGATAATACAATGTCACTGACACCTTTCATACACATACATATCTACATGTGTTTTAACAGGCCATCTGTCCAAACATCCCAGGTTAGCATTAGTTAAAAGTGAAGCAACTGTAAAGGTATTTATGGTAGCCATTCTGAGCATGCCAGTAGACATTATATTACATGCCAAACCTAGCAATAAACACCCTATGCCAAAAATGTTCCTCTTCTGTCACATGCAATCGTTTGAATGTTAATCACAGCTTTCAACCTGCTGTTATGTCCACCTGAGTTCAGCTCATTTGATCTGTGTACAGGGCTTGGATTATTAATAAGATGGTTTACATGGATGCCAATTAATATTCTTTACCATTCTGAAAACTGGATGAAGGAAAAGTTACCAGTTCAGCTTGAGTTCATTTTTTGTTTGTTTAGCATCTTTAGTGCTTAAAGTGACTACTCAGAGTTTTAATTGAATATTTTTTTTATCTTTTTAAGTGGAAATTTAAAAATAGAACAGGGTTTAATCCAACTTAGGAATTGAAAAAATAGTGTACCACATGTATTTCAGTTACTGTTATTTGTAAAAGCCGCTCTCAAAACTGCTTAAGAGTTTCTTGGTTTCGGGTTTGACTGAAATATAGGATTTTAATTGAAAGTAACTTGAGGTCACTCTGAACTTGAAACTGACCTCTTTCCTGCCACTGGTGTCTGTTGTGGACTATCCATTAATATCTGCACCCCAGATAACCAAAGTTCTGCATAATAAACTAAAACCAAACATTTTTACTTGTCAATCCAAGTGTATGGATAAGGGAATATCTCAGTATTTGATGGGTTTTGTTTTTATTTTATTTTTCTGTTTTGCATAATATCTTTTACTTTATTAAGATTGCAGATTTTACAAGTACACACTAGAATAATATAGGAAAGGGTATTTTGCCCTATTTTAAAATCAAATTTCTTGGTAAATTAGTGGTAACAAGATTCCCTTTGTGCTACCATTATGCTAAATATAGTTACATTTTTTCAATTCTGAATAGACTCTCATTTTGTTATCTTTTCATAATGAAACCATTCGCATATTGCATGTTCAGGAGGGGGGTGGGGTGACAGTACAACATTTAATGTTAGCTTATGTACCTTCATTTGAAATGCTTTTTCTTCCTTTCAATTTGTTATGACTTGCATTTCTACACTGATGACTGAACATTGATTCTGGTTGAATGCTCTAATCTTGAACATCTTTGGTCACTTTGTTTATGGCAATGGCAAATTATGCGTTTAATCTCAATCAGTGGTTGCACTGCCTCCATGTGTCCTTTCTCTACTCTTAATTACTAACTGCATATTTCTACTTCTCATTTGAAAGAAACTGAAAATTTAATTGCTCATTGTTTACAAGATATTATCTTATTATTCTGCATTATGTGGTTTGTATTTCTGTTTGTTGCACACTTTACTCTTGTTTTAGTCAATTGTATTTTATATTTAGTCAATGAATGTATGAAATTTCAAATTCTTCTCAGCCAAATGTTTTGAGATATCTGTAATATCTATGAGTAGCCCTACAGCTGAAAACATTAATCAACATTTTGTAAAATTGAAGAAATGTGAACTTCTTCTCTAGAAAAGAACATTAGAATAACTTGTTTTCAGTAAGACTAATATAATACCACTAACTCCAATTCATTTTATCTTCATGAATTTAATACTATTCTAAAACTACTTTTTACAGAAAATGTGTCTTTTTTTTTTAACAAAATGTTTATTTTAAGTAAAATAAGTTTTTTTTGTTTCAATATCTATTTACTTAGAAATCAGTTTACCAATCAATTACTTAATCTTTGTCTTTTCAGACCTTGAAGTTTTTCCATTAATTATGTATGTGAATACAAACATACTTTTCTAGATTATTTTGACAATAGACATTCTGTTAGTTTTTAGCCTTTTTTAATTCCCCATAGGTTGAATTCAGGATACTTTATTATGTGCCTTGACAAGAATGTCCTTGGTTTTGTCTGTTTACATGAAAGTAAAACTTTAAACTCCCAACGGAATGATAATTTCACAAACTGACTCTAAGGCAGCTTAACAATCCTTTCATTGTTGAATCTATAATCTCTCATGAGTGGTTTACCATTAGTATATTTCAAACTTTGGGATATAACTATTTAAGCTCAATTTATTTTCAATGTCAATATTAGCTTTGTTTTTATTGTGTTGGGTTGAATAATATTTATTGTATCAAACAGTACATTAAGTTTGACTGAAAACTGTGCAAGATTTTCTCTTAGGTAGTATCAACATCTAGTAAATGCTGTTAGCACTTGAATGATTAAATTGACAAAAAACATTTATCACAATGATTACTTTATTAATCAGTTTTATTTTTCTTATAAAATAATCACCTATGATATAAATGCTATTATCTTAACATACAATTATAATGTCATGTTTATTTGATACAGTATTAAATTGAAACACTAAAAGGTTATTTTTCTTATTATTATTCAGATCATACAAATATAGGAAGAATATTCAATCCTGTTTGACTTCATAATTTCTTAGTTGAACAAAGCATATCATCACTTGTTTCATGTGTATTCTGTTCTCATACGTTTTTTATGTTTATTTTTGATAATATTCATTGAAATGAATTTGAGTTTGTTGGATCATTGTCTCCTACTAAAGTGAATATGGTATAAGAATGTTATTAACCCTTTATGGGGCAAGTGACTATATATGATCACCCGAGGACCTGTCAGTCACATGCAAATATTGTAACCACAAAGACAACATAATCGGCACCAATGTGGTCTGCAAGCTTTGCAATGTACACTTGTGCTTGAACAAAGGCAGAAACTGTTTTGAGGCATACCCCACCCCATTAAATTAGCTTGTTTTTGGCCCGCACAATAAAATTTGGCAGTGTTATTTTTTTTTCAATATCAATTTTTTGTATCTATTCATTATATTGAATGTTATTCTTTAATTCTATGTTTTATTTAACTTTCTACTTTAATTTTTTATTTTTTTTTTATATTTTCCATTTTTGGTCACTTTTTGGGTGATCACTTCATCGGAGGGGGTTTTATTCCCATAAACAAAAAGATTTCAGAAAACTTGCAACTGAAAATATCTTGTCTAGTTTAACATACAAAAAGGTTGTTTTGATATCTAAAATATTTTTAGGGGTGCACTATAAAGGGTTAAAAAACTTCAATGCTAATTGCATTACAGTAGAAATTGATAGTGGCATACAAATGATGTAAGGTTTGTGCCCTGGTTACTACTTTAATTTCACATTAATTGCAAACAATCAATAGCATATGCTTATACAACTTAGTCTTATTTCACTTTATCCTGACTAATCTTCTAAAAGCCACGATTAATGTTGATCATTGATGAAAAAACTTCAGAAAATGAAAACCTCAGTCCTGCTTCTTAAATACTTGCTTCTCTTTGTATTTCCTGTTGGGTGAAAAGAAATAATCCCTCCAAGAAAACTTTTCTTGTTTACTCTTTATCCTTCAATACTTTTTGCTTTCCAAATTTTGTTGAGACATACCTTGCTGAGATCTGTTCTTTCCTAGCATTGATCTATCAGGATAAGAGATGAATTACTTGGATGTCTCTAGCTTTGATTTTTATTTTGGTATTGGCTCAGCAAGATAAACAGACAATGTAACTTTTGTTTCTCATCGCAGTCATGATTTTAAAAGAAATTTCTCTTCTGCAGAATCTGAGAATAATATTGATATAGAGGAGCAATGACTAATATCACCTTAGGACTTATTCCCAGTTAGCGACTGTTATCCAATTTTTAGCGTATATATTTTGTGATCTGCCTAAGTGATGTTCATTTCTATTCAAAAGCATATACATTTTTCAGGTCAATTAGGTCAGTAAATGGAGCAATAACTGTCGGCTTAGTTCATTCATTTAAGCTCATTTTATTTTTATTAATTGGTGTACATGTGTTGTAGATTTGCCTAATGGAAATCAGCTTTAAAGTTGATAGTTTAAATTTTCTTCTTTCTCTCTGCCGTATTGAGTAACAGGCTATACAAATGTACATAGAAAGAAAATCTTTTATTCACTATTTGTTTGAAATTTTTACTTGATTTTCAAGTTGCTGTATAGAATTTACAATTGTAATGTTTTTAATCACTGCTACCCACAACACTGGTTTATTGCTGGGTTTAGGTTATGTTTAGTGTTCTGACAATTATATGTATCTATCTATGTATGTATGCGGACTTCGCCCAGCTCTAACCGTTCATAGTGGAAACTTGAAATTTTGCACACACACTCCCTTCAATAAGTAGGGAAAAACTTTTTTTTGTGTTTTGAAAATTCCCCCCTAAATAGGTTTTTAGCAGCGGTTCAATATGCAATGTAAGTTTATGCTAAATTGGTCACTAGTTTATGCTCGCTTGTTTTTTAAAAAGGTTTTAGCGATCACAGCCCAACAAAAGGTGAGAGAAGTAACTTATTCATTGATCACCCCTTTTTCCAACTTTTTAATTGATCCCGCCCAACACAGCATATATGGGTGGTGGTGATTCATAATTTCCCTTGGAATGCTAGGTTTCTTAGTAGTTTGTAGAATTTCTCTTTGGCTTTTTCTTGACTTAAAAAAAATGAATACCTTATAAGCATTGCAAATTTTACAAATACACAAGTAGAATTGACAGTACATGCTTACTTCTACATCTTCTGCTCAAACCAGATGGTTGAAGAATCATTGCATTAGCCAAAAGAACCACAATACCCACTCCACATGTTTATTATTAAATCTTGACAATATACTTTGCTTTTTATTTATTTTTTTGTTTTATTAGATGAAGTATTATAAATCATTATAATTAATTTTTTGCTACTATTTTCCTTAATCTCAATTTACTCACTGTCAAAGGGAAACCAGCCCGAAAAAATTGGGATGAAGGTAAATAGTAGCAAAAAATTAATAATAAAAATTTCTTTCACCAAATTATTTTCTTTTTTATCAGTTAGAGAACTCTACCGGACTATACCAGAATTCAATTTGTCATTACTTTATGTTTTTCTTGCTAAGTCAGTTGATGAAAAGAAAACTAAAGTTTGTTTAATTTCAAATGTAATTTTGAGTACATTCTCTTTGTTCCTAAAGTATCCACTCAGATAAAATAGTGTAGTGTAAGTTTTTCTCAGTGTCATACTGTTTTCAAACCACCGCTATTTTCAGACTGGAGCTCACCTTGCAGAGGTGAAAAACAAAAGCTAATGAACAAAGTTATTTAGTATTGATGAGTAATATATATTAGCATCTTAATTGCATCTTGGCTACTACAAATGTTGTATAGCCCTCTTGGTCCACGGGCGGAAAATCCTGAACTTGGAGAAAAGGGAAGACTCAAAACTTGGTTTATAAAATCTGTGGATATACTTTTATTGAAAAAGATACATTGTGTCATGACCGAGAATGAAGAGGGGGGAGAGAGATAATGAGAGCTGACGGACTGTTCCCAACAGGGTAACTGGACCCGTGCTTCCAGGCCCAGCTGCTCTCTGCCTCTCCGAGGGTGCCCTGTGTCTCTCTCCTTTTCTGAGGACCTCTGTGTCGCTTTTATCGGGTTTGAACACCCATGCTGATTTTGCAGTCAGGGTCAATATCCTGTTTATGACTTTACAACACCTGGTCTGTCTTCTGGTTCATGACACCTTGCAGTTTGGAGTTTTCATCGATATCCTGTTTATAACTTTCAACACTCATGGGATTCAAATCTGTGACTTCTGCCCACAGCTGCCTAAATATCCAACACAAACTCCTATTTACTTCTACAGATCATTTGACTAATATAAATGTAATTATCTATATTTTAATTGGTATTCTTTATATCAAGAATTCCTATTCTATCTTCCAAATTAAATCTTTATTTTGAACAATACTCCTCTGCATTTGAAAGAAATAATCAGACATTGTTAGACTTATCTTAGGAAGCCTATTCTGAAATGGATCAAGAAAATTCCCTAATTTATGCCCATTAAGTAAAATTAAATATAATTCTGTAATTGGTTTAGAAAGAGGATCAGTTGAACAAACCCTCTTCTGGAAAGCAAAAAAATAAGCTTTTAGTTTTTAACCAATAAAGTTTTTTAAATTTTACCAACTCTTTATCAGCTTTCCTATGAAACGGTTAATCCTTTTCTCAGTCACAGACTTTAATCTACTGACAGTAATTTCATTCAAGTGTCTTTAGACAGAGTTCTTAATCTTATTTCTTTTTTAATTATTTTACTTAGGAAAATATTGAAGGCTTTTAATATTTCATAACTACATCTATCTCAATTTTTTCGTCTTCTACTTAAGGCTAACTCTATATAACTCTTCATCCTTAGTTGGTCATTCAAGTATTCATTATTTCAGTTCCTAATGTCTCCCATTTTCTCTTTGCATTGATATTCTCATGTAAACAATAGTGACAAAGTAGAAATAGGGGTTGAAAACTACAGTTGCTAGGTTAGTGAAATTCATTACCATATTCTTACCTAAGAATCTGGTAAACTTTGATATCAATATTTCATAATAACTTCTAAGTGTAGTGGATTGAAGTTAGATGCATATACATGCATATATATATATGTGTGCAAATGGAAGTTTTAATCTAGTTATTTTCAAATACTTTAAGATGTAGCAATTTTTGCAGAGGTATTTCAATATTCCAATGCTCTTCTCAGCATTTTCTTTCCATTTTGATGGTGTCCTCTAATAAATAGATTGATCTTAGGTTCCTTCACCCTTCAATCTACAAATATCTTCATGAAATTATGCCTGATTATGCAAACATGTTTTCAATATATTCCTTGAATAAAAAAGCACAATAATTGACTTTTTGCTCTAGAGTTGTTTAAGATTGTGAGAAAGAATAAATCTATTTGTGAACTTATATTTGTAAATAACAGTATGTGATTGTGTCCATTAGGAATGTTTACTGTTGATTACGTTTCCAAGAGAATGTATTATGTTAAAAGGCACCAAATATTCTCTTCAACTAGTTTAGTCCTGCAAAGTTTGAAGGTCAGGTCAGAAAACTATTGTGTCACAGCTGCCTATTGTTTCCCAAAATTTCATGCATCGGATGTTCCAATAATTATAGCCGACCTAGTTAGATTTATCCAGTGTCATAATAATTAGCAACTGACCTATTGAACTGTATAATAAAATAATTCTCTAATTGCAGCAAATACTGTGTAATAATCTCTTATTCCCTGTTCTTTATTTCTATTTGTATATTAAATTTGCAAATGATACATAATTCTTTATAGCATCAGAAGATGTTTTTCTGTGCTCTATACAGGATTTGTTTACAGGAATAAATATTTTGAAATAATATTAGTTGCATCTATGTATTGTAATTGCTTTTTGTTATTAAGTGTCTTGAGTTTTGCGTTATATTTTTCTTAAAAGTTGATCATATTATAATCTTCAAAGTTGGTGAAATTTGTTTATGACCAAACCAAAAGAAAAACTCATTGTTATATGTTGAGCTCTGTTTTATCCTTTATATTATTAAAACAAAACATTCTTTTTAAAATCAATTATGAGGATATACTGAATTTTTGTGGATTATTAAGACTACTGTTCTATGAAACAGTCTGTTTACATTTGACATACTGTATTTGATATTATATTCTCCAAAATGTCCAAAAGCATTTCATTTTGCTGTACCAAATTAAAATAGTAATGACCCTTCTTTTTATAGTTTTCAGTCTGATGAGTTAGGTCTATAAGACAGTTAATGCATCTTAGCAGGATTTACTTATTTTAAGGCGACAAAGGTCACATTTGTGGTGAAAGACAACTCAAAGTAAATAATCTGGATCCCATGATTGTCTTTCTTGCACCATGTTAGCAGTATAAAATAGAAGTTAAAGCTTTTAGTATGGCTTATATCACAAAAATGTTATGGTATTTATATTATGGTTAGTTTGAAAATATTGTCTTTAATTTAGGCTGTAATGCTGATAAGGTTTCACATTTGTGTTTCAATTTAATATTATTTGGGGCATATTTGTGTGTTGATAAAATGTATACTATTTTTTTTTTTTTTTTAAATATTTGACTGATTGCAAGAACAAATTTTGTAAAATTATTCTGACTATATTCTATTTATATTATTTAACATTCCAAAACAACACATTAAATTCCTCTATGTTTAATTAAAATTTTGTTTAAATTGCTTCACTTCAGGTTGTTTTATGCAATCTGATGAGTGTCATCAAAGTGATAGCTAATTTTCTCATAGTGATGACAGCATCGCAAAATTGTATTAATACTAAATGATTATTTGACAATATTCATGTAGTATAAATAAGTACTAATTATTAACACATGAGCATATATATATAGTTTTAAACATGTCACTTTTTATGGATAAGTTGTTACATAATTGTTAAATTATTCAGAACTCTCTGAGAATCATAATTATTATGTCACTTAGAGTTTATGCCCCATCACATAATTGTAACCAGAGACTACCCAACTGAAATATTGTCGAACCCAAATATAATGAACAAATCTATTATCTTAATGAATAAATCCTTCAGACTATCAGAACAGCTAATACATGTATGTATATATACTAGCTGGTGTACCCAGCATTGCCCGGGGGAAATAAAACTTCAAATATAACGATACAGGAAAGAAAATGATATTTTATAGAGATTTCATAATATGATAGTTTATATATTTGTTTGCATGTTTGCGTGATTTCAAAGTATGTCATATTCTTGAAGTTTTATTTTAAGACATTCTATATGTGCCATTTCCCTCCAGGATGTGGGTGATCATGGCTCTCCACAGCTTCCTTTCTTTTGTTGTTATCAGCAATTATTGCTCCTTAATGAACCCTCTTTGTCTTTCTGGTACTCACTCTGCCATCCAGTTGCACAAACTTGTCAAGTAGGTTACCCACTGCCTTCCTCTGCTTCACTTGTCTTTGATGCACCCTGTGAGTGTTAAGTTCTCTAAGCCGCCCTTCCTCATTTCAAGAGATACAGAATTGAAAAGTTGCTGCTATTTACTTTTGACTAACCTACACTGAATAGCAATCAACTGTGGAAAAAATTGATAACTAAAAATAATCCATATTTCTAATTTACATGAGATTCCCTGTGAGTGTTTAAGTTATTCCTTTTGCAGGTCATGTGTAATCTTCAGCACCTGGGATTTTTTTCTCCTTATCCCTTTACTTTGATTAGGTAAATAAATCAAGAAGAATGAAAGCCCAAAGAAATCTTCCCAACAATTGACCTTAAAACTGCTGACTCATGCAAAATACAGAATTGATTTTGTTATGTTTCTGAGACAGACAAATTACTCTTTACAAAAGGCACACTTTATTTTCCTTAATTGTTTCTATTATATATGGCATAAAAATTGTGCATTTAAAATATAAAAATTTCTCTCATCATAACCCTAAAAACGTCATACATGTGCAATTTGCTTCCCTTTCACATCTGCCTCTAATTTGAAAATCACTTGTGTAGTCTGCACTATATTAAAATTGTCTTCAAGGGAATCTGTGTTGTGTTCTCTTATGCATCCATCATCAATGTTGTTATATGGATTATAACTTGCAATATGACTGCCAACTATAAATGTGCGCTGTGCTGTGTTCTTATGCTTCCATCATGAATGTTATATGGTTTATAACTAACAATATATTGCAATATGACTGCCAACTATAAATGAGTGGTCGTGCATGATAAATGCCCAACAAACCATTTTTAAAAGTTGACATTTTCGTTATTTTTAGAGCTACAATGTTCAGTTGTTTTGTTAAATTTTGAAGCTTGAACACTCTGCATTATGATTCATAGAGTGTTCAAGCTTCAAAATAAAAAGAACTGAGCATTGTAGCTCTAAAAATAACATAAATATCAACTTTTAAAAATGATGTGTTGGGCACTTATTATGTGCGGCCACTCAAATATGCTCTATAGCTGCTGCTTTTTCATGTACTTTGGCTGAGTACCCCTTATTTGAAACTCTGAAAAACCAAAATGTTCCAAAATTCGAAACTTTTAAAAAGCTAACATGAAAATTCCACATCTGACATTACTGTAGTATGATTCAAAGATGAGAAACAAGGCCAATTTCCAAGGCATTTAATTCATTAACTCTTAAGAAATGTAAAACTATTTTTATATCACAAACAGTGACAGACGAAACAAGTCCCAATCAAAAATCATCACCAGACCTACATACATTAATCACTGTATTCTTTTGCTTATTCTCTCATCTGTACAAAACATTGTTGAAAATGTCAAAAAAGGCTGCAGATACCCCCATGGGTGACAGTGATAAGAAAAAGAGGAAGCGTTTATGTTTATCTCATTATGTATATGCAAATATTCTGAAATCCGAAAAAATCAATAAAAAATTCTGTTCGCAGGCATTTCGAATGAGGGGTATTCAACCTGTATATCATTTCTATAGACTAATATAAAATTGTAAGTTTTTATAAATTTTGATGTAAGTTAATCACATTATATACCAACTTTTGTTCAGACAATCTTATCTCTTCTTCACATCTTTGATGTTGACACAACGTTTTGGCCGATTCATTCTACGGCCTTCTTCAGGTGTAATATGTGGTATCCGTAAGGAAAGAGTGTCTCTTTTATCAGTCTCTTTCTTCAGCGGTGCAAAGCAAAAAAAAGGTATCAAACAGAAATTTAAACGTTAACTGCAACGCTTGTAAATATTCTATTTCAGCAACGCGTGCAGTACAGCTTGTTCCATAATTCTAACATGGAAAATTTCCTGGCGGATTTACATATTACATCTGAAGAAGGCCGTAGAATGAATCGGCCGAAACGTTGTGTCAACATCAAAGATGTGAAGAAGAGATTAGATTGTCCGAACAAAAGTTGGTATGTTAATGACTCTTCTCAAAGTTATAGACAATTAATCACATTACTTTGGCATCAAGTTTAATATTTTTTAAAAAGCCATCCATTTGAAAACTAGCTCTTCATTTTTCTTTTTCATGACTGGAATTTATATACATTAATCTTAAATATGTTTTTTTACCAGATTTTTATATATAATGCTTTGGTAGATGTGATTAGACAATGTGAAAAAGAAAGACTGAGAAAAGCGTGTTACGTCTCAAACATATTTATTATCATGAAGATAAACCTTTATGCATTTCGTCGTTCAAATTTCTTCTGAAGAAGTTGCTCGCAGCAACGAAATGCATAAAGGTTTATCTTCATGATAATAAATATGTTTGAGACGTAACACGCTTTTCTCAATCTTTCTTTTCCACATTGTCTAATCACATCTACCATTCTGTCATAATGTTTTCTAATGTTATTGCATTAAATTTTTAAAATGTCTCATGTTTTTATAATTCTATCATGTAAAAAAGATAGATTCCTTTGTGTAATTGTGTACCTCCGTTAATTTACTGACCTGTGAAGTGAATGTGATAACAGCTGACCTGAAGCATTCTTTGTTGGTGTAGTTAGTAACTTTGAAGCCCATGTCTCCCCATGATAACACATTTTGCCTGTCTTTCATCCTCTTGCAGATTCTTCTCTCCTTCTTTTTTGAAAAACCTGACTGTAATTATCTGAGAGCTTAAGTGATTCTGGTCTGACATAACATTTCTGTCAGGTACCTGACCTTCACCTAATCATTATCAGGACTATCAAGGAAAAGTTGACTTAGACTTGCTTACTATATACATTTTGCTATGCAGCAACCAGTTATATAAGATATATTCTGGCCTTGGGTCTTGAGCCTATGGTGAGATTTGGCTATTCAATGTTTTCTTTTTTTCATTACATTTCAAAATCAGTCTTAGCAGAAAACCAACTTTACCTGTTTTCTCCTTCAATCTCTCCTCTCCTGTATGTTTTTATTCTGTAATTGGTAACCCACACACTGCTGTTCAGATACTTTGGGAGAAATTCTTTACCTTAATCTTTGAATTGCATGTGTTTCATTTCAATGTTATTTATCTTTGAAGGTCTTTAACATTGATTTATGAAACAAATCAAAAAACTATTTGATTGTCTGTTCTGTCATATACTTTTTTTTTTTTAAATTATTATTATTATTATTATTATTATCAACAACAACAACAACAACAACAACAACAACAAAAATCATATTTGAGACAGTGGTGGAGGTGCAGGGATGCTTTAATAATTATCAGATCTGAAATAGAATCGACAAATCCAGTCCAAATAGGCTGTTTGTATTCACTTAGCCTGATGGCCACAGGGAAATTATGAATCCACATCCCTGTGTTCTGTCCATTTGCCAAACAAAAATGTCTTGTCACTGGCATGCCATGATAGATAATTGATGGAGAAGAGAGTGGGTGAGTGAACGAAACCACTCTCCCATAATTACCACCCAAGTAGTAATAGCTATAAAAATATTAGTACATCCATGGTTAACCATAATAAAAGCCAGGAACTCATTTAAGCAGCCATTTTGCTTAAATTGCTTTACTTCTTCTTGTGTCATGCAAATCATATTTCATAGGTGAGGGTCTTCTATGAAAGCACATTTTTTTCTCTTCTATATGCTTTAAAATATGGCAATATAGTATGGCTATATCATATTTACATTCTCTACATGAAGGATTTCATTGATTGGTGGTATTACTTCATAAAAATTCAATACATATTTATATTTTTGCATACACAGAATTCAAAAACCTTAACTTGATTTTTAATATGTCATCCTCCAGTAGTTTCAAGCATAAAATAAACTTGAATAAACATTAAATAATAAACATTTTCTTAATCTTTCATTTTTCTTATCAAATTTTTAATCCCACACTTGGTCAATCACATCATTGAAATACTGTCTTGTCAGTTTTTTGGAATTTGTTATAAACAGCCATTACATGGTTCAGATTGCATGCATACTTTCTTATATTTTATAGAATTTTTAGGCATATTTGGATTGAATCTTATCCTCCCTTTAAATGTAACGATTGTCTGTCTCCTTTTTGGTCAATTTTTGTGAAAGTTGCATTGTTGTAGACAAACTATATTTTTAACTAGAAAAAGTTTAAAGTTGAACAGATGTTCAACCTTCTGACTTCTTTGGTTTCTGTATTTCCAATGAAATTTCAGCTCAAAACTGTATTTTATTGACATTTGAAAAGTACTATTCTGCTTCAGCTGTGAGTGAAAATGCAGTGTAGTTTAACTTTTACATGTGGATATTATATTTCCACTTGTTTACTTTAAGTTCATTTGGATTTTGTATGTTTATTTATGTTGTTACCTTAAGTGAAAAAAATGTTATGCTGAATTCACATTGGATTAAATCCTGTAAGGCTTTAACAAGCAATGGACAACTGTCTTTTATTACAATCACATCAACAACAAATATAATCTCTTACCTTCTTTATTTAAAAAGCAAGCTTTCAGCATTTCTCTTGCCAAAGATAATGTACTTATTGAGCCTTTGAGTGCAGAATATAGAATGCTTAGAAACATTAGAAGACAACTTGTTAGATGTTCTGGTGCATAAGATTCTAAGATAGGGCCTTCTGAACATCTATCATACCTACTGAATTTTCATGAAAAGGATTTTTTAAATTCCTACAGTTTTCAAAAAAGTTGAAAAAAATCTTTGAAATTGTCTCAGACTATAAAAAGGTAGTTTTTGAGACACTCATGTGACCTTGACTCAAGTACCTGAGTGTTTGCATTTTTCTTCATTTAACCCTTTATGGTTTTTTGCTAACAACCAATTAGGAATATTAAGTATAAATATACATGCCCACACACAATAAGCATGTATATAGGCATTTATAGCACAGAGAGCCATGGAAAGAGCAATGCTAGGGATAACTCTAAGAGATAGAAAAAGATCAACATGGATCAGAGGGAGGACTAGAGTGAAGGATATTATACAAATCATTAAGCAGCAAAAATGAGATGGGTTGGTCACCTAGCAAGAAGAGATGACAATAGATGGGGGGAAAAGACTAACCGATTAGTGTCCATGGGACAGTAAACGCAATAGGAAAAGACCAGACACAAGATGGAGGGATGAGATAGAAAAGTTTGCCAGTAATCTAGGTCGTCATGGAAGGAGATTGGAAAGGCCTTTGTCCAGCAGTGGACATAACGACTGATGATGATGACAACATACACACATGCACACAGAATTAAGTATTGAGTATTTATCTCGAAATTCTCTTGTTGATTCATAGATATTCTTATCATGTTTGTCAGACAAATGGCAACCTAAACTCACCCACTCCCAGCCGTAATTGATGGCATCATGAATGGATTGTTTTGTGAATAAATCTTGTCAAAAAACTGGGTGATATTTTCTTTCTTTACTTGTAGTTATTAGAAACTGTCAACCAAAACTGTCAACATAGGTTTCTTCAGTTTTTAGGTCTGGCTGACTATGTATGTATCACACATACAGGCTGCACCAATGGAGTTAGAGGGCTGAAAATTTCAACTACTTATTATATCTAGTAAAAAACCTTTTCTACTTAGGTTTTTAGTGGGGGGGCTCAATTTGCAATGTAAGTTTATGCTAAATTGGTCCCTTTGTGTCTGTCATCATTCATGCTTGTTTTTTTTGTTGAAAATTCAGACATTTTTAGTGATCACTGCCTGACAAAAGGTGAGAGAAGTAATTTATTCATTGGTCACCACTGTTTCCAATTTCTTAATTGATCACCCCCAATATTGCCTGCTGCCAAAAGATGTTCATCACGCGATGGTTTCTATTGATTGACTAACCAGACCTGTTTGATATTTGTTTTCATCAATTTTCAATGTCATCAAATGATGGATTGGGAATGTGTTTGTTTTCATATTAACCTTTTACATTTTTCTTGTACAATAATAAATATCAGAAAGTTTACTGCCAAAATATATTTGTGTAAAAGAAAAATAGTTATAGAAAGTAAAGCAGAAAGAAACCAACAAGGTATGTGGTTGTTTTGTCCTGTGGTTTCATCATACAAAAAGCGTTTAGCCTCATTTCTCCTTGTGTCTCTCCTTTGACACCTTTACTCCCCGACAGACTAACAATAAAGGGTACTCTTCCATATCAAATATGCTGTAGAACAGGTGATGAGCAGTTCCGTTTTTTTGCTAACTCATGCCTCTTAATGAAAAAAGCTCTCAAGTGGAAAAACTCACAAAATAGGTAGACAACAGCAAAGCCATCAACTCGTAAGTTCTTTTGTCATTTGCTTTGTATGTTCTTTTAAAAAGCTGAAAGAGATTTCAATGGAAATCAACTTCGGAGCCATTAACAATTTTTTTTCATTTATTTAATTGCTTCTTTTTAAAAAACATCTTCTAGATAAAATATATATTTTACTACTGTGAAGCACATTTAATTGTTGCACATGAACCCTCTCCCTTCCATATGCTTAATTTCTTGTTCTGTTTCTTTCTTTCTCTTGTATTAATGTTAATAATCTATTTTGCTCTCCCGCCCTCTCTCTCTTGTGTCTGCTACTTGATTAAAAATCAGATGTACTCTGACAGAACTTTTTTGTTTTTTCCTCCAAGAAGCGGTAACCAACCACTAGTAAGTTAAGTATTATTCAGGATAATGTTTGTATACAATAATCCTGATTTTTGTACTATAAATTTATGATAGACAGGTTACACACAATATTTGGTATTAATACATACAGACATTCTGTATGAACAAATGACTGAAACACACACATGATTCCAGATTTACAAATGCTGGTTATAGAAATTTGATTTTCTATTAGATAATACTAGAATTTCTGAAATCATCCTTGGTTGGAAGGAATTCTATCCGTTCCTTGTTTAGGTGTAAGTGTGACAAAGACTAGAAGAATAATGATATCTATATAGGTCAAAGGAGCAAAGAATTTTATTGGCTACTAGCAGGGGTACACAGCATTGCCCAGGGAAAGAAAACCTTAACTGTAAGATCACATGAAAGCAAATGTTAATCTATAGAGATATAAGAAAAGGTGGGGGTGTTTCTTGACCAATGAAAACCTAAAACCGCAAACAGAAATATCAGCAAAGTGTGGGTCCTTTCAAGCAGTAACACCTTCGTTACCTATGTGAAAGTGTCAGTTTTGAAAAGATGTTGATTAGATGGGGGGGGCGTAGTCTTTTTATATCTATGTTGTAACAATAAACCAGAACTGATCCTTTACTTTACATTAGTTGCATGACCAGCTGTGAAGTACCGCACTTAGTTCTGTTGTGAAGCAGAAAACTATTAATCTAGGGTGGGAGGGATGTTCATCTGAAAATATGTTAAGATAGAGTTTCGCTTTTTGGAAATCTGAAATCGAATGGTGTCACTATGGCTGGAAAGTAAGGGCCCAGCTAAGCCTAATAGCTACATCGTTAGTATAACGTCAACCCCATAGCAAACGTAAAAATGTTTTGTTAAGAAAACAACACATTTGCAAAGGTAACAGAGGTCTGTTAGAAAGCAGCAGAAATAAAATCTGGAATGAACTATTAATACATTTCTTGGCTTTCACTGTTGAAACCAATTTTAACTTAATAAAACAACAAAAAACTAAAACACCGAAATACTGAATATTAACAGTTCAGGGCAAAAATCAAACAGAAAACATGTACAGAGAGAGAGAGAGGGGGAAAAATAGTATACCTGTATTTGAACTTTTAAAAAAGTGTTTTATAAATAAACTTTTGTAAAAATTGAATGTAATATTACTTAGTAATGTACGGTACACATAACGACCTATGCATTTATGGTGTATTAAAATGTATATTAATTTGATTAGGCAGTAAACATAAACAGCAGCAAAATTATTAAAAAATCCCATGAAACTATTGGGGACCAAATCTTGAAAATCAAATCATCGAAAAAGAAACCAGACTGTAAGTACAAATATAAAAAATAGAAAAAAGTGACCTGATTTAATTGTGAAGAAGCTAAGGGTAGGGGTGATAGACTGTGACCACGGCTTGACTTGATATGTTTCAATAGTAAGGGAGAGAAGGGCTCATACAATTTGCAGGGTGGCTGTTTAACTACCACTGAAAACGTAGAAGAATTTGCATGAATATTTTAGGAAAAACTGGCGAAAAGTTGTGAAAAATGAATATTATTGTAAGGAAAGTTTGTGCCATTTGTGAGACGAATGATAGATGAAGCTTATAAAAATTATGTTTTTCTGATGTTTAGAACCGAAGATTGACTAGGGAATGAACTCTGGTGACCACCTGTATGGAATGTCAATATTTATTGATTGTCCATGCAGAATATTAATTCAATAGTCCTTGTAGTTTTTGCAAAAAAGAGGCACGGACAAACAAACAAACAGATGGCTCAAATATTAGTATAGATAATATGGATGCTATAGAACATGTCAGGGCAGGGGTGATAGACTGTGACCACAGCTTTACTTGATATGTTTCAATAGTAAGGGAGAGAAGGGCTCATAAAGCAAATGTTAATCTATAGAGATATAAGAAAAGGTGGGGGTGTTTCTTGACCAATGAAAACCTAAAACCGAAAACAGAAATATCAGAGCAAAGTGTGGGTGCTTTCAAGAAAAAATAATTTCAAAATAATATTAATCAAGTATAAATAGTTTTTTGAATTTTATTTTTTTGTAAAAGTTCCCTGCATTTTTTAACAAATCTTATTCATATGAATTCATAACCTCATTATTCAGTCATCAAAGTATGCTCAATCTCCAGGACAAAGTCAGTTGACTTTCCTATGTAACAAGAACATGAACAATCCTCACAAAAAATAAGGGAGTAAACCGATATGTAATATCCCCATTCCCCTACTGTGATTTGAACTCCTGGCCTAGTGATCACTAGCCACCTGCGATAAACTGACAAGTCTTATATAACCCCCAAATTTATAGTAGAATTATGCAAGGAAGTAGAAGTAGGAGTAGAGTTTGACTCTGGAGCAACCAAGCTTGTTTTCCCTGGCTTTCTATGACCTTACAACATGTTTCAGCCAAATTGTTTATTCTATCATAAAAAATAATTCCAATTTTGATTCAATTTTTGGATAACTTGAAATTGTTGCTGCCACTGATCAGACAAAGAGTGTTGCATGGAGCCAAACAAATGATAGTCTGAAGGTAACATGTTAGGAGAATACACTGCATGTGGAAAAACTTCCCATCAGAATTCCTTGCTGTATCACATGTTCATCATGGGGATGGGCATTGTCATGCAGCAAAATCACCAATTGACTTCCTGGCCTATAAAAAAGTCTTGTTCTCATCATTCAAACAAGCCAATTGTTCATTGTGCCATTGTAACAGTTTATCCTGGTTCCAGCAATTCATAATAAAGAATTTCCTTTGGATATTGCCAAAGAGAAGAACTTTTTTTCTTCCAGTAGATTCAGTCCTGTATTAATTTTCTTAATTTTGGATTCATATAAGAAATCTATTTTTCATCACCAGTAACCATTTTGTCAAAATATGACTTTCTGTGTCAAGCAAGAAGAGAAAGTCAAGTAATTAAAAGCTGACCAATGTTCGTTTCAGTAAGTTCATGTGGAACCTATTTTTCTAGGCTGTCACATACGGACAGACATTTGGTGATTCAATGCAGCCGCATTCAAAATATCTGTGAAAAGAATTCTTTCTTGGCCCAATAGACCCTTAAACTTTACCATGAATTCTCGTCTTCTACAACAGTACATTTTCCCATTTCCCAACAGACCTAGTGCACACTGCTCAGCCATTGATGCTCACACTATTAACCATTTCACATTTTTTCTCAAAATTTTCAACTCTCCCTAAATCCTACAAATGCACTAAAAAATAAAACATTAAAACCTCTTGTTTTTCTTATCTGCTCTGCTTATTTGTAGTCTGGAAGTCACAATAACAAGGAACAGAAATAAGATGAAAGAAATACTAGTCAAAAATTAAAAATAACTGACAATGTTTCATCTAAGAAATTTGAATACTATTACATCTAATACTACTAGCGTTAAATTTAAACATACAAGATGGCGGTGTATGGTGTTTGGAGAAGTAAAGATTATAACTATATGGCTACACCTGGATGACTCCTACTGGTTGGCCTTTGTAGCTTAATTGATAAGGTGCTGCTACGGAAAGACCGGCTTCCAAGGATTATAGCTTTGAGTTCAAATCTTTCCAGAGGCTTATTTTTTGTTTCTGATCCATGTTGCTTACTAATGATCATTGAATGATGATATGGGAGTTGCAGTAAAAGCAACAGAAATATGATGAAAGAAATACTAGTCGAGAACTTTGAGAGCGTATACCTCTGCCAATGCACTAAAAATGAAAAAAGATTTTTTGATCCGCGCCCAAATTTAATTAATTGTTTCTTGGCCCATGGCCCACCCACAAAATGTCATTGAAATTCATTGAGAACTATTGGAGATGTTGTTTAGACAATTAGATAAACAAACATGAGTGAAACATAACCTTTGTCCAACTTTGTTGGCAGAGAGAAAAACTAATAAAAAAAATTAACAATGAAAATAAATTCTAAATAAATAAAAAAAATTTAAAAATTATTCTAAACAAATAAAAAATTAAAAAAAACTTTATTCTATTCAAGGGAGAAAACTTCAATGTACAAATATGGAGTTACCTCTCTTATTGGAATGATGGCTTTCTAAGTTAAACAAAGCTTTCATGGAATGTTCTCTGCTGCAGAATAACAAAAGAAATATCTCTCAGTCAAAAACAAATTCCTGCAACAGCCTCAAAATTTGATCAATTCTTTTGTAGCCTATTGCCCACCATTTCACAAAATTTCATTGAGAACTTTTGGAGATATTGCATCGGAAAACAGACAGGCATACGCGATTGAATACATATACCTCTTCCAACTTTTTGTAAATACTAAAAGTTACTATCTACTTTCTCTATGTTATTATTTTTTACGTTATTACCTTTCACATTATTACCGCTCTCAATCTCTCGCTCTCTCTCTCTCTCTCTCATATATACACTCTAAAGGCAATTATTTAGAATAGAAATTATATAGAATAAATCAAATATTTCTCTTTTAAAATATATATCTAAAAGTTCTTGAATATGTGTACTGTATTTGGCTGTTAGGGAGGGTGAGAAAAATTGCAAGATATTGTTTTCATCCTGCCTCTAGTGTTGAGATAAAATAGAGTCTGCAGCTTCTGATAATGACTATGAGCTTGGTTGCTGAAGCTAAGAGACTATGATTTGTTGAATGTCAAACAGTGAATTCTAGACAAGGTCACCATTATATATTAATCGACACAACTAGCTTCTATTAAATGGTGCTAGTGATCTATTTGTGTTAATGTTAGAAGGTCAGATGACCATGTCAAACTCTGAGCTTTAATATTGCTCCATGTGACATGTTGAATACGTTTCAAGGTTGAGAAATCCTGGGCAACTTGGTATTAATCACTGCTACCCACAACAGACTGGTTTAATCACTGTTGCTGAGTTTAGGTTATTCATGTGTTCTGACATTTATATCTATCTATGTATCCAGACTTCACCCTGCCCTAACCGTTGATAGTAGAAACTTGAAATTTTGTACACACACTCCCCTCAATGAGTAGGGGAAATGTTTTTGTTTTTTTTTGTTTTTGAAAATTCCCCCCAATAATAGGTTTTTAGTGATTGATCCCTTAGTTTGTGTCCAGCAGCATTCTCACTTGTTTTTTGAAAACTCAAGCAGTAGAGCAGATAGTAAAGAAAACCAGGCCTCCCAAGGCAAAAGGAATGCGAGGTTGTGTCTCACTGAGTGTTTATTTTTTATTTCCAATCTGCTCTGTTTACTCACTGCTATAGACTGATGGTCTGAGTAGTTGTGATGTAAATCAACTAAAATTTTGATGAAATGGATACTAGTCAGAAAATAATAAAGGTCGACATTGCCTCATCTATAATAAAAGTTCAAGTTAATATTACTATTCTTAGTCTACTTTTTTCCTGGTCATAAATGAGTTTTAAAAATTGTATCAGCCGTGTCAGCTGGTCAGAGAAGTATGTTTAATTTAAAGTTCAATTCTGTTTTTGGTTTCTAGAGTAAAATAAAATACATTGTCCTCATTTGTTATTTGTAGACAATAGTGTAGTGCTAAAAAAATAAGTGAGGGAATGCAGGGATGCCTGTTCTAGCGATTTGTTTTTGTTTTTAAATAGTGTATTTTAGGTGTACCTTGATTCAATAAATATAGCTACAATGCACTGTTTTGGCTAATTTGAGGGTACAAACAGATGAACAATAAAAATGTTAGTAGTATATTGATAGTGAGGTAATGACATTCCCCCTCCCCAAAAAGTAAGGGAACACCATTCACACAGCACTACATCACTGCTTGTAAACTGAACATAGGATTGACTTTTTATCTTTGGTGCTGAGTTTGATTTTGCTCATGACCATATATATTGTCTACAACATTTGTACATGCCTACAATATATTAAGTAAACAATGAACTGTTGTGGAATAATTTCATAATTGCATCTTTTATTTAATCCCAAATCGATAACAATAGCATTGATCTTATTTAGATAATTTTCATATAAGTATGGTTTGTTTATATAATATACATAAATATTTGAATGTATCAAATAGTAGGACACGTAGAACAGTTTAGCAGTCGGCTTTTCTTTGAGCAGTTGTAGTCTGTCTGTCTGTCTATAAACCTACATAGAGACAGATGCTAGCAATGAATGGTTAACCACACCAAATTACTACCTCCAACAATTAATCTGCTGAAGCTACTACCACAATTGCTAGCTTTTGTACTCGAGTGCTGGTAGAGAATCGGTTCCATTTGATCATCTCTGTACCATTTTTCTCCTCTCCTCTTAATCTCACATATAAGCAGCAGGCACCAAATTCTTGACAAAGTGACAATCCTCATATTGCCTGCCTGGAACTGTTATTCAAATTTGGCAACAATAGTTTGTTTTGTAAGATAAGCAAATCATTAGCAACAACAGTTTGCTGTTTTCTATCCCTGTCTCTTACCTTTTATTCCGTTCCCTGTTCATGAGAGTATCGTAGTCATTTTCTTTTTTTTGTTTTCTTTTTGTAAGCAAGCAAAAAGCATTATTTACCAACAGACAATAATTATTGGCTTATTTGATGAACTGAATTATCCTAGAGATTGTTACAAAAAAGATAGCGGTTACTTTGTATCATTCTTCTCGGTTTGTATTCTGCTCAAAAAGGCACTTCCAGTTGACAGTGAAAAGCAGAGGGAGTGATTGATGTTTGCATAACTTTATGACAATGCCTGCTGTGAGCCCCATAAAAGCTCTGTTATCTACATAAAATAATTGGCACCAAAGGACTACAAAATAAAGGAAGATAGAACAATAAATATTGACTATTTTACCATGCATGCCACTTCAAAATAAACTTATCTGTATAAGTGCATTGTGATGCTGTGCAATTTTGGTTGTTTGGTAACTTTAATGTCTGCAGCTCAGAACTTTGTATGCACAAATTGTTTGTAGCTTCCATTTTAGTTACATCTGTCTTTGTATTCTAGCGGATTAATAGTTTTTGAACCAATGTGCAAAGTACTTTTATTATGTCATGTATCTGAGCAAACTGTCAATCCACATCATGCTCGCTTTTTTTTTTTCATTCTGTATTTACAGTCAAAAACTTTCTTTACATTTTTATGTGAATGAGTGAAAAGAACATTTAACAATGTGACTGAAAGGATGATATTGTCAGGGTTAGCGCATATCTTGCTATAATAATAGCCTAGAGGAAACAAGTTTCTTTTAAATGTTACTACATTGCTTTATTGTGAAGTGATGACCGCAAGGATTAAGGCAATAAAAGAAAATGAATAAGTTCCCTTTTAATAAAGCTCTGCTAGTATTGCATTCTCTTTTTTAACAGGTAGGCTGTACAAGTGATCCTAGTGATTGCATGCTTGGCTGGTTAGTAATCTTACTTGGAATTTAATGTTTTCATAGCTGGCTAAAGAAATGTTTATGCAATATTTGGCTATCTATTTTACTGGTGTATAGTTATATATATCTATCTATATCTCTTCCTTCCACGCTTCTTTAGATAGATGTATTTATCACTCAGTGTGTGCATCTCAATATCAACTAGGACAAAGATGGGGTAAATGAGGGAATAGGAAGACTGTGTTATACCAATCTTCCAAGTGGGGAGGGCTGCCTACCTAGAAAATCAACATTCAAAATCAAATCCTGGCTTTTTATCTGCACTTGAACACTGACCTGTAGCATGAATGGGAATTACATAACTATTTGGACCATGAGGTAGGCCTGTGTGTGTGCATTTTTCACCCAATTATATATATATATATATATATTTTTAGTGGAATATTATTTTCCGACAAAATGTAAATTTTTAAATTGACAAATTGGAAAAACTTTTAATTACTTAAATATATTTTATTTCCAATAACACGTTTCATTGACTAGCAATGTCATCAAATCGGATTCAACGGACGCTTCCAGATTGATGATGTTGTCATCGGGATCATGTGACATCATCATGTTCTGGTGGTGTTATATGACAGTTATTTTGTGGA
>VCCN01003880.1:9935258-9947271 GCA_006491835.1 Architeuthis dux
CAAACAAAGATTTTGGGGATGGTTTTCCACAGCATTTGGACCCAAGCCGGCGGGGCCAATGTGCGTAATAAACCTCCACCTATCTTTTTCTTTGAGTTCTCTCCACCTGCCATTCTCTTCTGTCATTCCCCATTTTTCACTTTCTTTTCTTTTCTCTTTGTTCTTCTCTTTGTCCTTCCCGTGTTGTTTCTATCCTTTTACTCTCCCCTTCATCTTTCTCTCTCTCCTTTATCTTGTCTGTATTATTAAATTATCTCAGTAACCATGGAAGAGATAATTTTATCTCTACTTTTGAGCAGACTTTATACATTTAATATTAAAATTTCTAGGTAACAGTTACATTCATATTTTATTAGCAATATTGTAACAGGTAACTCAACCACAAAGTCACCAGTTATGCTTATCTTGATATAGTCATACATGCATACATACATACATACATACAGGTGTATGTATCTAATTGTAACATAGCTCTAAAAAAAAACTTTAATACTCACGTACTTGTTTATGTTTCTGTTATATACGAACCTGTAATATTGAGAAATGTTCTATTGGAAACTGAATGAGTCTTTTTTGCAGTCTCTCAATATATTGTATCTAATCATTACACTCATTAGCTACCATGTGTAGCATCACATGCGAGTAAAATTACTATAAGTAGAAATTACCTATTTTTTTAATTAATTTTTACAAACATCCAAGCATTTATGAGTGAATGCTTTTTCATACATATTAGACACAGATCAATCAATGGACTTCAAGTGACTGTTTTTGAAGTCTTCTGACTTATTGTATCATGTAGGGCTTTTCCAATGTCTTGCCAACAAATTTGGCTGTTCATCAGTTGCTTTTTCCCATTTTGTTCATTTCCTTTGTTTTTTAAACTTAGAATGTAAAACGGCATGAAATGTTTGTATCAATTTTTGTTTTGTTTTATAGTTCTTGCTTCTTGGTGGAAGTATTTATGAATTTTTTTTCTTTCACTTCTCATCTTTAAATGAAAGTAGTTTAGAATGTATTTTTAATTTGTTTATTGTATATGGAATGAATTACTCATTTGAGTCATTTTCTCATTCTATCCCTAATTCCTAATTTATTCAAGTTGTATATGTTATAGCATTTAATCTTTCTTGTTAAAAGTTCATAATATTTTGTTATAGAAGAATGCTTTTAGTTATACTAAAGTTGTTTCTACATTTTATTCCCAAATCCTTTCATGTACTTGTTAATAAAAGCAAAGTGTTTTTTAACTAAATGTGAGACTTAGTAACCAGCTTCTTTTAGTAATAAAAGCATTTTAGGTGGTCTAATATTAAAAATGGAATGTAACTTGTATTAAATTTCAGTTTCTAATGCTTTACTTATTTATTTTTTAAAGGAAAATACTTTTCCTGTAACTTTAGTTTAAATACTGCTATAATGTATTCTGAAATATCCAAAACTTCAAACAGTATCAGATTTTGAAATTTTGTGCTTGTGTGTAAAAATGCTCTTCAAGAGTCAGGAGGTAGATCTAAACCTGAGTAGTTGTAAATGATAAATGTGCAAGAAGAGTAATGCATTTAATAAAAAGGACAAGAAAAATGTTAAAATCCATTAGCAAGAGTTAAATAGGTGGAATCTGCATTAGTGGATTTCTCCTGAACATTTTTGAAAGTGCTCACAGCATGTGTTACCTGCAGCAAGTGAGCAAATAGTTTTAGAATTGTGAAAAATGAATAAAGAACAGTTATAATATGGGGCTTTCTAACACTTGAGGATGCGTGTAGGAACAAGACCATGTGCATTTTAGGAAGAATTCTATCTTTCCTAGTAGCATTAAAATCAGACTTCCATAAGTAGCTATGACTGTGTCCTCAAATCTTTCTTCAATCAGTCTTCCCCATATGTCATTCCATACTTGTCATTGTTGAATCTGAATCTTTGACTATTGTTCATACAATTATTGCCTTTACGAGGAATATCAGGTATTTTACAAGTATTATACAGATCATTAGCAGGAAGTACTTTGTGATTTGATTTCAAAACAGTTTTCCTTTCTCTTTTTGACATATTCGATGGTTTTCTTAAGTGTTAATACCTATTTGACATTGATCTGGCTGATTGTTGCTTGGCTTTTAGCTTTCTGCATTCTTTTTCAAGGGCGCCAAGATTTTGTGCACTTAGTAACTTTGAAAGCCTGTAACTTGTGTCTCGGTTCATGTATGACTGAAATTGAAATGACAAAACAACCTCGAAATTCAAACACTCTATCATTCGCCAATCGGAGGCACCTGAAGTGGCAAGACAAACCTTTTGACTGAACTACATTTTACATGTTATCATTTTAACTCGAGTTTCATCAAGTTGAGCCATTTTTCACACCTAAAGCAGCATATTTAAGTGCTATGTGGTTGGTAATGTAATAGAAAGCCAAAGTTTTATTTTACTTTTAAAACTGTGTAAAATGACAATACTTCATTTAAACCACAAGATTCTTGTGGTTCCCTCTTGAGTCGATTAATTGCAAAATTGATTTCTTGAAATTAATGGGAGTAAGAATGGCTCACCAATATAATGGATCATTTTGAACTCATCAGGATAGCACTGTTAAAAACAGAAACTAGATCTACATTTAAGGGGACAATTAGTGGTCAAGTATGGTCTAAAGAAGTTTAGTATTTTGAAGGTTTAGACACCATATTGTGTTTTCAAGACAATATTACACTTATTACAGATAAGCAACTGATACTTGTAACTCATCAGAAATGATGGCACTACTTGAATAAGAATGTTATCTTTAGTTTTTTTTATAGTTCCAAGTATTAGAAAATAATTGTATTTTTGTTTTGCATTTACAACTTTTCAATGAAAGTAAAATTTTTAGTTTATTTTTGTCTTCTGCAGGTTTTATTGGCTAAGAATGGCATCTTGATGATGGGCCAAAGTGCCTCTACAGACCAAGCAGATATCTTGGGTAGTCACACCAACACCAGCACCACGGCAAATCGAACCAGCATTGTGACAGACGACTCGCACACTGAGCTTAAAGCCCAGCTACAATGCGATGGCAAAGGCATGAAGACTTGTTTGGAGCTGGTTTTGTCCATGAAAAATGGTAAATCTGCTGGTGTGGAACCATCAACAGAGACAGATGAACAGAAACCGAAGGCTAAACCTGAGAGCAGGGGTGATGAGGGAGAGCCAAATCTCAACCAAGATGCCGCCCCAGCAGAACAGCAGCAGCAAAAGCAGCCTTCAGCCCCTCCAACGCCAACCTCAGCAAGTTCTGAGAAGGAAGCAGCAGATATGAAACTTGGCAAGTCTGATTCAAATGACCTCAGTAAATCCAAGTTATCAGATGATGCCAAAAGATTAGTCTTCAACAAAAACGCTAATCTTCATGATGCTATTGGTGCATTAATCCGTAACTGCATCACTGAAACTAAATTTTCACCTGACCATGCTCAACAAAATTCTTCTGAAACAAAACAGACAAAAGAGGCTACTGATAGTGCACAGTCTGATAAAAAAATTTCAATGAATGCTCCTGCCTACAAGAACTATGAATCTAACACTGTTGACAACACCTGGAGAGCTCCAGGTGGCTACTACCAAAACCACCAGCCAATGCTTGTTGGACAAAAACAAAGCCCCGTTTCTGAAATTTCAGAACCGGTCACTCCTTCCCCAAAGTCCTGGAAAGGCTCAGGCGAGTTGGCACGCAATGGTAATCAATCATCAAAACCCTTGATGCCAAAAGACAAGATGCAACCATCGCCAGAAGCTATGGCCAAAGCAACTGGCACAGGTGGCCAGAGTGTTGTCCAGTTGCAAGCTTTCATTGACAAATGTCTAGAGAACACCTGGCAACAACAGAAGGTTGGTATGAGTGAGAAACTGACCTCCATTGGCAAGGGTCAGTTTAACTATGGCAATGAGGTTACACCTGGGGACCAACACCAGCAACATGCTCGCAATGGCCATCCAGAAGAAGTGTGCATTCAGTCAGAGCGCTCACCTGCTGTCCAACAGATATACCATCAAAATATAAATCAAGTGGCTTATTATTCTGAAATGGCCAAACAGGACCGAACTTCAAATGGACTGGACCCGTCCTCTATGAGGAAGGAGATAAGTGACTCTCGGTACATACATTCATTCCAAGCAAGTAATAACAAGGGTATGATGGAAGGCATTCGAGATATCCGTCAACATCAACATCAGCAGCAGCAGCCACAACATCCCCAGCATCACCCCCACCACCACCAGCAGCAGCAGCAGCAACAACAGCAACAGCAACAGCAACAACAACAGCAACAGCAACAACAACAACAACAACAGTATTACACAGGAAGTGAGATGGCAGCAGCTGCTCTAAACCAGACCTATTCCAATATGATGGCTCAGATGCACCCAGGCAGCTCCAAGCCTAACCAGCACAGTGCTGGTGATGGATTTGAAAGTGCATTTGATGCCAAAGAACTGGTCAATAAAATCTCTTGTCAGGCAAGGGCCATCAATAAGTTCTTCAGCAACTCAGGGGAACCTGCTGAATTGCCTTACCATTCTTCCAAGATGGGCCAGCACCCTGCACTGAAAGTCACCGATCAGCAACAAGCTGACTATGCTAACAAGACCCGTAGCATCCACTCTCCAGCCAATAGTCCATCACATGTGATGAGTCGTGGTCAGGATAATCCATTGGGTAGCCTTTCAAACCACAAGCGCATGATGTATGAGGAGGGACGAAGTATTAGCTACCTAGAGCGACTTAACCACACCACAGCAGGCAAGGAATCGCAGCAACACAATATATCACCAAGCTACCGTCAGCACAAAGAAGACACGTCTAACATGATGAGTGATATGCATCACTTACAAGCAAGTGTTGCACCTGGGTCAAGGCTGCAGGGTGACATACAACAGAGGGTAGCCCGCTTGAGCCAACAACAGCAACAGGATATGATGGTCCGCAGTTCACAACCAGGTATCATGTCCAAATATTCTGAATCCATGATTCAACACCAGATGTATGGCCCTAAGGATCATGCTGCTGATCGCATGGCCCATTACCAAACTATCCCAACTTCTCACAGTGGGAGCAACAGTGGTGTCAACTCATCTGCAGGCACTTCACATGCGAAAACCATGGAACGTATGCTGGCACCACACCACCAGCAGCCTCACTACATGCAGACTCCCGGGGGCGGCATGATAAAGTGGGATGATCATGCAAGTCTTAATACTCGCTATCACCAGATATCCCCCCAATCAGCCCAGTCAGTAAAGATGCGGGGAGCTTCCACTGCCAGCATGCCCAGCCCCCAGGAGGGGGATGTCTTGGCTACAATGGCTGCCTCAAAGAATCACTCTCCAAGAACCCACTCCAATTCTTCACAGTCAGCTGGCATGTTGACCCCTTCTTTCATATCCCCATCATCATCACCACTTATTCATCACAAAGATGGTGCTGCTCCAGGAACTCAGAAATTGCAGACCCACTATATGGACAGCTTAGGAAAACCTATTAGTTCAGCTCATGGGGACAGTTCTTTGCGAGGATCAGTGGCTGCTGCTGCTACTGCCGGTGGAATGGTACCACAACGAAGACACACCGTCTCTGATATGGCTAACTATTCATCAGAACCTTCAAAATTGCAGCATGCGAGTATGCGACCTCTGTCTGCCCCAGATGCTGCAGTCATCTCGGCTGCCACTGCAGTTGCTATGCCAGCCACTATGGCGAGCAGAAAACCCCGTGTGGAAGGGGAAAACGTGCTTGATCTATCTGTGAAACGAAAAGCCAGTGATGCACACTCCATAGCAGCTGGTAGTGTTCCAGGAGTTGTTGCTCCTTCTTCAGCACCTCAGTCAGCCTCTAACCAAGACTCGCCTCTTGACCTCTCTAAAAAGAAACCTGAAGAACAGTTTTTAATGATGAGTAGTGGCGGGAGTCGGGGTCGTGAAATGGTTTCTCCGGGGAGTTCATTTCATGCTGCTACAGCTGCAGGAGGTGCAGGAAAGTCAGTACCTGCCAATATCTTGTTGAAACATCTGGAGTACAGTGTTCAGAAATATTGTAGTAACATTGGTGGCAGTAACCCTGGTGCTGGTGCTGCCTCCCTTGGGCCTAATATGCACCAGGGTGAACGGGTCACTCCCCAGTCAGCAGCAGGAGCACCACAGACCAACCCTCTCCTCCACCACCATCAACAACAGCATGCACAGCCGCACTTACTGACAGCACCACAGCACCAAGCAGCACATCCACCACATCATCCACCACAGCAGCACCACTACCAACAGCATCACTCCCAACAACAACAACAGCATCAGGCTTACCAGAAGCAGGGGCTGGTAGCCTCACAGATGATGATGTCCCATCAACAGGCACGCAGTGCTGAACTCTCTCTGCACCCTACATCACAATATGTCTCAAACCGCAAGGACTTTCCCCATGGCTACATTACGGCAGACAGCCACCACAGACAATCACAACAGAGCTATCCTATTTTCCGGCAGCCGGCTCTTCCTAAACATGGCCCTCATTTGCAGTCCCAACAGCAGCAGCAGCAGCAGCAGCAGCAACAACAACAACCACAGCAGCAGCAGCAGCAACCACAACCACAACAGCAGCAACCTCAGTCACAATCTGTTGTGCAGCCACAGGCCTATCAGCTGTCCTCAGTGACTGCACCAGCTGCACCTACCCAGAATGTTAGTGCCTATCCCTCACAAAACATGGAACCTGCTCAAAACAACCACAGAAGTTCCAAGTCTGCTAACACTGCAAATGAAAAGCTTGATAATAATTGCTCAAAAAAACATGATATCTCAAAACATGAACCTGTTCAAAACCTGTTGGGCAACCATGCTCCTGATGATGTTCTCTATCTTATATGTAAATTATGCGGACAGACTTATGGTAGCCCGTACAGTTTTAGGAAGCATTTCCGAAACCAGCATGGCTTTGAACCCCGCCCACACCACACGGTGGTTCAGTCCATCTCTGCAACTATATCGTTGCTCAAGGGCAAGCCACCAGAAGCAAATGCTATGGTGAAACACGAAGATGTTTTTCAAGCTAAAAACATCAATAATCCTGGCATTGTTGCTGACAGTAGGGTCGACATCAAAAAGATTGAAGTAGAGGATCAAAAATTTGATGTCGATCTCTGTACTGCAACGAATAGCTCTTCCTTTAAGAGCAACCCAGAGGAAGCTGCCTCCCAAAACAGAAATCCTCTGGAGAACCCCATCTCCAGTCAGGAGGAAACCAAGTTTCTCGAATGTCCTGAGTGCGGCAAGCAGTTTCAGCTCAACGACTTTGGATCTTATAAAAAACATTGCCGTTCGCATGAGCGAAATAAGCATGGGGGTGGTATCTCTGAGTATGCATTTGAAATGTCACCTCAAATGTGGAAGCGCAACCTTCCTGCAGACACAGAGGGAAGACAATGCTCCTCTGTGCCCACTCCTGAAACAATATCAAAAGAACGATGTCCATCAGACTCAGGCTCGAGCATCTCTGTTGACCGGGTCCTGCGGCCAAGCTCATATAGTTTTGATACCCCCAAATCTGAATTGTCATCCCAGTCATCGACTGCTGGTTCTCAGAACGATAACAGTAATGATACATGTAAAGATTATCCGCTGCTCTCAATTCATGACATCAAACAAGAGAATGATACCTATGCTGATCAGCTCAATAAAACTAGTGAGTGGTCAAGGACTTGCATAAAAACTGAGGCTAAGTGTGTTGACTCAAAGGATGGTGAGCAGCCTCCGGTCATTACAGAAGACCCTTGGTATCCCTCAGATGACTCTAGTGATGAGCATCGGCTGAAAATAGTAATGTCTGAACTAGATGAGGGCAGCAGTGTGTCTGTAAAGAAGGAAGACAATCAGGACACAGAACTGACCAGTGATAAAAGTTACTCCAACAACATGGACTCTTCAGAAAGTTTCTGTGATCAATCTAATACTTCTGAGCCAAGTAGCGCCAATGTGACACCTGGTGGTCAGCCAGGTGCTTCCTCTGCTGGTTCGCTGGCAGACAGCAACTCAAACTCATTGTCAAAAAAACAGTCAGACATTTCAAGTGAATGTGATAAACCTGAGGTTGATAATGAAGACGATGAGACCTTTACTTATCGACATAAGAAATTTCAGAAATTTGGGAGCCAGTTTAAGCGAAAAGATAGCAACGCAACTGACTCCCAGGACAGTGCTGTTGATTCAAAACGTAAAAAGGTAACATAAGTTGGATAAGTAATATTAAAAAATGGAAAAAAGAAAAAGAACTGGTCAGCACCTTGGATATTTTATCCCCTTGATGGTAAAAGGAATGTTTCTGTCTCCGGGCCATCAAATGGTCTGACCTTATATTTTGACACTTGTTGGAAAACTAACGTTATTTTTTTCCAATGAATGCATAAGTTAAAATGAAATATAAAATATTAAAAGGAAAAAAGAGAGAAAAAAGAAATCTTTTAGCTCTGCTAAATTACTTTTTTTGAATGCTGCCAAATGAATGTGACTAATTTTAATGAACATACATTATGTATCAGTGTGTCTGAAGAACAAAGCATAAAAAACAAATTAACAATGATTTAGATCTGGACATTTTAACTTGGATGTGCTGAAACCTTTTTCCTTATATTTCCAGTATGGTATCTGTTCTAAAGGTACTTTGTTGTAATGTATATTTTTTTTTAATTTGTTGTTGGCACTGTTATTCTCTCTCCCTGTCCCGGCCCTACAAAAACGATTGACATTAATGTTTGGTTAGAATCCAGTGGAAGACAATTTACAGTTGGAACTAAACTGGTAAAGAAAAAAAAGGAAAAAACAAGAAGCTGTTGAAACATTTTCTGCTGTGTTAATAAACACTGTTTATTTTATATATTTTCCAAATGAGAAGGGAGAAACGGAGAACTAAAGGTTTCAAAATAAGAGATAAAAATTGTGGTAGGGATGGGATTCAAAGTAATTTTCAAATAACAAAAAGAGATGCATTATTCAAACAAAACTGCTAATATTAGCAAACAACTATTTTACATTTTAATGTGAAATGATATTTTCCCAGACGATATGTTTTCTTTCATTCTTCTTTATTCCAAACTCCATCTCTCCAATCAATTTTCCTTCTCTAACTCCCTATTCATTCCTTCTCCCATTCTAGTGACTTCTCACTCACTCATCCAACTTGTATACCTGTGCGCTTTCCTGCCCACTTTTTTTTTACCTGTATATCATGTACTGTAAGTCTACTATAAGTTTAGCCAACTAAATCTTTCTGGTTTTATTCCTGACAAGTCACCAAGATTATTTGTTAGCCTCCTTTCATTTCTATTATTTCAATGCTCTTTTCATTCATAGAATGCAACATACTTAATTCTTGATTCATATTTAATTAAATGATCCAACAAATGGCAGTGGTGCTGGCTGCAGAAGAGTAAAGTTCAGCAACAGTGGTATTTTGTAATATTTGTACTGTTGCCCCTGCCCTGCTATCACTGCCAGTAGTTGTAGTCATAGTAGTAGCCATAGTAGTAGTAGTAGTAGTGATTATAGTCTTTGTAGTTACAGCTGCTGCTGGGTTGATCTCCTGAAGAAGGAACAACACGCAGCCGGTTTGTACAGTGTTTCAGGAGTCACTTCTAAGTGTCCTTCAAAATACTTCTGCCTTACAAGTACCTGAAATGCTCTGTCCACAATCTTTAAGACTCTCTCGCCTTCCAACAGTTTTATAAAACATAATGTATGACTTGAAGTTGATTTTTTTTCTTTCTTGTAGTATTTACTTTAGTTATTCTTGCAAAGAATGTTTCTTATTTATGTTCTATCTCAAGTGGTGCTTGTATACAGTAATAGAAACAAAATTTGGAGAGTTTTTGAGAGAGAACCAGGAAAGGCTCATTATGAAAATGTTACACTTTATTTACAAGTTTTTGTTCTGAAAACCTTTATCTGATTGATGGATAGATAAGGTAGAATGGCCATATCTAGTTCTCATCAAATGTTGTTGATTTCCACTTTGCGAACAAAGATCTAAAAGGGCGTTCCAATTCTGGTGCCGGCCTGCTGATGAGGCTAATATGGTTCAGGCATGTCCTGCCACAGCAGTTTCAGGAGAATTTTGAGAAATGGGATGAGGATGAATTTTTACTGAAGCTCTGGTTTTACGGTTCTGTCTCTTTTCATCAACAAGTTCTGTGATTTTTCTCAAAAAGGGAGATAGCCTGAAAGAATGTCTGTCACCATATTTTTCTGTCAGTAGCTTGCGTTGACCATTGATGGAAACTGATGCCAAAGGAGTTGAAGGTCTTCTGTTAGGAGTCCTTGTACCTTTTCTATGACACTCCCCTCCTCACTGATATGTGGATAGTTCACTGAACAGCAAAACCTTTGGTAGACAATATACTACCGTCGCCCAGTTCCTCATCAAATAACCAACATCTAATAAGCATTGCTTTCTGGTTCTTACTTGGCTGGGTTACTCTTTGAGAATACTTAGGAAAAAAACCTTGCTTTTGTAGATGCATTTTGCAGTAAAGCAGAAAACAGCAATTGGCAAAAAAACCAGCCTAACTGTAGCTCAGCCTGACTTAATCTGGTACAAGGGCACAATAGCTTGCTAACCATTGCTCTACAGCAGACATCTGAACTAGCCTACCTTTATATACATTTTAGCTAAATTATGATGACCTAAAGCTATATGGTGTCATATATATATATTTACTAATATATATAGACAAACAAATCAGTGCTTCATAGTGACTCCGAGTTTCACGCTGGTGTGATCTTCAGACCATGTGAAGACATGCTGGTGAGATCTTCAGACCATGGTCTGAAGTTTGCAGCAGCGTGAAACTTAGAGTATGACGCATTGATTTGTCTGTCTATATCTATTTACATATGCTCACTCTCTGATATCGAACACACTTCACCCATAGATAACTCAACCCTCAAAAATAATAACAATATTTATATTTAATAAGGTAAGTTTTCTGACTACACTCATTTTTCATTATTGGTTTACAGTTAAAAATGAACCAGTTGAATTTATTGCTAATAGTAATAGCACCAAATCTAATCTACTAAGCTATGTTGCATGTATTGAGCTGCAGATCTACTTGGAGAATTTTCAGATAACTGAAACAATTCTTTGGATATCTGATCTTGGAAATTTTTTTTTTTTTTTTTTTTACTTAAACTTCAATTCCTTTCTTTCTCTCTCCTCTCTCTAAATTCTGTTAAAGGAATTTAATTATTTTAAAAACTAAATATTAAGCCTTGGTCTTTCTCTCTTCTCTCTCTCATCATCAAGTCGCTAATTAAATCCTTAAATATTCTTCTTCTCTATTTTACTTTAACAAAAGATGAGAATAAAGAAAAACGTCAGCAACATCATTTTCATCATCGTTATGAATATTATTCTCGAAGCTAAAATTTGGCTTCACTGCAATTCTTGCCCTGCTGCCTCGGTTTGCCCTGGCTGTCCAGAGTTAGAATGGATAGCAGTTGGCTGACCAACTCACTGACTGACTTAGTACCTCAGACATAGGATAAGCATTGCCTTTTATTATTTGCAATGTCCAAAGTGTCTTGGCCATTATCACAACTAAGCTCCTCTGACCCTCAATTTCAACATTTTACTAAATCTACATTGTCAATACAGACTTCTTCATTGTTTTTCTTGCCATGTTAATGTGCTGTATCTAACTGTCCAACCCATTGTCCACTGGATTCTAACTCCCATTGCTGACCCTAGCAGCAGACCCCACTTTTTAAAGTTCATTGCCTCACACACACCTTCATTCATTCTTCAACTCAGATTTTGATTCCTGGCTTTTTTCACTTGTTTTTTTTTTTCCTTCCTTCCTTTTCTTTCTGTTTTGTGCTGTTTCATTGCCAGCCTCAGGCTGATTCCGTAGACCTGCTGTAAATCAGAACACTTGGCAATCAAAAGGGCAAGTTACTACCGAAAGTGATCAATGACCACTGGTCACTAACCATTTTTTTTTTT
>VCCN01003880.1:9965136-9988335 GCA_006491835.1 Architeuthis dux
CATTATTACAATAAATTTGACATGGTTACTACTAAATTCAGGCATTTTTATTGATTTATCACTTTGTTGTCAACAGTCCATTGGTGTTCAATGCTCGTCTACTAGAGCACTTCCGGTGGGAAAAAACGAATGAAAAAAAAAAATCAATAAAACGACTAAAAGTTAAATCTTTTTTATTTGGCATAAACTGGCTGTCCTATATTTACAAACCGTGTAAAAAAGAAACAAGCAAAACTACCCCTATTGTAAATTACTAGTAGGATTTCATTGAGTGGAGCTGGAAGATGGATCATGACATCAGCACTTTGCCATTCAATCTTTCCTTTTATGTAACCTGATGTATCAGGTAACCAAAAAGTTTATTTGGTTTATAAAGTAAATTAAAAATTTTTCTCATTAACAGAATTCTTTAAGGACCAGAATAAATGGTAATCAAAATGTGCAATATCTGTGAAATAAGGCGGATGATTGAAAAATTCCTAGCCAAGTTGTACCAATTACCAATTGTACATACACAATGCCAAAAATTCCTAGCCAAGTTGTACCAATTACCAATTGTACATACACAATGCCAAAAATTCCTTTGTGGTTAGCAGATCAAATTCATCAATTCTTGAGAGCAAATCACTATAGTTGCAGACACACAAACGTAATAGCAAAATTAGATACACACACATTCACAGTCCAACGTAATAGCAAAATTAGATACAAACGTTCACAGTCCAAAGTAATAGCATAATCAGATACAAACGTTCACAGTCCAAAGTAATAGCATAATCAGATACAAACGTTCACAGTCCAACGTAATGGCAAAATTAAATACAAACGTTCACAGTCCAAAGTAATAGCATAATCAGATACAAACGTTCACAGTCCAAAGTAATGGCAAAATTAGATACAAATGTTCTGTCCAACGTAATAGCAAAATTAGATAAAAACGTTCACAGTCCAAAGTAATAGCATAATTAGATACAAACGTTCAGTCCAAAGTAATAGCATAATTAGATACACACACGTTCACAGTCCAACATAATAGCAAAATTTCCTACGACCGCTTCACAAGCCAAACTCGTACTGAGATCTTCAAAAATCACTGTCCATTGACCTGCAATAAATGCTGCATCTAAGGGACGCTACTCTGTTTAGTTTCAAAACTCAAAATAATCCACTGAAATAATTTGTAGGTTCACAATTGTTTGGTTCTCTGGAAGGTGCTCATAGTAAAGGATTCCCTTAAAATACCAGCATATACTCAGCATCACCTTCTTTGGACAAAAACTGGCCAATACCATTAATGGTGGTTCATTTCAAATGGCCCATAATCTCTTGTATTCCATGCTGTTGTTATAAAGGATCCACTTTTCATTGTCCATCACAATTTGTTTTAAAAATTGTATGCAGAAATACGGTCCAGTAGGTTGTTTTCGTCTTATGTGGAAGTCACACATCAATGCAACTAACATAACCAAGGTGCAAACACTTGATTTGGATATTTTGAGTATGTGCAAATGATTTTCAACACTCAATTTGGCTATTTTGAGCAAGTTGGCTTTCTCCGACATCATATAATGTTGATTCTTCTCAAGTAATGTCTTCATTTGATTGCTATCAACATCAACTGGTTAACAGTTTTATAGTGTTTTTTTTTTCTTACTTACATTTATGTATATATTACATATACTTATATAATGAACAGTGTGATTTTCTTGGTTTTCTCTCCGTAACCATGGACTTTTCCACTTGATGGTCACAATTTTGCTGATAAAAATATTTCCTACCCACCATTGTAAACAATGGACTCTTCCACTTTTACAAGTTTTTTTTCTGAAAAAACAAAACAACAATCATCTATAGAAATCAAATACAGGTAGTTCCCAGCTTCCGGAAGTTCACTTTTCACCACTTTTTCGCAAAAAGGCGTAAACCGAAAGTATTGTTCAGCTTTTGTTTTGCAACAAGCCAATAAACTGTGGAGGCAGCGTTCACCTACTTCATCCCAGTCTCCTGTACCTCCCACCACCACAACCTCTGATGGCTCAGCCTGACAACCATTTTTGGGGTCTGGTAACACACAAAAAATTTTCCCATATAAACTAATTGTAATAGCTTTGTGCCATTTTTGGCTTACGAAAGGATTTTATAGAAACACTAATTTTTGATAGCGGGGAAAACTGTATATCTGAATTTTATCAGAGGGCGTAACTAGTTTATTAGACATTCTGTGGCACATATTAATTGAATTGTACAAAAATCTGTTTTAAACATGTAATGAAGACTTTCTATTTTCATCCTTTTTTTCACGAGAAAAAACAATTACAATGTTAAAAAATATACTTGGCAACAAACGGATAAAAGGCACCAAATAAAAACAAACAATAAAATCAATGTAACATTCAAAATAACATGAAAATAAGATGAACATAAGGCATATTAGATGTGTAACTGATTTTATTCATGATACTCTAATTTAAAAACAGCATTCTCTCATGACTAACCAATAAATGCTTTTAAAAAATATAAAACAATGGCTTTTAAGTCGTAAAATTTGTAATGCCTTTAAAAAATATAAAACAATGGTTTTAAGTTGGTAAATCAATTTTTCATGATGTTCACTTGGATATAATGTTGTTCGATGTTTCAAATCTTAAGTCATAAAAATAAATAAGACCTTTTGTGATATCATTGTGGACAGGAGTGAATCCTTTTCGCCTTTATAAGCAAATTAAAAAAATAAAATGCTTTCATTTCTCTGCCCTAAGAAATATTTAAAAAAAATATTTAAAAAAAAAAAAAAAAAATTCCCTTATTTGAAGGATTGCAAGATAAGTAAAACTAAGTTACAGTTTTACTTATCTTGCAATCCTTCAAGTTTTTTTAGATTATCTAAAATCGTAGATAGACCTTTCAACAATCAGATCAGATTTAAAAATGTTGTGAAACATTTGAGGAAGAGACTTCAAAATACCAACTTTTGTTCGGACAAACTAATCTCTTCTTCCTATCTTTGTTGTTGACACAATGTTTCGGCCGATTAATTCTACGGCCTTCTTCAGGTGCAAAATGCAATATTCGCAAGGAAAGAGTCTTCCTCACCAGTCTCTCTTTCCAGTGGTGCAAAAAAAAGATTTTAAAAAATTAAATAATAGAGAGGGAGACCGATAAAGGAGACTCTTTCCTTATGGATATTGCATTTTAAACCTGGATAAGGCTGTAGAATGAATCAGCCAAAACGTGTCAACAACACAGATGGGAAGAAGTGATTAGATTGTCCAAACAAAAGTTGGTATGTTAATGACTCTTCTCAAAAGTTATAGACAAGACTTAAAAATATTCTAAAACTCATTTTTCATGTGAATTGAAAGAAATTTATACAATACTACACAAAAATTTTTTTAAAAAAGTACTGTTCAGAATTACTTCTGTACAAAACTTGGATTCATTTCCCTTAATTAGAAGAGTGTTTGGATTCTAACTTTTGAGGAAGAGACTTGAAAATATTCTAAAAATCATTGCATCAATTTTGACTACTATTTGCCGTCACCTTCACAAAATTAAGATGGAGGTAAATAGTAGTCAAAATTAATACATAGGTTACAATACTTCATCCAATAATAAAAATAAATAATAAAATATTTCTAAAATTCATTTTTCATTGAGCAAATTGAAAGAAATTTGTACAATATTAGATAAAAGAAACAAATACTTGCTAAGTGTCGATAAGCTTTTCAGGGTTTTTTGCAGAGTGTCTGGTAAATTCATCACAGTTAATTTTATAGCCTGCAATTATGTCAAACATTTGTACATTATATTTAAAAACTATTTATACATTTATACACTATAACCACCACAGGGTTAGGGAAAAGTACACAGTACTAGTATTTACTGACGAAAAAGTACTAATAAAAAATATGCAATACTAGTATTCACCAATAATGTATTTGCCCGCAATGTAATTACCTTGTGATAAATTTGCCAGGCTATGTATTTACCGTGATTAATTTACCAAGAATCCTTGCAGAGAATTTCTTTCTAGAATTATAAATCAACCGCTGATGTGACTTTGTAGGAGAGGCTGTTCAAAAACTTGGTTTCATCTCCTCTAATTGAAAGCTGTTCAGATTCTAATTTCGGACCAGATTTCTCCCGCATCATGGATGTCTTTTCAAAACTATTCCCGCCACATCCACTGCAAGGATCTGTCGGGATCTTAGTGAAAGCAACACGTCGCGTCTTGCAATTGCGGCACTGAAAGAATCTCTTCACACCTTGATGCTTGGTTGTTGGGTGGTTCTCCTTCAAGCACCTTTCACCAACAGACAATGCTGTGTAAGAACACAGCTTACACGTGTAGAGTGTACACTTCATTTCAGTTATTGAACGCATCTTGTCCTCGTACTGCTCCTTCTTCTCCAGCGTACTGAAATAGATTTCTTGCTTCTCGTTCTCCAGCTCTGCGATCGCACCAACGTGGGAAGACTTCATTTTCATAAGTTTTTTAACCTCTGCAGAGTTCAAGTCTACGTTGCCAAGCAACTTTGATCTTTTAGCTGGAGGAGGAAGCGACGAGGAGGAGGAGGAAGAAGAGGCAGAAGGTGTCATACTTTCACTTTCATTTTTGCCTTCCTCCAAATCGGACGCGACACGTTTTTTGATCTTCTTCCGGGTTTTCTCATCACTCGACTTTTTCTTCACAGCGTTCGGGTCCGTCTTTTGCAGGCCACCTTTTGACTGCACCTTGAGAATGGCAAGCCGTTTAGCTACATCCGAGCTAACAGCCGGCTTCGACACAGGCCGAGAGCCAATGTCCAAATTTATGCTGAGGCCAGGCTCCAGACCCCGTCCAAGCACGGGTGCAGACGTGTTTGAAATCTTTTTCTTCAGCTGCATCTTCCTCTTGTGCAGTTTTAGAAGCTCCGTGGGAGTGATAGACTGAACAGTGACGCGATTGGCAGCGTCATCATCTTGCTTCTGATATTTCTCCTGCTTGATCAAATGTTTCACGAGATTCATCGAACCCACGGACGGTGCACTCAGAAGATCAAGAAAGGCTTGCTGCTTGGTGTCGGACAATTTATTCAACTTGGCCTGATCAGTCGCAGAGATCTGTTGCAATTGCATTGTCGAAATCTTTTCTTTACCCAGCCGACTCTGCTGCTGTTGCAGTTTCTTCACGGTTACCTGATCCTTCTGACTAGAACCTATAGGTAAAGAGGTGTACGACTTACCCTGGTAGAAGAACATACCACCCTTGGGAAGTACCTTATTATTGTGAGATTTTGGGGTCACTCCCGTGTAACTGTTCAACTCGGCTCTTTTTACGCAGCTTTTTTTGTATGCAAAATTGACGTGGTATGTACAATAGTCTCCTTGCATTTTGTTAATTACATTTGTGCACGGGGAGCCATTCTTTTTCTTCTGTTTGCATGTGCCGAGATCAGTGGAAGTTCCCATGATCATCAATTTCTGTGGATGATTAATCGTAAATGCAACGTCCGACTGGTATTTCTCGGATTTGTCCATCATGGTGGGATTTAGCAGACCCACAACAGTTCCGACACTGACCTTCCAATGAGTCTTATATACTTCACCGAATAAGAAAAACGATAGAGTCTGATCACAGTTCTGCAGATCATTGAGTTTCCATATGCAGTAGGTCTTCCCAGAAGACGACTTCTTGGGTTCTGGTTTATGAACTAGAACTCCGATAGTCACCCAATCACATTCAGAAAGTTCATTTTTGCTCCTACTGTGAAGGCTTGATAATTTGAACATTTTCCGACTTTGCATTCTAAGCTGCATTGTCTCGGAAGACACAAGTGGTTTAGTGACGCGAATTCCTGAAAATGGATCCCTGGAAGATTCGTTGTCAATGATCTTCTGCGATGATGATTTGGGAGAGGAAATATTATTATTAAAGATGCCGTTGTTGTTCGAAGCGGGACTAGTCAGCATGGGGCTTAAAGTAGTCTGCAATGGTCCTTTTTTAGGCACGGCTTTCGATCTCAGTTGGGACACGTCGTGTGTTGGCGTATGTGCCACTCGTTGGTCGTTCTTTTTCTTCATCAATTTCTTCAATTCCTCCCCGGCTTCGCTCAGTTTGTTTTTCTCGCCGTCCATGTCTTCCCAATCACTATCGCTGTCCCCAAAAAGGTCGCTTTTCAAGCCCGTCGATTCCTCTTTTTTATCAGTCATTTTATTTTGTTGAGGTTTTGGGGGAGAAGAAACATTCGACATTATCTTTTTATCAACAAAGGCGTTACCTTCAGACTCAGATGAGAAGAGATCGATGTTGTTGTTGATTACGGTTCGGTCTTGTTGTTTGGGTGACGATTTAGTGGTCGAAGCATTATTTTTCGCTTGGAGTTGACGTTCTAGTTCTTCCATGCGTTCTCTCATCCTTTTCATTTCGGCCATAATATCATCATTTGGCGAGGTTGGTTCGGCCGATCTATTCTCCGGGCCGGTACTTGTGTTGTTGTTATCAAGTACATTGCTTTTTTTGGTTGCATTCGGTTCAGATACAGCCCGGATGACATTTACAGGCTCAGAACATTCTTCACTAGACATCTCTTCATCCAAAAGGGAAGTTAAAACATCCAAAGCACAACCTTCTTCGTCCATATTTTTCAGAAATCACCACAGCAACAAATCCGTTCTCCTCACAATAATCGTTAACAATGAATTTTGCCGCCCTTTTCGTAAATACTAAAGCTAGCCAATCTTATAATTTGATAATCAAAGATCGTAAGTGTCGTTTGGTGTTTCATAAAAATCTACTTATACTAATTTTATTTTTTATGACCTTTGTACCTTTTTATACAACCAATTAAAAAAAAATTTAATACGAAACCAAAGGTCATCATTTTCTATTTATGTGCGCTTGCGCAGTTAGAAGACTTTAGTAGCACGACGCTAGCCTAAAAAATGACATCCGTCGCTTGGGATAGCGCTTCTAATCCTGCTACAAAAGCGAATCAAAGGTAAAAAATAAATTAGTTAATGTTTTTATATATGTACAAGCTACCTTGCTACATAATTTTGTAAATTATTTTAGCCACGAATGTTGCGTAAATGACGATTGTTCCGAAGTAGCTAGTTAGTCTGTTGCTGTTCAAGATGGCGACTCCAACCAACTTGTAGTCCTTCTTTAAATGTATTTATTCCAACCACGAACATTTCTCATTTTCAGTATTTGTTTAATTCGCCAAAGTAAAAAAAAAATGGTATAGTTGTATGTGATAGAAATACAATTGCTGAGTCGATTGAAATTTCAAATTTCAAATTATCTATTTATGTTCCAATTCCTGCTCGCTTTTTTTAAGTGTGTTACTACTGCTGATTTGTCATTTTCCAATACATAAACTGATTTACGTAACACTACACAGTTTTTAGCCTCGCGTCTGTACAGTAGTAATAAAATATATAATTTATATCAATTAAAATGTATTTGTTTGTAAATCTGCCTTAGATTCTATCGTTTTATGACATGTAGAGCACAAAAAAATTATTGCGACACCATGAAATGCACATTTAAATTACAATCTAGTTCAAGTTCAGATTCGAGGCTAACCTGGAACTCTATTACCCAAATTGTTGGCCATTTCGTTAGTTCTTATACGCCAATAAATTTCAATGACTAAAATCATCTCTTTGAATTAAACAGTATTCATTATTTTTATATTTTTAGTAACGTCTAACTTGGGAGTACTTTCAGTTTCTAGCTTTACGGTGTTGATTGTCATTTAATTAGGATTTTTGTTTTGGGTTATTATTTCAACTTAAGAAATGAAATACGCATTTGAAAAGCAAACTAACTGTAATTTTAATTTGTAAACTTGGATATCTTTGATGCTTCTTATATTTAATGGTTTCATATTTTATATAAAAAAAAAACCAAACATAAATGTATATATCTTTAAATTAAATATAACCGTATTGATCAATGGATGGCAGCCTCTTGGTGTCCTACAAAAGTGGTTTTAAGGTCTATCTACTACCACTACCACTATGTCTGTCTAGAGTTGTTCTTTGCGTTATTTTTTTTATTTAATCACTGACACTAGTTGTGTTTTATTTATTTTTTACTTGTAAAACTGATTTTTCCAGTATTGGCAAACCTGTCGTAAATATTTAACCGACATTGCAACTACCACTACGACACTATCTGATCATCATGATCGCACTCTTTATTTACCATTGCCAACGTTGTTGGAAGAGGTGTAGGTATTCACTCGTGTTTGTCTGTCGCCTTCATTGGTGTTCGCTGTTCATATGCACAGTGACATCTAATATGACTTACTACAGCATGATTTTGTAGCCCATTTTATGCTTTCCGTCCATCCATAATTAGGCGATCGTCGTTTCACCAACTAGGAGTAGCCTCCATTTTTACCGACAAAACGAAAGATCGTCTTTAAAAAAAAACAAAAAAAACTTTAATTACAGCTGTTGAGTGTAGACAACTAAAAACAACTTGCAAAAAAAGAGTACAACCAATATCGCGGGGGGGGGGGGCAGGACGGAATTTCAATTCCGCGAGTAACTTATTTACTGGAAAGAAAATATATCAAAAGAATATAAATATATAGAAGTTTTTCAGAAATGAAATCATACGAAACTCACGCCATCATCGTGGTAGTGTTTCGGCAGTTTAATGTTTTAGACGCTTAGACCTGCGTTGCCAACGGAAAAAATAATAGCCAAAAAGACACTAAAAATGGTCAAAAACACCGAAACACGCTAAAAACAAATAGCCAAAATGTTTTTTGCACTGCCAAAAACAAGAAACTCGCTTGGCAACACTTGGTCACCGAGTGAACTTCGAAGTTTGAACCCATCATGCCTTTCCAATTTATAGAATCGAAAAATAGAAAGAAGCTGATTAGTAGGTATTTCTGCGCACTTTGGACACCCCATTTTAAAACGTAAATTAAAATTTAAAAACTGTTGTTTGTAAGTTTTTTTCTTGTTTTTGTTAGAAAGAATAAAGTCCAGATATGTGTCCGGAAAAAAGAAGAAAACACTTCAACGTAGAATTGTGCTCTTAAAAGTCAATTTAAAGTTTTAAACTAAAATTTCAGCCATTTTGTTGACCTTTTTGGAAATTTAAAATAATTCGAATTCTGTAATTTAAAAAAAAATTTAAAATCAAGAATTCTTCTGATGTTTTAAAAAAAATTAGATATACATCATTACTGAACAATCCCTGACCGAATAATTACCCTTTTCCATTCAAAAAATACATAAAAACCTCTTTTTTTTTCACGTTGGGGGTAGGGGTCAAATATCTGTCAACACCTCTGTTTGCCGCCAGAGATAAGGACTCTTGACATGCGCAGATACGCTAATTACATATTACGGAAGTCGCTATTTGTCAATAAGGAGAGGGCTGACTAAGATTATGACAGCAGTTGTGTCCTCTTTTATGGACATGAACATTTACGTTTATGTCCATTCCTAGAAAAATTTCGGCCAATTAAATCACAACAAAAATAATTAAAAAAATCTACATTGGTTTCAGTTTTCATTTTTTACATATCTTTACTTACCCTTTCACAGTACATCACGTGAGAACAGATTTTAACTGATCATAACAGAATAAAAAAATTTAATTTTTCAAAACAGTAAAAAAATTTAAAATTCTCTATAAAAAAATATTTTAATGCTAAGATTACTTCTCTTTTCATGGACAAATAATAGCCAAAAAGACACTAAAAATCATATTCTACCAAATGAATGAAAAATATTGGCAATTAGAGAAGTATTTCTTTTCTTTTTTTTTCGCATTTTTAAATAATTTAAATGAAAAAAATTTTACAGAAACTCACATTTAGCTTTTTCAAAAACAGAAACAGAATTTATATGTTCATGGGCTTGACTTAGTAATGTAAAAATATCAGACAGATCTTGTGAAAATAAATCAAATTTTTAAGATGAGTTTTTTAATCACAATGAAAAAATATTTGTTTCCCGAAATTTGGAATAAAAACTGATTTTTTTTAAAAAATTCATCCTTTATTCGATAAGTATTGAAAATTTTATTAAAATCGAATTGGCAGTTGCTGTATAATAAATTAAAATCTAGGTGTTTTTTTGATCTTGAACAATCAAAAAAACACCTAGATTTTAATATTAAGGGGAGAAAATTTACGACTAATTAGTACAGAAAATATTTTGTTTACTTTTTCACACAGATTTACACTATTTTGATTCAAATAATATCTCCCGTTTTATAAGGTGTACACAACTAATTTTCATCTCGTATATTTCGCCAATCTTTCAACTTAATAATGACATTAACATTTTACAACGAAAAAAATTAAGTTTTATATGATTTTGACGTTTATTTATATCAAGGTGTCAATTTTCCGTATTCTGCGCAGAAATACCTACGCTAAAAACAAATAGCCAAAATATTTAAGTGTGGCCATGCATTTTTGCACTGCCAAAAACAAGAAACGCGCTTTGCAACACTGACTTAGTCACCTAGTGAAGTTTGAACCCATCATGCCTTTCCAATTTATAGAATAGAAAAATAGAAAAAAGCTGATTAGCGATGGCTGTAACTTTTAAAAACAAAGTGATATTAGTGGTGTAAATTAGGTACCCCATATATATAAGCAGCGTAAATTATTTAGACCATGAAAAACTGTATATTTAAACATTTCAACATCAAATACGGTTTCACTTTTCTATAGTTTTTAAATAACCGACTCATCATTTGTTTTAGTATTCAATTGTTTTAGGATCGCTTAAAATAAGTAAATAAATTGAAAGATTTAATTACTGGGTTCTAAAACTAAAATTCCAACTTAATAACAAATGACCTTGAATAATTACCCTGCTTAAAATTTAAAAAAAATGAAGATTGAAGTTATTTTGTTGTTGGAAAAAACAGTGACTTATACTCAAATAAGGCTGTTTTAAAAGTCAGTGTTGACCTCTATTACATTGCTTACTGATGTCTAGAGAAAAACATTTTGAAACTAATAAAAACAAAACTTGAAAAAATAGTAAGTCATGGTTTATGTCAGCAAAAAAAAAGTGTCACTTCACCACCTCTTTACATTATAAAATAAACTCTGGAGAAAAACACATAGACAGAAATAGACATTAAAATGGAGTAATTTGTTAAATTTAAAAAAATATTTGTCAGAAAATAATATTTGAACTTTTAATGATTCAGTTTTAATTTGGAGAAAAAAAATTTAGTCTGGCAAATAGTTAGTTTTTTGCTATGCAGACGGGTCTGAAAACTGAACCCACAAACTGTTATTCTAAATTTTCATTTTCACCCTCAAAAAGTCATAGTTCCAGTCTATATAACTTGGCACGATAACTTTTTTACACATTTTCTAATCTCTCCTCTTTAAAACGATCTTGCTTTAAAAAAGGAATTCCTTAGTTTTTAATACATTATTGTTTAACATGGGATCAAGTTTTATTTCCTGGTTTCACATCTATATTTGTTTTAATGTTCAACTGAATTATGAAAAATGTCCTAGTTTTGGGGTTGTTTTTTTTTACATTGATGGGTGTGACGATTTTAAATTTTGAAGGTGGTTGATAACATAAAGCTGTAGATATCAAAACGGCTATCTGTCACATGATAATTCTCCACCCTCAATGCAATATCAGGGTGGTGCCATGGAATGTGCATTGTTTAAGCAATGTGTAAAAAGTTGAACAACTTATCAGCTTGCAGGACTGTTAATGAGCAAAAGACCATTAACCTCATTTGTAATGCTTTGGGTCTCATGACAAAATAATGTCTGCTAATTAACAAAAATCTTGTTCTGTGATTTTCTTAAATATAATTTTTTTAAAATTATTTGACATTGTTGTTAATGAAAAACATTTGTTTGGATACATAATGTAAAAGAAAGCAATTTAAATCAATTTTCAAATATTTGAATACTTTTATAATCTCTGTTAAGAAGTGTTTATTGTGAATGTTTTCTTTTTATTACATATAAATCTGAAGTAAAACTTGTGTCATTCGATGTGAAATTAACGAGATTAACCCTACCTCTTCAAATTTGTTTGCAACATTTATTTAAATTATGGTAATATTTGTTTTGAATCTTGCTTTTTAAAATTTCTATTTGCTGTGGCTATTTTTCCTTTTAGTTCAGACAGTGTAATGTACCCCAACAAACCTGAATGGGAGACTGCTCGGAAGGCCCTTGAAGCTGTCAGTGGAGCCAAGCCGAAAGGTGATGTTGATTTGCGACAGGAAGTGCCAAGCCCCACTAAAGCTGCCATTCTGTCTGCAAGGCAGGGGCTTGAAGCTGCAGCAGCAATGCCACTTGGAGGCTTACCACCTCAAGGTATGAGCCCAATGCCTGGACCTCATCAAATGGCAGATAATGCTCTCAATCAACCTCAGCCTCCATATTCAAATATGAACCCTCAAGATCAGCCTGCTAATAATTATGGTTCAAATAACAACTATTATTATAACAACAACAGCAGCAGCAGCAGTAATATGTACCCACCATATAATAATTATGGACAGTAAGTATATTTTCTTGACTGATTATTCCATTGTCTCTGATCAGGGTTTTGAAGATTCGTTAAATGTCACTTTTGGATTTTTTAAAAATCTTTATTTTATTGGTTAGGATGCTTTTCAATGCATAATAATACAAATCACTTGAAATCACTTCTGCATTATATACTATAGATAGATTTTCTTTTTTCATTTATAAATGACTTCATGTAATTAGTTTTCTATATGCGACAGATTATTGATGTTTTCAGTTTTCTCTAGTCTATCATGGTTTTGACTATAGAATTATCAATTTTTGACTAGCATTTTATTTTTCAGCGCAACTTACTCAGGCCATCAGTCTACGGCATTGAGTAAACAGCACCGATTGGAAATAAAGAATAGATCTCGGTGAGACTTGAACTCTCGTTCCTTTTGCCTGGTTAATTGTACCAGCTAGTCTTATCAATTTTAACTTTATGGTTCACAATGCTTCATCTAATAAAAATAAAATGAAGATAATATTATTGCTACTAATACTACTAGTGTAAAAACAATAACAAAAGGTGCCAACAAAGATCGAGGAAGAATGGAGGGTGGGTTTAAAGGTTACATTTGATCTTCTGCCAACCATAGGGTTCTCGTAGCTCAGTTGGTAAGAGCAGCTGATATGGTTAACCAGGCTTCTCTGAGGGAAAAGGGATATGAGTTTGAGTCTCACCAAGTGCTGATCCTTTATTTCTGATCCTTGCTGTTTACTGACAGTCAGAGTAAATTGCGATGAAAAGTAACTAAAAATTAAAATGAAAGAAAATACTTGTCAAAAAGTGATAATAATATTGGTTGACAATGCTTCATCTACTAAAGAATAAAAGAAATTAATATTTTTTTACTATAGAATGTTGAAAATTATTTGGTACAGGATTGTTTTGCTATAAATGTAGTATCTAATAAAGTTTATGCCATAAGGTCAAAATAAAAATATGAATGAAGAAAAACATTGACAAATATATACATGTAGAATATTCTGGGGTGTAAATTATACATTTACATCGATTTACTGGCTATGAATTAGATATTTCACATTTAGAAAATTATCTAAGCCTTTATGCAATGGGCATTTAGACACATTTTTATGAAATGGGATGTTTGAGTTATTAAGCACAGAATAGTAAGACAAAGTCTATGACTTATACATGACTTTTGAAAGGCCTGATTAGTTTTAAGGTAGAGCAGTGAAAACTTATAAAATGTTTTTCTGAAAGCTTTTCACTTTCAGAGCCTGTATCTAAAAGTTACAAATTTAAAAGCAAATAAGAATTTGTTTATTCTTAACACAAAAAATAATCTTAATCTAAATTTGCGATGACAACATCGACTCAAAACAGCTACAATTTACTAAATTATCAAGTTTTGTATTATGGTTTTAAAAAATCTCAAATATTGAACAAATTATTTTATACTTTTAGATTGTTCAGTATGAAATTGCTGATTTTAAGATTGTCATGTTTAGTTTTTGTTTTTTTGTTGTTTTTTTTAATAAAAAGGTCATTCCATGTCAAGTGGACCAGTTGTCCCCCACTCGACCATCTCAGATGTTTCTCTAACTTTGCACACATCTTCATTTGGGTTTGAAATGAAGTCCTGTAAAATTTTAGCTCAATATCTTTACTCGACTGCGACCAAATTCTTTTTTCCATTTTCACCTAGCAACCATTCAACAACAGGAACTTCTACTGCACTGGAAATTTGTTCTCGGGGTCAACTTTACATGTAGATTTTGAAAATGTTATCAGCCTAGCTTTAGAAAGCATCATTTTTTCAGAAAAGGATGTCAAAGTGGGTTCCAGATTTCATTGATATTTCTGAGAAGCCATTTTTAAGTAATCATTACTCAGAAAGGAAGAAAGTGATGTCAATGCACTACAAAATGTTACAATTTGGATCTTTCTAGCATTTCTAGATCCTGAGATATAAGGTCTCAAAAATAGCTCAAATTAATAAAAAAATTTTAAAATGTACATGTGGAACAATCTGCACAATTTTCTACCAATAACTACTGAAAAGAGCAATGTTTAAAATACTTTGGGCTAGATTTTCAAGTTGGTGTCTTGATTCTTTCATGTTCTAATCAGTGGTTGAAATGGGGGGTGGGGTATGCGTGGATACAGCATATACCTACATCTCAATTTCAAGTTTTTTGTATGTTCAATGTCTATTAATGGGGACTTTAACATATACCTAGCCCCCAAATTCCAACCTTACCTTATAACTAGTTCCCCAAACCCATTTCAATCACTGGTTCTAATAGAGCATTGAACTTTTGCTTGCTCTCAAGTTGAAATAAATATATAGAGGCCAAAGGGAATATTTTAATAGATATTTTTTCAATTTATTTTGTTAATAAATTGTCAATTTCAGTGTGAATGAATACATTGATGTTTTTGTTTTTAAGGTATTACAATGTACCACAACAGTATGGAAATGTCCAGTATGACAACTATCAACAAAATGTAAGTTCAGTTTATAAAATCATTTATCATTTAAATACTTTGCTTTTAAAAATGTCCAGCCTGCTAGGCAGCCACAATGTTCTCAACTTTATTTTGATATGTCAGTTGAATAAAATAAAAAATCTAGAATTTTGTGGATTTGCAATTTAAATCAGAACACCAAAACTGGTGGCCCAGTCCCCCTCAGATGGAGTGGTGGGGTCAGTGCAAAGTCAATTCCCAGAGACTGTTGGCTTTAACATGGTTAAAAGCTTGGGCTACCAAGATGAAGAAATTATTAACAAGTGCATTTTGTCATCAAAGTTACTTCTAACTATTGTTTTAGTTGAATGTAATAACAAAAATGATAGATTCATTTATGTTTATTTTAATTCTTTTTGTCCAGGGTTCAATGTATAACCAACCACCTCCAGGATTCCCTCCACAACATCCTGATGGTGGCCTTCCAAATTCGGCTCCTCCACCTCCTCATATGGGACTCCATTCTGGGCAGCAACCATTGCCTCCAGGGACTGGGGATGGTATTGATCAGCAGAGACATCCTCCACCACCCCCACCTCCTCCTCACATGCAGCAACAACACATGCAGGCTCCCCATCACCAGCAACATGACCCCCATTATCAGCAGCAGCAGCATCATCAACAGCAGCAGCAGCCACACTATCAGTCAGACCAACAGCAACAGCCCCCTCCACCCCAGCAACAGCAACAACATCCCCAGCAATCACCCCCCAATCATCAGTTCCAACATCCTGATTCTCCTTATCAACACAATATGCCAAGGTTCCAAATGGGCAAGTCAAAACGTAAGTCCTTTCCCTCTTGTATCAGGAATCCTTGAAGTTTTAGGGTTTTATCCTTCTGCTTTTTGACTTTTTGGTATATATACAGTCTATATAGAGTCTGAAACCGTCAATTGTATATTGCAAAGGTAGTGAATATATAGAACCTCTTTGTTTAAAATGTTTTTAATCTTTAGCACTAGGTGACTTTGTCCTGCCACTGCAGATGACACCGATTGCAGATCACCACATGATAGTGTTTTTGAATTTCGAGGTAGTTTTGTCATTTCAGTCATACATGAACAGACTTCCAAAGTTACTAAGCACACAAAATCTTGGTGCCCTTTGAAAAGAATGCAAAGTGCTAAAGATTAATAATATGGAAAAACTTTAATCTGGCGATTTGTTAATTAATTTTCTCTTTTTTTTTTCAGGCAGCTCACTAGTCTACTATTAAACTGTCATTCTTAGCTCTATCACTATATGTGATGACATTTCAGTTTAATATTAATATTAATATTAAAATTCTATTTCTAGAGAATCCTAATGCTCTGGGGATTAGATTCCAAATTCCCAAACGGCATAATGTTCAGAACACGAATGCAATCTCTGGGTATCAAGGTAAACGTTTCCCCCAGCAACAGCAACAACAGAAGATGAGATCACCTCATGGTGGGAAACAACAACAACAGCAGCAACAACAACAATCAAATTATCAAGATGGTTCTGATAATGGCAGGGCAGGCAGCAACAGCCCAGCACCAGAGTGAGTAGCTAACAATTAAGGTCAATTACTTTGTACATGATTTGTTGCTATCATCCACTAAAATATGAAGCCCTCTTTTTATCCAAAGTTGTTTTAAAAAAAAAATCAAAAAAATCTTGACAATTTTAATCTTATTATATAAAAGCCAATGTCACTTTTTTGTTGGTTGGTTGGTTTCTGTCATGCTAAAGCAAACAGGAAGGGGGTAAAGCGAAGCTTGTATCTGAGTACATTAAAGCAAACTGCTAATGTCTGTTTAACAGGACAGTAAACAAATACAGGCATCTCTGATTTTTCATGAATAAATGTTTTTCTCATTAAAAAAAGAAATTTGTTTTTTTACCCAATTCTGTTACCTTATTATTTTAAAATTATTAAAAAAACTGAAAATGCCAGAAAAATAAATTTAGTTCAAGGTATGTGTTTTATTTTGTTTGCAATAAATACATTTATACTAAAATTATATATTTGTATAATTTATCCATATGTAAATAATCCAGTCATTTTTGATGGGTAACATGCTAGAATTTTCCTAGAGTGTTTTTTTTCTTTCTTTTTTCTGGTAGGTAAATGATTTCTGAATTACTATTCCTTTTTCAAATGATATTGGTTTTGGTTACTTTTAGATCAAAGCCTCCTGGTCCTGAGAAAAGTGAATGGCCGGCTTCATTAAAGTGAGTTATTATTCCATGATTTATTTTTAATGTTAATAGTGATTGATGATTATATAATATAATTAATTGTTTACTAAAACTAACATTAAAAGCCTTTATTTTCTTAAATTGATTGGTTTTAATTAGTATATAAATTATGTTCAAAATTCTTCTGTTTGCATTCTTTGAAAGATGTTTACATTTTAAAATGTGTGTAATTTTCTAGGGAATATGCTCAAAGAGCTTTTGCCAGTGTAACTGAAGAATCTCAAAGGGATGAGATGGGAAGATGCTTATGGGTGAAACTAAAGGAAATCGTTAATGACCGCACAGCTTGCAGCAAAGATTGGTCGAAAGAGCCTTTACCTGAGTAAGTAACGGGTTTTGGTTTTTAAATTCAGGCAATGTGATATTTACAATTCTTTCTGTTTTTTAGCAGCGCAGCTTTACTTCTAACATTCAATTTAGTCACTTTAACCTTTAGCACTCTGCATTCATTTTCAAAGGTGCCAAGATTTTGTGCACTTTGAAAACCTATAACTTGTGTGTCTGTTCGTGCATAACTCTGGAATTTCAACACATTATCATTCAGTGATTTGAGTCGCCTGCAGTGGCAGAGCAAACTTTTTGCTAGCAAACAGTCACCTACAGAGTGCTAAAGGTTAAATCCAGTTTCTTTTTTGCATTATTTCAGTAGAATATTTTGATAGAATCTTTCTACAAAGTTAATCTTTTTGCTAATTTCTTTGTAACAGGACAGTTAAAGGACACTTTTTATTCCAAGGTTTTTATATATGTATTCATTGAAAAGTAATCCTTAATAATCTTAATGAAAATTATTGTACATATTTAAAATTTCTTACTGCAGCTGGTGAAAACTTTAATTTGTTAATTGAAGAAAAGTATGAAAATAGCTCATGATAGGCAAAACGTTTTTCAGAATATTTTCTTGGATTTTATTTTGAAACTTCTTATTGCCTCATTAAAATTTGTTGTAAATACCCTTTTATTTATTAACCTTTAGCACTCTACAGTGTTTTTCAAGACTTTGTGCACTTAGTAACTTTGAAAGCCTCTAATTGAGATGAAATTAGTAACTTTGACTGAAATTGAGATAACACAACCGTGAAGTTCAAACACGCTATCATTCAGCAATCCAAGTCACCTGCAGAGTGCTAAAGGTTAAAATCAAAATTATCTTAAGTTTCTCGAGTTTTATGAAATTGGATACTTGAAATAATAAAATCAGTGTTTCAAAAGCCCCTAAATTTTTGTCTCTTTATATGTATAAGAGTGAATTTATGATTATGGACTTTGTTAGATCTTTATGGGATTAAGAAAAGCCACATTCTGATTACTATGTTTCAGTATAAGTGGGCAAGATAACAAACGCAAGCGAAGCCGCTGGGAAAGAGATGAGATTGAAGTGAGTAGCAACCGTTCTTCTGTTCGCTGTCCATACAATGGCGACCGTGTACCCACTTATCGAACATCTCGCTCGCGTTCTCATAGCAGGTCGAGGAGTCATTCAAGGTCTCCTCCAGCTGTGGTAGTTTCATTGAGAGACAAGTATCCTCGTACTGTAGCACGAAGGCATAGAAGACATAGCAGGTACGTGTCGTGACTGTTGTCTACCATGTCAGGAAATGCACACTTAGTGTCGTCAATTAGATGTTTGCTTACATTCTGTTGGGGGGAAACAACTTGTAGTTCTTGTCTTAACACACATTTGTTTCAAGACATATCTACTCGTTGTTTAACCCTGTTTAGTGTATGTCTGACAAAAAATACAACCCTTCCATTCAACATTTTAAGTATTTGCAACTTAATAGACAATGGCCCAACAACCTCATCCAGATGTTGCTACTCTGTTAAAATAACATAATTGATATCCTGCAAAAATATTTACCTTTTATCTGTTAATACTTATAAAGTTTGATTAAGCTATCAAATTCTACTTTAAAGTTACAATTGCTTTTTTCCTTTGTTCAAGTTTTTTAATGTAATTTTCTCTTTTCCTCAGTGATAGTTCCAGTTTTTCTGATGATAGTTCATCCTCAGAGAAATATTCAAAGCAGAACTTCAGTGGCAAGAATCATGGCCGAGGGCGTGGAAGAGGGGCTCGTGGCCGCAATCCCAGAGGCCGATTAAGACTTGATGAACCACTGGGTAGCAAGAAGGGAAAGAAAGATAGAGAGTAAGTTATCTTATTTAAGAGATTGCCTTTTGTGTCCTTTCAAAGACTTGAATATCTTTCGTTTGAAGGAACTTGAGTCTTTTAAGTATTAAATCTGTATAGATAACTCAAAAATTCTACGATTTCAATTTTTCTCACTTTGCAAGTTAAGAAAAATACAGTATTTGCCAGTATATAAAAGGCATGATTTACAATGGTATTTGGAGGATTAGTGCTCACTGCAACTTATCCAAGCCCAATTCAAACTCAAGTAGACAGTTCCCCTAGTCATAATACCTGCACATGGGATGCATTGTAATATTTGCATCATTTTTTTGTTTATTCAAATGTGCGTCTTATATGTCAGCAAATATGGTAGGTGTTTAACTTGAAATATAGTTTGTTTTTTTAAATCCTTGTGAATTCTAGCAATTAGTGCTTGATTAAGAAAATGTTCTTTCCTTTTTAATAGTCTTGAACTCCTCTATAACTTTGAGAAGAGTCATTAACATTCCAATTGTTGTTCTGACAATCAAAATCTCATCTCCCCATCTCTGATGTTGCTAACACAACGTTTGGGCAGATTCATTCTTCAGCCCTCATGTGTTTAATTTAAGAAAAGGCGTTTAGTTTTTAGTTTTTTTTGTGTTCCTGAAAAAAATCTTTTGCCTATTTTCTTGAATTATACACCTGCAGAGGGCTGTAGAATGTATTGGCAGAAATGTGTTGATAACATCATAGGTGGGAATAAGAGATTCAATTGTCTGAAGAAAAGTTGGAGTCTTAAATCATTTGGTATCCAAGTACATTACAATGTGTTCTGTACCTTTCATATTATTGTTGCTCAATATATGTTCATGTTTTTTTTTGTTTTGCTTTTTCCTCCCTATTATAGATATTTTGTTTCTAATGATTCAACCCTTGAAAGATTTAAAAGCAAGCTATTTGTACAGTTAATTTTTTTTTTTTTTTTCTCCCATCCTTTCAGTTTGGTCTTCGAATACGATGCCCCAGATAAAGAAGAGAAAATGCAGAGAAGAGCAGCAAGATTTATTGAACATTTAAATAATTCACCAGATTCTAAACGTTATCGACAAACTTTAACGTTAACTATCAATAACTTCACAGTAAGTTTTAAGGATTCTATTTTTATGAGATTCCTGTTGCTTACACTAATAGAAATTAAAAACATAATTTACAAATGTTTCAAATGAACACCAGATTATGACTTGCAAATTAATAGATGACTTCATTTATATTTAAATGATAATTCAAATTTTGTTTGTTTTCTTTGATTTATAGAAACATTTTCTGTTTGTAAATGACTTTACATTTCCATAAACTTGAGCAAGATATTATATTCTAGTAAAGTATTTAAATGTGGCTTTGTTTACAATAAAATCACATTATTGCAGCTGTGGAATGCAAAGTTTCATGTCAGAACAGTTTTATTGATTGTAAGTGGGTTCAGACTAATTTTCTCATCTTTGTTGTTTTAAGACAAGGAAATTAGTCTGAAGCAACCTATACACAATGATTAAAACACCTTGTCTAACCAACTGTTTTACTTATACCTCAAAGTAAACTGCTTATCACCTTGTTAATAGAAACAGCTCCTTTTCCCACTTGAAAGAAAAAAGGCAGCCCAGTCAATAGGTTTTTTGGCTGTAAAAACATGTTATGAATTTCACAAAAATCTCAATTGAGAAACTGAATTCTTTTTAATATTTACTTTATTTACACTTTCATTCACACATACATACACACACACACACAACTATTAGTATATTTATATATCATTTGCTTATGTTTAATAAATATTGTAGCTCTCAGAAGAATTTGTGCTGTTAAGGTTTTGAACTATCAAATAGGTTGTTTTACCAAACTTAAACTTAAATTTTTTTATTATTGTTTTTTTTTTTTTTTTTTTTTTTTTTTTTTTTCTTTCTAGACAACTGGAAGTGATGATGACCTTGACATGGATGGATGTGTTATTGTTGGAGAGTGCCAAGACATGGAAAAACAATATTTCCGTTTAACTTCAGTAAGTATATTTACTGTAACTTTCATGCAATATCCTTTTACTATAGTAAGCTCAGTGATATTTTAGTGTCTAATATATTTGTCATTTCTTATTAAATACACATTGCTTTGTTAAGTTTGCCTAAAGCTGTATTTTGTGTCAGTATGTTTATACAGTATTTTGAAAGGTTAACGCAAGGTATTGTTAATTAAAATTCTTGTATTCATTTTGTACTAAAATTGAAACCACTAAAAAGCTCAGACGTACCCTGGTTGGCCTTGGGCATTATTATCATTAGATTGCATAAAGTGGGTTTGGGTCACAATCCCAAATGGAGAACAGTCTGATATAAAAATTATTTTCTTCCATTATATAGGAACAGTGTTAATTGTTCGGTTTGATATTTATTGATGTCATAGAATTAAATAATGGGGGGGGGGCTTCTGTTTCCACTAAACTTTTTTTACAAAGTTGCCCTTTCATAAATTAAGTCAGTTATCAAGGAAGGAGTAAATACCAAAAGTTTTATTAAATTGATTCAGGATTTGAACAGAAGAAAAAATTGTAGAGTTGTCTCCCCTTTGCTGGAGTTGCCTATCCTAGACAGTGTTGCAGACGGGCTTTATTATATTATTAAAAGATAGATTAAAGCATGACATGTTGCATATTATAATGTAGAAGATCGTGTAGTTGAATAGAGCCTTCTGTTAAAACTGTTTTGTTGCTCTCCCCATTCCTTATTAGAATTGCCTGTATATCAAGGTAGCCTGACAGCCACACAATTTTGTGTAGATACTGAACAAATGTAGATGAAGTAATCTAAGTAATGAAGTATAAAAATCTTTGTGCAATTAATCGCTTCTCGTTAATTTGGTAATATCAGTATCTGTAATAATTTCAGAACTAAAACTTTGCTCTGAATTCAGTATTGGATCTGTCGGCTTTATTGTAGATTATTTTATATATCTAATCTTTTAAGATGCTCGCTGTAAGGTTTGTGAAGGTGCGGAGTGGTGTAACAGTTAGCGACATAGTGAACTGAGTTTGGGTATTGGCCGAGGAGGCTGCATGTGTCCACTTTGCACTAATGCCCCTTGAGAAAAGCATGAACCCCCCCCCCCCCAAGCTATGAGTAAATAGCAGGGCAGTTGGGGGTGCTTTAGCTCTAAGGCAGTCTCTGGCAGTGGTGTGGGGCCAGCAACTCTGCACCATAAAACCTGCAGAAACCTTAACGGCATCACCCCAGCGATTGTCCACTGACATGATGTAGTTATGTGTCTACAGGGATACATGAATAAGGTTTTGGTTGAAGAGATTATCTTCTTAAAACTTCCTAATGTGAGGATAAAAAAAGATGGGGATTTAATTATCAGTTATTGCTACATATTGCGATTTCTGTCTCTGAACATTAATGGCTAATCCTATACAATTCTCTAAGGATTAAGTGAAAATTTACTTGATATTGCTATTTGCAGGCTCCTGACCCAGCTACAATTCGCCCCACTGAGGTATTGAAGAAGTCACTAATCATGGTACAGGACCACTGGCGAGGAAAAGCAGACTACAATTATGCTTGTGAACAGTTAAAATCAATTCGACAGGATTTAACAGTGAGTGAATTTTATTATTTATTTATTTTTCTTCTTCTCCATCCTTAATCCAAGTTATTGTTTACTTATACTGTATAAATCTTTTTTAAACAGCTACAAGGAATCAGAGATACATTCACAGTGAGAGTATATGAAACGCATGCCAGAATTGCCATGGAGAAGGTAAGTTTATATTTGGCTTATAAA
>VCCN01003880.1:9998524-10012596 GCA_006491835.1 Architeuthis dux
ATCACTACTGCCATTGTTAAAAAGATCGTAATTTCCGATCGCAGAATCGGTTATATCAACATCAGAAATGTCGATAGAATCTGGTTTTAAGATATTTCTTTCAGCAGTTTGTACATTTTCATGCAAAAACACTGTCACTAAAGCATTTCTTTTAGAAAACCATGTAGCAAGAGATTTGAAATTTCCTTTTTCATTTATAGATAAGACAACTAGGTTAAAGGTGTCCCCATATGGATTCGTAAGCTTGGTTGAGATTCTAAGGGATCTCCTAGAGACCACTAATGTGACTAATCAGAGCCGATTTCAGGGAAATAGGGTATGAATTATTTTTTTTTTTGTAAAAAATGCATTGAGGCATTTTCACTTAGTCTTACTTTATCATTTAAAAAAAAAAATTTGTCACTTCCAGATTCTGTAAGTTCGTATCAAATGATATTAGGGAAAGAAGTCACAATGTACAGGGCCAATTGTTAAAGTTTGAAACTGCATTTTGAAAAGATTACTAGATTGAGAAATATGGTTACTATTTTTTTTTTTTAAATCCCATCTTGATTATGTAACTAGTGTGTATTTTACAGCCCAGTCTGTAAATTATTAAAAATGCTTATATTTCTGCAACCAAAAGGTATGATGGACAAACTTGGTATAGTAGTATTTATCTATGAGAGAACATTTGTACCATAAGTCAAGTGACGTGACCTGTATATTTTACAGACCGGCATGTAAAATACACAGATCTAAATACAGGTAATCCTATTGATCATGAATTTACCTCATTAACAATTTGAAACACTTCTACATGAAAAGAAACATTTGTGAAATGTTTGCATTATTTGTCAAATATAAGTTGAGTGACAGGAATTTTTTTTTTTCCTTCAACACAATTCCAAATCCTGATGATGCAATTGCTAATGACTTTGAGCATTAAACCCAGCATTTCAAATGATGAACAAAGGCAGGCTCAACCTACCTCTGTAGTGCAAGAAACCTGATTTTAAGCAAGTTGTGTGTGTGACATTGAGTTAATTAACTAGTTCAATATGAACTTGAGAACCCATCTGGTATTGTGATTTATATGAATACACTGAATGATAATTTCTTGTAGCTCTGTACTTAGTAATTACAAAAGATACATCAAGAAGCAGATAACTGAATGTCCCATATCTAGAAAAATGAGCCTGGCCTCCTTGTAGAAAAACAGCAACTGCAGTAGATTTGTGGGTGACAATGAATGATATAGTGAAAGTTTTCTGAGATAGTCCCACTGAAATGCTAATGTTCTGTCGACAATGTTCAGGTACCTAAATATCTTGCAACCCTCATAAAAAGGTGGATACTAAGGTGCCCTAAGAAGCATTTTGAAACATGCAAGACGCAAAACAAATCTCAATAATTTCACATCTCATTATTCAATCATTTAAATCTGACTAAATTATTAGCTGCAAGATAACTCCACCAAAACAACATTCTCCACAAGAGACACCTCTTTCAGTCAGACTAGGACTACATACTCTACTATAAAATGCGAAGTAGTGCCTAGGTTGACCTCATGGCAAATCTTAATTTATCAGTCCCGTACAAGAAAGAAAGAATGAATGAAGAGGATGGTGGGATATGTGTTCCTGTGACATGCTCTCCAAACAACCCAGTCTTCACAATTGACAATACTGATATCCAAATTGATACACCTGACTGAAGGAGACAACTGCATGGAACAGCACAGATAAAGTTCCAGGGGAAAAAAAAAAAAATTACAATGTCCAAACCATTGAAATCAAAAGAAATAGTACTAAACTTCCACAATTTATATTATTTACTGTCTGGAGCCATGTCCAAGAAATGAAACATATCCAAATTTTGAACATTTCTTTGGAAGAGCTTTACAAATGTTGATCCGAGATGGTCCTTAGCAAAAACCTTGACCAATGTCCCATCTTGGTCTGCAGTGAACTTGATCACCGGAGCAGCCCCTTTGAAAAATTACTGTACTACAGCGTTGAAACTTGGCAACCACTCATGATCACGAAACAATTGTATTGTTAGATTTTCAGTTGTATAGCAATTGCATTCAATTACAAACAAATAATTTCAATTTCATCTTTTAATTAGGTGAGCTGCACATACTATTCCCATGTTAATCGGCAAGAACATGAATTGCAGTGGTTTAGACGAGGCCTTGATAGAAGCTGATATATATATGGCCCGGCCACGATGGAACAAATTCAAGGCTGGCAAGCACTACAAGAGGAGCTCTGAAGCATTTTTGACTACGTACTTAGCTCTTTCCTCATGAAATAGTACTAAACTTCCTAATACTGGTACCACAATTTATATTATTTACTGTCTGGAGCCATGAAACAATGAACTTAGTGATTTGAACCTATTTTCCACCATGGAAGAGTTTAATGCAACATTGGCAAATCCAGGAAAGCTTTTGAGAAATTTCATGCATTTAGTAAAAATCGTGTTCATAGGAGCCACCACTCACCAAGGATTGAGGGAATTGCACTCGGCCTCTCGAGATATGTTCAAATCTTTTTCCGCCTATGATCAGATTCATTATGCATGTCTTACATTTCAGACAAGTAAACTGGAGTATGCCAAAGCATACTCCAGTGTACTTGCTTACAATGATGTTAAACCTTGCAATTTCCTGATGGCAGGTAACTTTTCAGTGAACAAAATCCAAGTAGCATTTTCTGCAATCGGGACTGATCATGCAAGAAAACAAGAAAAATGAAAATTTGGGGTGGAATTCGTGGCATTGCTAATAAAACTGACACTTGAAAGAAAAGAACCAGGAGGTTGATAATGGTCAACTAATATGTCATACACAAATAATGTAAATAAATTGATTGATATCTACAACAATCACAATGTTAACTTAGTCACAATATTAAAGATGTCCAAGGAGGGACCAAAGGTGAACAATGAAAAAAGAAGTCGGATGAGACATGTAGATAACATTCAAATCAGGAAGATTAGGAGGAGAAAAATCTGTTTGTTCTTTATCATAATCCCAAATTGCCCATGTTTTCTGAAACAGCAAAGTCATTCAAAAATGATAATCGATGATATGGTTGTACAACTGAAGGAAGAGAAACAGTAAATTACCTAAATTCTGGTCTGTAAAATACACACTAGTTATGTGTGACTAAATACTTGATATATTATGGTACAAATAATGTTCTCTTATAGATGAATACTACTATAAAAAGTTTCATGTAATTTACAGACTGGTCTGTAAAATACAGTCATGTGATCAAGATGGGATGATTTAAAAAACAAAAAAAAAAAAAACAAAAAAAAAACAAAAAACAAATTGTAACCCTATTTTTTCTCAATCTACATTAGATAAGCTTTCAAAAAAGAAATTCCCGGGGGGGTTGACTATATTGAACATTTGGCCCTGTACTATAAGATGGAGATGGAAAATATAAAATGTGGCACTAATAGTGAATGTACAGAATGAAAATGTATTAATTGCATTAAACCCATAACAAAAAAAAAGAAGTCAAAAAACGTTTTGGGCTCTGCTGTTTGGGCAACAATTTTTAAGGAAAAAAAAAAAATATTAGCAAACAACATAAAAGATAGTGTTTTCCAACAATCTCAAACTCGTTCATTTTAACATGCTGATATACAAAAAAAATACTTCCGTTTTTTTGTTTCTTCTTTTTAAATTCAAGATGAAAGAATGATAACACTGGTATTCCATGGATTGACAAATTTGGTAGATGAATAAACAAAATAGAATATTTGGGGAAGAGGGGGTGATGAAAGTTTTGTTGCTTTTTTGAAGTGCATTTCTGTAATCATGATGTGTAATTACTGACATGCACATACATGCCTGGATAGCTAGTGTCCCATGATGTGGAGGGGGGTGAAAAGAAAAGACAAATTAAGAATATATTGAGGGGGGGGTAAGAAAAAAAAAAAAAAGGAAAAGTTTGCATCTGTTTCCTTCAGAGATTTTAGGACTTGTTTTTTTCCTTTTGCAACTGTCTTCATTGTTTATGTTTTAGAGACAGGTAAAAGAAAGGATGATTAATTGAAAAAGGGAGAGAGGGGTCTTTTTCTTTATCTTTCCATAAAAAGTACTGAGGCAGTTCTGTCAGTTTATACATTCATGCATATGAATTCCAAACATATTTAAGTAAAGAGAAAATGCTCTTAAAAAAAAAAAAAAAAAAAAAAAATATACAAAAGTTGATCTTTCTTCAAAAGCCTCAGAAAAAGGATATACATATATATTATATACATACACAAATGTATGCAGAAAACGAGATCTACAAACATGAATATTTTTTATGCACAGACAAGGTTTATACAGTTGAGAGTGTTACTCATGTGAGTGGAAGTGCAGTTGGAGTATTGAGTGTAGCTTGTGCCAAAATATTAATGGCAGTAAGATCTGCCTCTGTGAGTTCAGTGCCTCCACTTGATGTGCACTCCACCTCGTATTCCACTTGATTGGGTGCAATGAAGAAGAGTGGAGCCTCAACACTTTGCTCCACACTTTCCGTGGCTCGAACTGTCTCATTTGGATCTTGTATTTGTTCTTCGTTCTGCACTAATTCAGCTGCTACCCAGGTTTCCTGCTGTTCTGGGGTCACTGCAGATGCATCAGAGGTGAATACTGAGTAAGTGTTGGAACCAACAGTAATCTTCAGTTGAGGACATGGCAGGGTACTTTTCTTTCGTTTGGGAAGAGGTGACACATCGCCAGTATGCTGTTGTGCATGACTGCGCAGATATTCCTTCCTCAGAAAACGACGACCACAGTGTTGACATTCGTAGCGTTTCAGACCCATGTGGGCTTCAATGTGACGTTTGAGACTTCCTACAAAACAAAACAAAAGGCATCAGAAATATTAGGTCAAGGATTGATTTCTTACAAAAGAAGCAGTGATAAAGTTTTTAAATAATTTTTTTTTTTTCTAAATCTCATCTCATATGGCAGGAAATAGAAATTCTGAAGATTTAAAGTCTCCTTCAGACAAGGTTATTCCATGATTTCTCCAAAGCAGATGCAAATATGCCTTATTTTTCTATCTGTAACCTCCAAGATGAAAAAGTTTTTTTTAAAGTAATTGTCTAGAAATGAAGATTTCCAATATATTCACCAATTTTCTTGAATATATTTTATAAAATAGTCATATACTCTGGTTCAGTGGAAGAGGTAGGCAAGCAACATTGCACGGAACAAATTTACTGCCGTGAATTAAATAAAGTGTTCAGTTCACAATTACCGACTACGACAGACACCTGAAGGAGGAGGACGAACGGTACAACTGCCAAAGTTTTGTGACTATAACAACCAAGATGAGGATATCAATCAGAGTAAATCAGTGTATAATAAAGATAATTCCTCATCTCAGAAATTCAGACAAAAATAGTCACACACCTGCTTTATAATAATTCCCTCCACATTTCTAATAAAATTTTTAATTTCCAAACTGAAAACAATTTAACCCTATAAGTTTTTAATAAAGTATATAAAAATATTATGCTTGGCTCCTGTCAAGGTTGACAATGAGTGTAATAGCTATTCACTGTTACTACTGCCTGGGCAGTAAGGCAAATCACACTCCCATAACTACCTAAGTGCTCACTACCCATTTAAATAGTCCAGGTCTGTTGGCATTTCCCCTTTTGGGACACATCAGGCAATGAATCGGACCATACCCCTTCAAGTGCAATGGGGAGGTGCTGTCTGGAGGGAGAGGTCCCCTGAAACTGGACCTAAAGCTTCTCTTGTGCAGATACTACACTTTGATCTAAGCCAAAAGGCCAAGTGGCGGCTGACAATATTAGGGGGAGGGGAATGAGTGCAAACAGAGTAAAAGGAATATTCCAGTCCCAAATGGTTAATTCTTAAAATCCTTCAAGTTTTGCCAAGAATTCTTCCTTGGTGTAAGAACAACAAGAAATCCAGAGTACATGGATATAGGCAGAACTCAGTATGCAATTTTACAGCGATCAAGAACATTTTGCAACGATTTTTACAGAGATCTTGACCGCTGTAAAAGTATCAGTACCAGGTACCAGTTATAACTTAAGTATGACAACTTACGCATAGCAGTGAAGACTCTATTGCATTCAGCACATTTGTAGACTTTGGGGACAGCAGGATGCTTGGCTTCCATGTGTGCACGTAGACGGTTTTCAGAAGCAAATGGTCGGTTGCATACCTCACATTTCTGTGGAGTCTCAGCTCCTTTTTCATGTACCATCATATGCGACTGTAGTGATTGGGTTCGTGGGAATCCCTTGCCACATATGCTACACCTGAAAGAAGGAAACAAAAAGATAGTACATTATTTTAATTCAATTCATTTTATTAAATCATTTTGGATTGGTAGCAAGTGCAGTTTCATACCCAGTTAAAATTTCTTCAGTAGATAATGAAGATAAATTTGATTTTTAGACACCTTGTTCCCAACATCATTTTCTTTTGTTCATATAATAGAGTTAGCTTATTATACCTTTTCTCCGAGCAAATTAAAAAGTAGATAATTCTTTCTTTTTTTTTTTAGTTTTAATTTAGGTACAGTAGACCTTCACTAATCTGGCACCATTGGGACCTGAGGACTGTCAGATTAATGAAAATTATCTTTAAACAAGAGGTAACCACTTTAATTAATTAATTTAACCACTTGAAATTTAAATGAAGTACTGTACAAGCACAGATAAAATAAAGGGTACATGTAAATGCACACAATGCTTCTGAAGTGAAAACTAACATAAATTAGGAAAAGTTACAATGTCTGCAAGTGTGGGGCTGTCAGGATCATCATTTGTTCTTTCACCATATCCCCAGACAGTTCAGCACTTTCACTTGCAAGAAGCTTAAACCACTTTATCGGCACTTTGCCTGGTTCTGAACTTCTTTTTCTTGCACACATCTGTTTCTTTGGGTCATTATCAGCAAAAAATATACCAGTTTTTCTGTTTCTTTATATCGTACACTGTTGAAGAGCCAATGTTTAACACTCGCACAAGCTTTTCACTGAGATACCACTAAGAGTTCAACACTTATCTTTTAATCAATAATGTGAGGTGTTTTCGTTTCACAGCATGGGATGCACTTCCTTTATTCAATGGAGCCATAACTGGTGTTAAATAAGAGTAAATGATAGTAAAGACAACAAGCAAGAATCGCTTGCCTTGTGTTTACAAGAGCTTGTTAATTGGTTAACAGATCTAGTGCAACCAAAACAATGCACAGCAGGTTGGTGCTGTAACCAAGGGAATTTGAAATTACAGTGGCCTGGGAAATTTGAAATCAGCAGTGAATTAGTGAAGGGACCGGATTACAGGTAACCAAATTAGTGAAGGTCTACTGTATCAGATTTACTAAATATATAAAGCTTTTGATGTTGGCCAATGCGAATTCTGGCTTGTGGCTAACACTGGAAAATAACATCATTTAAACAAAATATATCAAAAGACAAGTTTCAACAAATTTCACTTGAAAAATTAACATTTGTAGCAGGTCACTTGTCTTGGAAAAGGTATAGACTCCTTTCGAGGTTACATATTCTACAACTTTATAAGATTAAAATCAGGTAAATGTAACAAATTTAAATTAATTATATATAATATAAATAAATGAAACATTTAATTAGGCATACAAAGAAAAAAGTTTTTGCTTTCAATTCTCATTGATTAAGTTACTGTTATATTAGCTATGTGTGGATACATTCTGGTGTCGGCTATCAAGTATAGGTTTTAAAAAGATTGTTTTGATAGAAGTCAACTTCCTTCCCCAGAAACAGTTTCTCACAAAGGCAAGTATATGATTTTTTTAAAAAAATTATTGTATTTCAGTTAAAATTTGAATTTTTCAAATTTTCAGCTATGTTTAAAAATAGAATTTAGAAAACCTGGTAGTAAAATTAAGTTTCACAGCCAACAAATTTATAGAAAGTAGATTTGTAAAACAAATAAGTTTAGCAAGATTTATATATTATTGTAGCTTTAGATTATTTGTGTGTAAAATTAACCTTTTTTTTCTTTCTATACATGAAGAAAAAAAACAACAACATACAGATAAGGTTTCTCTCCTGTGTGTCGTCTCATATGAATTCGAACATATTTGCGTTCAGTGAACCTCTTGCCACAAATCTCACAGCCAAAAGGTTTCTGGCCAGAATGCGTGCTCATGTGAACTGGAAACAAAAAAAAAAACCAATCAATTAGGATTTCATAAAGGAATTGAGAAAACATTCAACTCTTATACCAAGATAAATAACATGATTACATTCTCATGTCTTACTGTTGGGGATTACAAATGTACCATAGCAAAGGGGTGCATAAACGAAAAATAGATAGATGAAAAGAAAATATTGGAAGTTCAAAATATACAAATTGACACTAACTAAAACAATTGACTTGACACCTTTGTAAATAGCAGTGGTACTTTTGATAACATTAAAGGGTAACTCAGGAGACAAGGAAATAAGAGTCAAAACATCAACAGAAAATACCTAAAAATAGAAATGTTTAATAAATGAGCATGGCTGAATTCAAAATAGCCAAAGTTCAAAATATATAGACTAAACAAGATGAATTAAATTAACCTTTAGAAACTAAACAACCACACTATAAATAAGACTGACAGAGCGGCCCACAGTTACGGACTGAGCAGTCATCACCGAAGCCTGCCTCGACACCCACTCTCACAATTGTATGGGAATGTTTATGTTTGACAAAAGTTTCTGTAGAATTATGAATAAACAGTATATTCTTTTACAAGAAAAATCATCTCCGTTTCGATTCCTCGTTACATTCCAGACCAATTTTTTTCCAGAGACAAACCTTCGTCTTCCCGAAGTCCGGACACATTGTTCCTCCTGACACCGTCCACGTTGAACGTTTGTTACCAACCTCCAAGGTGATAACGTTACATAAGACCCAGTAGAAATTACATTTTAAATTGCAAGGTCTAAAACAGTGGTTTCCAAACCCACGGGCACAACCCAAATGAAGGGTGCAATGATGATCCTGAGAGTCAAAGGATGGTTTGGAAATGGAAAAAAATGTCCACAATTTTGGAGTATAAAGTGTCATTGAGACTCTGGAACAGGAAAACAGTTGTGAATAATAAAACATCAATAAATGTAGAAAATTCTCGACATATTCCAGTCAAATATTTGTACATGATTATTAAATTAATGTAAAATTCATTGAATGAAACTAAATGAAGAAACACTGAAATTATGTTTCTGCCCTGAGGGTCGCCAGACCAGAAGATTTGTGTTCAGGATCATGGCCAAAAAGGTTTGGGAAACGCAGGTCCAAAACATGGCTTCAGTTTTATAAAAATGTTTGCATAAGAAAAAAACAAAAAAAAAAACAACCCAAAAATCACTTTACCTCATACATAATTAAAATATACAAATTAAAATGTTCATATCTATTAGTAAATTATGTATATTTTATTATTCAAAACAATGTCAATAATTTCATATTAACTCATTTTGAAAGCATATCAAAATGAAGTCAATGTTCTTTGACAACAATTTGATCTTATAATTTAAAAACTAAAACAATGCTTAAAGCACACATAACAAACTGATGGACGTGTGTAGCTTAAAATCTAAGGTTCATCAACTTTTGAAAGTTAAAGGAATTCTTAGACATCTGTAAAGACAACTATTTCTACTGGGCACTCAAAGTCTCTATAATAATACTAAGATTCTCATACGGTTTATCTGTTTGTCACCTCTAATTAGCCAAAATGTTGCATTGTAGCTATATATCTTGAATTAAGGTATCCCTAAAATGTGCTAACTTAGAGACTGCGTAAAAAATTGAAGTGATTTGGAACTTAATAGTTTTAGTGTCAGCATTCACGTTAACCTCTATAATGGACAGGTTTCTCACAGCAGAACTATTAAATTCTAATTATAGAGTAGTCTCCCCTTATTTGCAAATGCATAAAAAATCCAGGTGCAATCAGGCCTTTAAATTTAATGTTTGTTCTGGCCACATCAGATTGCACTAATTTTCTCTCAAAGACCCAACAAGATTGTCTTGTAAATCTCTATTCTTCCATTGAAAGATTGTGTAAACAAGCTTTAGTTTGAGGACTAAGTATTTAAGTAAATTAATATCAAACAATATGAAAACATGGCTGTAAGTAGTAAATTAAAAACTTTAGTGCAATTTTTACATGAAAAGTCGTATTAAATTTTAGAGATTCAGATATTTCAGTGAAGAAAAGCTAATGACTAATTAAAACCATAATGTTTGTGGAGGTAAGAGTTTCCTAAATCTACACAAGAGAATTTAAAACAATTTGTTTTGATCAAAAGCAAACTGGAAATCTTTATTAAATGTGTATCATCAGATCTACCTCATTGCAAATTGATTGAATTTTGAGTAACTGTAAGAACCAATTGGGCACCTCACCATGGTGTAATGGTTAGCAAGTCTCACAAACCATTACTACTGTAGTGAGTTTGATCCTTACTGGGTGCTTGTGCTGTACTAAGAAAATCTTAGTAAATATCAATACTAAGAATGAATCTCCTCCCCCTCTTTAAACTTTCTGTTCTAGCTTATCTATTAAATTTGGAGGCGATAAAGCAGAATCAACCAAGATGATAGTATATATTAACATTGTGTAAACCCGACCAATGCTGTGTAACTTTACTGGTCCTTAGATAATCTACAATAACCAAGTACCCGAAACAGATAGATATCAGCATGTGATTATTAATTTTGGTCTACTACTTACCCTCATCTTAATTTTGAGTTGTTTTATCTCAACTTAACTCAGGCCATCAATCTACAGCAGTGAGTAAAAAATCGAACAACAAAATAACTGATACTATCAGTACATAAACATGGTGCCAGAGAGATAGAGAGTTGGATTTGAGCTTCTGCAAGCCATCAAAGCTTCTGTAGCTTAGATAGCAAAATCAGCTGTGGCAAGAGGGATACGAGTTAGAGTCTCACCGAGAGAGTACTCGGTATTTCCAATCCATGCTGCTTAGTTATTTGCCGTAGAGTGACGGCCTGAGTTAAGTTGTGATAAAAAGCAACTAAAAATTAAGATGAAGGTAAATAGTAGTCACAAATTAATAATTATGGGTCAGAATACAGTAATACCTTGGTTAGCACTCTAGATAAGTTTCTAAAAAACACAGCACTAAAGAAACAGTGCTATATGGAGTGTAACCAGATAGAAACCCTAAGCGGGATATTACAGTACTCCATCTTATAAAAAACAAAATAAAACATATCAGCCCTTAAGGATGCAAGAGACTCATACTCACTTTGCAATGCCACTGGCCCACCAAACAACGCAGCACAAACGCTACATGCAAGCTGCTTTTTTCTCTTTCCTCGTTTTGCTTTCACCTTCTTGATGCCTTTGTGTGTCTCTACAAATTCTGTTAGTGAAGAGTTCAAGGCAACACACTCTTCTTTAATTATCTCCCCTTCTTCCACTTCACCATCTTCCATTTCCTCATAATTCCTCTTTATGCTACCAAGTGCAGAAGAGGAAGCCCTTATCGTGGTGACAGGAGTCTCGACTATCTCCCCCGCAGCTGCATTCTGCCGCCGTTGGATCATGGAGGTCAGGGTGGCAACATCATCCGGCATTTCAATGTCATCCGCTTCAGATTTCAGGTTGTTCACAGCACTCTGCACTTCATCCATGTCATTTGCAGGGTCAAGAGCATTTGGAGAGTTCTTCTTCAGTTCATCATTCAGTCGCCTCCCGTGCATACGCTGGGACAGGCTCTTTGCCACCTTATCAGGAGTTTGATTTCCGCTGCTCGGTACAACTATCATAGTATTTACCGAACTACCTAACACATCCTTAGGAGTCACTACAACCTCCTCCACCACCTCTTCCTCGTCTGAATCGTCCAGGTCATCGATTACGTCACTGTCTTCGGTATTACAGGCAACCTCACTGTAGGTCTTCACAACCTTTTCAGAAATAGGCAAAGGAGCCTCTACTGGTTCAATAGTTTCGCTGGCATCAACCACATTACTATCAACTGTTTGAGCATCAGTTAAAGCTGGAGCCTGACTTTCAGATTGTGCGGCAGTAGAAGAGGCCGCGATAGTATCAGTAGTGGGTAGTTCACTCAAGTCAGGTGTGATGGTGATAGTATCAGGTGCACTAATTGAAGTATTAGTGGTGTTAGATGTGGTAGTCGTAGACTCAATACTAGTAGTAGTGTCTGTGATGTCAGCAGTCTCAGGACAACTAGCAGAGGCAGCCACATTTGCCTCAGCTGCTTGGGCAGCCTCAACTAGAGCTTCCTCCATGGCATCATCATTTCCCTGGCTATCAGCAGCCTTCGGACTCTCAGCAGCCTTCAAAGGATTGCTCTTTAGTTCTGCAGTTGGGGTTTTCTCCTTCAGGCCGACTGATGTTAGTATATTCTCAGGTTCTTTGTCATTTGAAGGTGTGGTTATCTGATCTTCTTTGGCCTGCAAAAAAATAACGAAATGTGAATAAAATGCAGGTGATTCAACAAGTGCCTTTTATAAGATGCTGGAGTTGAACAGATAGGTAGGCTAGATTACTCCTGAAACTTTACTATTTAAGTTTCATTATTATCATTAGCACTCTGCATTCTTTTTTAAGGGCACCAAGATTTTGTGCACTTAGTAACTTTGAAAGCCTATGTGTCTGTTCATCTATGACTGAACACTATGCTATCGTTAGTTCAAGTATAAATTCTGAGCAAAAGTAGCTTACAAGAATTTGAATTTCATCAGTCGTCTTTTCTAATCAATCAGAAGCTGAATAATTCCTTCTAATCAATCAGAAAATAGAGAAATATTGCTGTCTAATTAGCAAGCAGATTCAGTCTGATAAAAATCAGGATTCAGCTTCATTCAGTTGGTTTTCTTCTGAGATTACATGTTTTTTTAAAACTGATTCACACATCTTTTACTTTTGGTGTTTCTAAATTTCAACTAAAATGAATATTCAACTTAAAAATGTTAATCACCCTTTTCAGGCAGCTAATCATATAATCAGCATTTTGCTGCTGGCAAGGCAGGTAAGCGATTAAATCTATAAACAGCAGCAACTGTTCAAGCTGCTCGCTCAGTTACTAACTTCTAACCTAATTTCACCTAATTTTCAAGCAGCGTAACGTTGGCCTAAAGGATACATTACTTGCCAGCCTACCTCAAGATTGGATGTTCAATTCACACCAATGTTTTGTTAATTTTATATATCTGTTTGCTTTAGTGTGACAAAAAAAACCCCCAATAAACAAAAACAAACAAAAAAGTGACAACAGCTTTTATATAATAAATTATATAAGTGGAGTGAGAAACTTACTTTTGTTGGATTCATGTCCATCAAGAAATATTCTGCAAATTTGGCCAGTTTATCTTCCTGGGATTTCTTGTTTTTGTCTTCAGGGAAAACTCTTGTTAAACAACATTTTTCCAAAAATTCCTTCAAGTCCCTGTTCATGCCAATCCAGAAGTAGTTGCCGTGCAGGATAGCCTTTGTGCGTTCCACTCCACGGTGAATGCCTACAAGAATAAAGCATATTTTACAGATCTGGACATAAAGGCTACAAAAACAGAGAAACTAACTTTATTCGGCAAAATACATTTTGAGGTATACAATAATATAATAGTACAATCTTTGTATAGTTACATATCTACATCTTACTACCTTGTAACGCCAGAATCTGCTTTTTAAGTAAGTATGCTTAAAGATTTTCAAATATCCCAAAAGTTTTGTTCAAAATGCCACCCTTAAAAATCAAGTCTAAGTAAACTTGTTTTCAATTAAACATTAACTTGTGAAATCATGAACGGAATTGATATACTTTTTATAAACACTCATAATTTTTATTAGAATAAATATTGAATAACTCACAAATTCTAAGCCATAGCTATTTCTCATCTATCAATGAACGTTAATATTTTACCTGGCCTTACATTGTAATTATTAAACCTTTTAAAAGTTTAACGGTTTTAAGATTTTTGAAAAAGGAGAAATATATTTAATATATCAACAGGCACATTTTCATTAACAACTGGAAAACACTCAGAGCGCATACCTCTGCCAA
>VCCN01003880.1:10026884-10044635 GCA_006491835.1 Architeuthis dux
ATCTTCCTCCTCCTACTACCACAATTAGTAATGCTAAATATCAACTTTCTCAGACCTTCAAGTGAACCATCTTCATCTTATTACTATTACCACCACCACCACCACAGATGGTGGACACATCGTTGAACTTATGGTTCTTGTCTATTAATATCGCATTTTCTTGTAATGTCGAACCATGATTGTTTATGATTCTAATCTTTATTATTTATGTACTTGGTATTTAGACTGTAGAAGTTAAAGAATCTGAAATAAAACCTCAAAAAATTTAAATACAAACATTGTAGAAGCAAATTATTAAAATAATCAAAACGTGCTTAACAATAATAATAATAAAAACAAGTGAACATAAAATTACTAAATTTGTACTGAATACTCCTAAGAGGTATGCTAACAACATATCAAAATTATAAATGTTTACAGCCAGTAGTTTTTTAATCCAGACCTTAACTGGGGAAAAATAAGATTTTACAAAAAACGTTTGTTTTTATTTTTTTTATCATATAGTAATTGCAATAACAAGCACTCAAAATATAACCAAGGCGGTTGTGAAGGTTAGGTTAACAAATTTTACATTATACATTATTATTAGCACTATTCCTTCATTAACACATGCATTAATTCCTGATAGGTAAAAAAAATTACAAAAATCGTTGCTTAAATCATCAAATCCTTTTTCTGCTACAGCCATAAATATTTACTTTGTTAGAGCAGAAATGACTATGGCTGGGTAAAGTACCAGTAGAGTCAGTGGGCAATGATAAGAAAAGCTAAAATCTTAAACAGTATTTAAATGCAGACAGCACTGAAAATAAATACAAGTATTATCATTTCATATTCCCCTACCGACAGATTTTGCTGTGACACTATATCTGTAATCATTAGAAGGAATGAAATTTTGTTTAATAAATCCTACCCATGATATCACAGGTTATATAAACAGCCAGTATAATCATAAATATTTGTGTACTCAAAGAATAATTGTTACTTTCATTAAAATCATTTTTGTTAGGAGTAGTGGATAGCATAACATTCATTGCATTTTATTGAGTCTAGAACCCACATGTCCAACAGTCAATTTTGATAAACTCACTAAAAGACAAACAATCTTCAGTTTCATGTATTGACATGTTTTACCTTTAGCGCACTGTAGATGATTTTGTTCACCGAGCAAAAAGTTTGTCCTGCTACTAAAGGCGACTCCGAGAGCCGAACGATAGTGGTTTTGAATTTTGCAGTGGGGTTACGTCAATTTCAGTCATAAATGAACAGACACACAAAGTTTCAGACTTTCAAAGTTAATAAGTGCACAAAATCCTGGCAACCTTGAAAAAGAATGCAGAATGCTAAAGGTTCATTAAAATAAACACCCGTATTCAGATTGTCATGTAAGGTACATAATGGCCATTACTTTATAATTTTTAAATAAAAAAGTTAATTTTTGGTATCAAGCATATAAATAAACATGTGTTTTTTCCCCCCAAAACAAAACTATCATTGGTTAGGCCTAAAATAATTAGCATAAGAAAGGGAATTTGGCTGAAAAACTACATTCTCAAAACTATTATCAATGATAGTGAGAAGTGTCTAGCATGAGTAGCAAAACAACTGACAATTTTTTCCTGTTTGCTCTTATTTTCTAAATTTCTTTTTAAAGAGTATCAAACATACACTCTTGGTTATTCTCATGTGGAGCATAGGGCCACAACCATTCGGCTCCAATTTCAGTAGCATGTAGGTTTTACCCTCCTCCTTTACCTGAGCTTGGGATCAGCTATTGTGACTGCCAAGCTGTAGGCATTTTCCTTTACAGAGTCACCTTCTCTTAGATGGACAGCCTTACAGGGCTCCAACTACCCAGCCATTTACCAATAACCGAGGGAAGTGGATTCATGTCTTTCCCGAGGGCACTAGTGTGAAGTGAACGCAAGCAGCCTGTTAAAATTGATTGTAAAAAAACAAAAAACAACACAAGTTGCAAGCTGGACACTTTTGCTGTGTGATGTTAATGCACACTCCTATATACTCAATTTTTTTGGTAGAGACAAATTGTCAGTTTTTATGTAGTCAAATTGTTTGAATAAGAAATTTGCTGTTGTTGTCATCATCACAGGCCATTGCTGTCAGCTGTCCAGTATGTTCCTGATGCACTGTTTCCACTGGGCCCTGTTGGCTGCCAGGTTGTTGGGTTCTTTTCCTTCGCACCCCAACCAGGCAAGGCACTGCGACCAACAACAGCAAGGGGATAACAGCCCTTATGGCACTTCTTCGAAGAGGTCATAGGAGCTACTGGTGGTCTGCTCCATGATGGCTTTGGCTGGCTCATAAGGGTCATGTGTGGAAGCCACTCAGGCAGAATCCATAGAACATGTCCCAACCATTTAAGACTTCTTTTGGTGATAACTACACTGAATGGAAGAGATTTTCCAAAAAAGTGCCGCCAAACTTCTGCGGTTGGCACCTTGTCCTGCAGGATCTGTCACATACACTTATTGTCAAATGCATCCATACTAGCAAGATATTCAGCCCTACAAATCCTCTTACCAATAATATTCACCTGGATGTTGTCAAAATGCATCCATTTTCCCTTTATCCTATTTATCATGTGCAATTCTCAAATATAACAATTGAAGTAAGATGAATATTTTCCATACTGAATGTGGCACAAGTTTCATCCCAAACTTAAGAATCTGAGATTACTTGGCTTTGAAGTCAAAGTTTTCATCCTCTAAAGAAAATTTTAGTCAATGATCATCATCATCATGATGGTACTAGAGATTAATGTAAAACTCAATTCAATTTTGTTTTGGCAAAGACAAGAACAATTTTCAAGCTTGTTGCCATCAAATTATTCTCAAGATAAAACATTACAGCACTAAAATAAATCTATTTAGTGGGGCAGCATGCAATGGAGCAATGGTTAGCAAGCTAGTCTCACAGACCATTATTGCTGTAGTAAGTTTGATCCACTAAACACCCCACACTTGTGGCCTTGAGCCAGACAAAGTTAAGCTCAGTAAATGTTAATAGGGCATGTCACCATGGACTAATGGTTAGCAAAGCCTTGTCATTTACAAAACAAATTATAAACTGAAGTGAAAATTTCAAAATCCAGTCAATAAAGTCAAACTATTCGTCCTGTCAAGGTTGACTATAGGGGTAGCAGCTTTTTGTTGCTTCTGTCTAGGCAGGTAAGATAGTGCAGTAAACCGTTGCTATAACGAACTCGTGGATCCATCCGAATTGACTTTGGATTAACCGAACGAAGTTCGATAAATGCACACATTTGTTTTTATTTGATACAAGCTGAAAATACCTAGCTATATGGAGCCTACATTAAACATTAAATCATCACTTAACTCGAGTTTTTATGGCCGTATGCTACATATAGTTGGGGATAACCTTTCAGCTAGCGTTAATAAAAATTGAAGGTAAATGAGATGTTATTAAATAAATAGTAGGCACTTCTTACAAAACGTTCACTTCAGTAAACTGTTTAATTTACTACAAACTGAAATATGAGATTAAGTTTAAATAAAAACCCATTTGGTTTTAACTTATTTTTGTGTGTCTGTTAATTCTTTAATGATATTTGAATAGCAAATAAGTAATTTTATGTGCTTTTAATTTCAGAGAAAGAATAATCACAAAGTGTAAAAGTCATACAAACAAACCAGCAGAATAATAATATTAAATATTTAGTGTAATATTAGATCTCATTGTTAGATGAGGAATCCTTTATTTACCAAAATAAGAATTTTTTTTTATTCTTCCAGTCGAGTTGATACACTGATGAGATAATGGATTTTCAAGAATGGTCACCCCATAAAGGATTGTTGTGTAATGTTTAGGTTTGTATTCTTTTTCTCTCTAGTGAATTTATGGCAATCTATTATTTGGGATGGAACATACATAGCTTTTGGTCAGCAGTCTGTTGCCCTGCTAGTAATCAAAATCCACAAAGTATAATTTTACTGATTGCAGAAACAATTGTAAACTAGAAAGCACACACCTCTGCTAACGCCATAAAAAACTGAATGTTCATATATATAGCTATGATGCAAGGGAGGTAATGGTGTAAGTTTCGATTTTCAATAATTTTAGACTATTGTCAAAATATACATCTCCCAATCAAAATGAATCCTGGATCCGCCCAAAAGTTTAATCAATTGCTCCTCAGTCCTCATTTAATGGCCCACACTCCCACAAATCATTGACAACTTTGAGATATTATGTGGACAGACCAACAGTGCATACACCGCTTCCAACTTCGTGGGCAGAGGTAAACATAGTGATTGATTCGTTTTATTTATTTACTAGCGTATCAGTCAAAAATAATTTAAAAAATATCAATTTCATATGCTAGGCTAAAATCTTAGATGTGGGTCTTTAAATATTGACTACTGGAATGTTTTTGTTAGATTCATTCAGTTTTTACACACGTTTAACATCTAATGGAGTTGGGGGTGTTACAGACAAAAAATAAATATAAAGATACACGTGGCTTATTATTTATTTGATTTGAAAGTGTAAATGTTTGTTTATGATAATTACCTTGATCGTCCACGTGACACTCTAGGAAGGCTTTACGGATTACATCAGGTTGATGCAATACTTTGCGCCAGACCGACTCGGATGAAGATGTGGGAGTTTTCTCTCCAGAATCACTCTCTCCTCCGCTGGAATCACCACTTCGAGGATCCCGGACAAAATAAAGCGCGCCATCTTTTAGTCTGAGACAAAAACAAAACCAGATTTGTTTATTTACATTATTTATCTGAGAGTGTCGAAAAATGTCAAGTTTTAAAAACTGAAAATTAAAAAACAACATAAGATGAGAAAAGATAAAAAATTTCTAAATATCCCTTTCAAAATTGTTCATTGATTTCATACGTAATTCCCCCGTTATAGTAAAAGAAATAAACAGAAAAGTTAAAACAGTGTTTGCTAAAAATACAAAAACAGTTTGGATGAAGTATTGTAAACCATTATTATTAATTTTGACTACTATTTTCCTTCATCTTAATTTTTTTCGTTGCTTGTTTTTTTTTATTTATCACAACGTAAGATTGACAGCCCAGCCTGAGTCAAGTTGTGATTAAAAAAAACTAAAAAATATTAAGATGAAAATAAATAGTAATCGAAAATTAACAATAATAGACAAAAACAGAAAATAATGGTTAACCAAACCACGTTATTCTTTTCTCAGGTTTCGGTTTCTTTTATCAATAAAAATAAATCCACTACCATTCCATTGAAAAAACAAAAAAAAAACTTATAAAATCTAATTCTTTATAAATGTGATCCAAAGGCAAAATGTAGCGAAAAATGATTGTGAATTTTCTGTTTCAAACAGAAAAAAATCCTAAACAAAACGATGACCACGTTATTCTTTAATTACGTTTCTTCTGTTATCAATTAAAAGAGCCCAATAACATTTTTTTTAAAAATACAGTTGTGTAAAATCTAATTATTTATAAAAATGTGATCCAAAGGCAAAAGTAGCATGTAGTCTATGACAAATGATGATTTGAATTATTTCTGTTTTTAAACAGAAAGACGTCAATTTGCGTTTTGTTTTTAAACAGAAAGGAATCTAAACAAAACGGCGACACGATAATAATAATTTGCCGAGAAAAAAATGGCCGCTTTGGACTTCGAGCACGAAACAAAAAGTTTAACAGAATCGTTAAAACTTCTCTTTGAATTACATCATCAGCACACATCCAGTTTATTAACACCGATTGCTTTTTCGATAAATGTTTTAATCGTTGTCTACAGAAACTGTGCGACAACAAGAGACGATCTTTCAAAAGATGCTAAAGTAGGACTTTCTTCAGCTTTTTCTCCACCATCCTTACCTAAAGTCCTTGGAGCGCTTCCTTACGCCGCGCTTGTCCGAATCTGATAAGCCATCAGGGTACTGTCCACACTTTAAATAATGACTTATCGCCGACAAATCGACATGTTTCTTCTTGATCTTCATGTTTGGCCTTCTGAAAAACGTGGTAAGTCCAGGGGAAAACCGTTTCACCGGGTGACTACTTCAATTTTCCCCCAACAACAACCATGGCCGCCGTCGGTGGATAGCAGTTAGATGGCCGCCAAGAAAAAGGTCCCGGATTTAATATTCCGGACTTAACTATACAAATATGGCAACTGAACACAGGAGCACTGAAACGAAACAATTTTTTTTATCTCCATTAAATGCAAGTAATTTATAAATTAGAAACAATTACAAAAAGAAACTCATAGCTAAACATAAACATGTTATTTAATATATATTATCAAAATTCAGCTTTCTGCAACACAAGGAGTCTACAGAAGAAAAAACCGTTATAATACGCATACTGATGATAGTACATGCACATATGTTGGAAAAAGGTTCAAAATTTAAAAAATAGTTTGATATTCAAAAATAAAAACAGATCAAACCTAACTGAAAGGGATGGGAAATCATTGCTGAAAAAATTATGTGAATTTTAAGTTAACTTGATCAAAAGAATAAAAATCTATGTGTATTGTTTATGTTTTAGGCCGAAAAATGTACACAATACCACCTTTTTGCAAGCAACCATGTAATTCAACGAAATATACACCATCACTCACTAATCCAAATCGGAAACAAATACTTTATGAGATAGGTACTAATTAGAAAATAAACTTTTAATGCGTGTGTAAATGTTTTTGCGTGTACTTGCTTGCATGAACAGAAAATAGCCAGAGTAACTAACAATGCTATTTTCCTAGCGTCCCTATTTCGTTTTAAAACCCGATCCACTTTTTGAACTGCTTCATGTTATGTGAGAGTCTACAAAAACTAATTCTATCGGATATTTTATTCTTTTTAATAAATACAAATACTTTCGCCCCGTAAAATTATTTAATGGTTAGTTCATAGTTTTGTGGCATATATATTTGCACAAAGCATTATGCTTGAAATATGATTTGTTATCTAACATGTGCAAACGCAATAATGGTAGTTTGACGTAGTAAATAAATAACTTGGAAAATAAAGCTTATACGTCTATCAGTTCGATACAGATATTGTGAATGTTTTCCCTCGATTCCACATAAGTTACATAATTGTTATTTTATTGTCTGTGCGTCAAGAAAAATGAAATATCCGGGTGGATCTTTTTACCGTATCCGGACTTTTAGTGCGGAGTGTGAAAATTTCAGGAAGCAGGTGCACGCTCATTTCCCCTCCCTAGTGAGTGAGACATAAATAAAAGATCACCTAATGTTGCAAAGCTTTATTTTTTACATCTCTTTTTCATCTTTCAAGTTCGTAAATAGTTATTGTTATAGTATACTGTTGGCAAGTCGGGTTAATTGTCTGTGCTCATTGACAATAGGGTTTGAATTATGCAATACGCAAAAAAAAAAAATGTTTATTCGCCATAACCTAACCTGAACCACCATCTTTGACTAGTAGTGAAGACAACGACTATCAATTTAAATGCTGGTTTTTCATGTTTTATTCTAAATTTATAGAGCTACCAACACGAAGAAAAAAATGTATATTTTACTTAGAATTATAATCAAGTTCTGAGTGATGGCGGTAATGTTTTTAAATGCTGGCGATTTTTCGTTTTATGTCATCTAGAAAGGGGGATCACTCCGACTTGGTGAAACAATCACTCAAGAATAATTACGGATGGATAGAAAGCGTACAATGGGCTGCAGAATCGTGTAAATCATAATATTTTAGTTTCGTTTAAATTATCCCACCGTGCATACGAAGACCATTGAAGACAACTGGTCCAGCATTAAAACTAAGTACCAAAACATACATGTCATGTCGAATGACTTATGGAACACATCTACAAAAGTTTGTTTTTGGTCGAGCTTTTACGGACAATTTGTTCATGCATTTTATTTATTGGATTATACACTTTTATCCGCTGTAAACAATTTATTATCAATAAATAAATGTTTCTCATTTGTTTTGGTACTTAGTCTAAAAGCTGGACTAGTTGCCTTCAATGGTGTTCGTATGCACAATAATTTGAATCAACGAAGCTAACATCTTTCTGTAACCCATTATATTCTTTCCATCCATCCGTAATTAGACTCAGGCGATTGTTTCACCGAGTCGGAGTGATCCCCCTTCCCAGGTGACATGATGAAACGATCGCCTAGAAATGGTTATATCTTGTAAATACAACTTTAGGTTTTAAAAACTATTTGAAATTCTCTCTCACATACATACATATATTCCATAACTACGCACTCACAAAGTGTGTAAAGATTCTCAGAATTAAAGAAATATATTGAAACATAAACCATTAGAAAATGTACATTATAGCCTTTTAGTTTTTTCTTTACAAGTAATATAGTGCAGGCTATTTTGAACTGGAACACAGTGAGAAGTTGTAAAAAATCAACCTATCGTTGATAAGCGAACAGATGATGCTCCCTGAGATGATAACATCTTTTTATTTATTTTATTTTATTATTTTACTTTTTATATGTTTCTGACCCTAAACTCATGCCAAACTTTCTTTTAGTGGGGGTCCTTGGCAGGGCCGGATTATGCTTATGAAAGGCTGAGTAGGCTTAAGCCTAGGGGCCCGAAGATAACGGGCCCGCAAAAACTCTGGGATATTCATATTTTTCTTAATTTTATTTTTGACAGGACCATAACCTAGCCGGATTAGTCTATATGCAAACTAGGGCCCCAAGACATTGAAGGGGCCAAAAAATAAATAGCAATTTAGAAATGTATCACTACTACTACTACTACTACTACTACTACTACAGAGAAAATGAATTAAACAATAAAACTGTCAAAATGAGAACATTCCCTGATAAAGTCTGAGCGCTCACTATAATTGTTAAGATATTGTTAATAATATCTTAACACTTAATAAAAATGTCCTAACAAATATTTCTTTAAAAAACGGAATGAATATATTACACATTAGCACATAACAATCCACCTTATTCACATGATTGACAGATCGCATTACTTACTTAAAATTATACACGAAACAGGGGGGTGGGGTGGATTCTTGCTAATAGCCTGGGGGCCTTATTGCTAATAGCCTAGCGGCCCTGGTATAGGTTAATCTGGGTCCTGGGTATTATTATTTGTTTGTATTACTCTGTTACTCAGTTGTGTGTGAGTATTCTCTTAAGAATTCAGTGAAAATAAGTTGACAATCATTCGGTAAAGGGACTCATGACGTTTTCAGCATTTTAAACCACTGGTGAAATTTGCAACGAAAGATCATACGCATCAATTTCTTTTGCATTTAAGAAAACTTTGTTGGTTTTTTTGTCGGCATGGAAATTATTTGTATTCATATCAATCCGTGTATAAAAAATATAATCGAATATTTGAAGAATCCGTGTATTAAAACGTTTTATTAAAATTAAATAAGTTTTTTTTTAAATTCACACATGCGCATTCATAAAAATATGATTATAAATAATTTCATTGGTCACTTTTTAAATTCAAAAGTAACGTTATACATACATTTTTAAAAAGTAATAAGACTTGTTTCATTCTAATTTATTATTAATTATTTTTAAAAATCTCTTCTTAAAAGAAAAAAATTATTATTAGTTACTGTTCCTATTTCTAATATTTTGTATGCTTCCAATATAAATACATCTTTTCTTAAAGTCTTCTTAAAAGCAGAAGAAATTTTCGCGATTTATCTTCCTAGCAAATATCGCCAATAATTTAAAATACTGAAAACGGCATGGTCCCTTCACCGAAAGATTGCCAATAAGCTTTCTATTTGTATTAAATTTTTCTATTTTTTAAAATTAATTGACGTAGTAATAATGCCAAATTACTGCAAAAGAAATTAAAAGTAAAATAATCTCACTAGGAGCGGAAATAGTTACATTGACAAAATCAAGAGAAATGATTTTCCACTTTTGTTAGACAATGTATAATAATTAAAAGATTTGAAGAATCCGTGTATTAAAAGATTTGAAGAATCCGTGTATTATAGAAATAATTAATATGCCAGACTAAACTAAGATTAGTAAAAATAATGAAATACCAACAATGAAAGACAAGGGTACGCTAGAAGTTTGATGAATTTGAATACATGAGTTTTTGTAAATAACATTTTTTAAAGATTGATTAAATTTGTTAGACAATGTCGTCAAAAGTTAACATGCTACATTTTAAAAAAAATGTCACGATGACCCCAACCTCGTGTATTGAAAAATATTTTGCGCTAAATGTGTTTAGTTTCAAAACTACTGTCAAAAGTTTTAAATAAGACAAAAACGTAAGGGTATGCTAACAGTTTGATGAATTTGAATAGATGAGTTTTTGTAAATAACATTTTTTTAAAGATTAATGTTGTTGTTTTCATCATTTGTGAATACAATATACAATTAAAAAAATATCTACCTCTACCAATAAAGTTGGAAAAGGTATATGTATTCACTCGTGTTTGTCTGTGTGTCTGTCTGTCTGTCCGTTCGTCCACACAGTATCTTCAAAAGTTTTCAATGGATTTCGATGACATGTTGTGGAAGGGTGAGTAATATGCTAAGGAAGAATTGGTTAGAGTTTGGAGCAGATCCAGGAATTCTTTTCGATTGAGGGATATTTTTTCATTTTTTTCATACACTGTTGCATTCACTAATTATTGTCTACACAATATCTCCAGAAGTTCTCAATGAATTTCAATGACATTTTGTGGAAGGGTGGGCTATGGACTAAGGAAGAATTGATTAAATTTCTTTTACAGTTACATCCCCTGCATCGTAGCTATAAATGAACTGATTTTCAACCAGTTTTTAGTGACAATGGCGTTGACAGAGGTATGCGTCCTCTGAGTGTTTTCTCTTTAAAAATGAAATACAAGCATGGAGAAGCAGTGGCAGCAGTGGTTAGAAAGTTAGTCTCACATACCATTACACTAATGAATTCGTTCCTCACTAGATACATTTAACCTACATTTGTGACATTGTGTTCAACTAAGCCAAGCTTGGTTGGTTTAGATAGTTGAGTACGTCCTACAAGTGGTCGGTATTCAAACCTTGGAAACAGCCAGAATTTTAAATGCTGATTTTTAAAGCAGGTAGGATGGCCCTCCTCATTTGGAGGATTGGTGCAACACAATCTTCATAACCCCTATTTGGCTTTGTGTCGTTCCAAGCTAAACATTAAGGATTAGTGTTTAGTTTTTTTTGTGTCAATCAATGATTTAAAAAATCCTCAAATGCGCATAAAATTTACTACTAATCTTAGCATTGGCCAAATAGGAGTAGGAAGACTTTGTTGCGCCAATCTTCCATGTTGGATAGGCATGCCTATCTGCCTTGTAAATATGCATTTACTAGGTTACTCACGTTTCTGACCTTGTACCACACGAAGCTAAGCTTAGTAAATATGTTGGTGCCTCGCCATGAAGCACTCGTCAGCAAACGAGCCTCGCTTGCCATCACCACTTTAGTGAGTTCGGTTTTAATCTCAGCTTACTAAATATCAGAGGACGCCCACCATGGAATAGTGGTTAGCAAGCTTGTCTCGAACACCATTACAACTATATTGAGTTTGATCTTCATTGGATACCCCATATTTGAGACCTTGTGCCAGACTAAACTAAGCTTAGTAAATAATGAAATATCAACAATGAAAAACAAAAATGCATTCGTGTTTGGGTATTATTAAAATTGGGGAAGTGTTGGAGATCATATTTTCTAGAAGTGATGGTATGTGTATCTTAGATCACCAGTTCGTCGGAATTCAAATCAAGTATAACAGGTTTGGTCGAGGCGACCCACGCCCCTGGTTGTGTGGTGTCAGACTAAATAGTGGAATCGGTTGCTGACCAAGAATGAAAGATGTTGAATGTACTTAGCAACAATAAGGCTGTGAACGAATGAAGACATAAGAATACGAACAGTAACAGTAACAATAAATAAAGATTTATTATTTGTTGTACAGTATGCTGAAATGAAGAAGAGTACGATAGTGAAGTTGCCGTGTAGTCATGTTGATGTTGATAATTGTTGAGTTGCAGGTTTCGCTGCTTAAAGTAGTGAATATTTGTATCGTCGTTGGTAAGTAGTGTTGAGAAGTTTGAGTGAGCAGTGAAAGTGTGTATATGGTTTGAAGAAGTCTGTCAACCCCAGGAACCATTGTTACTACTGATTGAACCCTGGTGTGCCTTCGTGTTTATGGGTGAAAGGAGGCTTAATTCGATCCCAGACAGAATTCCGGTAAATCAGTGTTTTGATTTGATGGAAACTATTTATGATGTTCCTCCATCACGTTATATTACTGGAGCTTGCTATTTCAATCCCATGTGTTTGTAAGAACTACTTTTTTTCTGATTCGACTTCCGGTCAACAACACTGTCTTAAAAAAAAATATAGGCAATATTAATAAGCTTTTCGGAGTAAGTGAACACACATCTTATTATATAAAACCGATGTCAGTTTTTGTTTGTTTGTAGGTTTCTGTCACGCCAAAGCAAACAGAAATATGTGTTTGCATATGCTAAAGCAAGCAGCTATGTGTATGTGTGTTCGCTTCTACATCACTACTACTATTATTATTGATGATGGTGGTGGTGATGATGATGTCTTCATAGAAGGGCAGAAACAAATATAATATATATATTTTCATGAAAAACCTGATGTTTTTCTCATACGAAAAAGATATTCGTTTTTTACCCAGTTCTGTTGCTTTATTGTTTTGAAATTATTAAAAAAAACTGAAACTATGAAGAGTTGTAGTAAATTGACAGAAAAATGAATTTCGTTGGATGTATGCGTTTTTATTGTTTGTAATAAACATATTTATACTAAAATATATATTTGCATAATTTATCCATGCGTTCACGTTTACGGGTACTATGCTAGTCTTAAATACCTAACTATCCTACCAGAATTGCATGATAATGACATAATCTTTTCTTAAATCTTGAAGGTCATATGTGAAGATCCGGTTTGGTGACTCAAACTAAAAACACTGTGTGTAAGACATTTTATATCAGTATTATCAGTAATTAGCAAAAGGGTCTTTTAAGCAACACTCTTTGATTACCTACTGCAGCCGCGGATCCGAGGGGGTGCAGTGTGTCCAGACCCCACCCCTGCTCGGGCAAAGCACAATAAAAAAAAGTTCAATATCTAGATAAAGAAATTTTATCAATGAAAAACCCAAATAATCCCAAGTAATTATAAATTAACCTTAAAATCAAATATGTATTTTTTAGTTTTTCATCTTATTCTTTATAATTTTTTTTATTTATTGGTTATGTGGTAAATTTCTGAACCAATGAATAAATAACTTATGAAGAATAGGACGGAAGACATCTTACTTATATTATATGTGTTCTGACATTTATATGTATCTATGTATCCAGACTACGCCCAGTCCTAACCATTCATAGTAGAAACTTGAAATTTTGCACGCACACTCCTCTAAATGAATAGGGGAAAATGTTGTTTTTTTTAAATTCCTTTTTTTAGAGGGGGTTCAATATGCAATGTAAGTTTATGCTAAATTGGTCACTATTTTGGGCCAGCTTGTTTTTTTTGAAAATTCAGACTTTTTTTAGTGATCACAGCCCAACAAACTTATTCATTGATACCCTTTTTTCCAACTTTTTAATTGATCACCCCCAACACAGCATATATGGGTGGCGGTGATTCATAATTTCCCCATGAATGCTAGTTTATGATTATTTTGAGTTATTTGGGGTTTCTATTCATAAGATTTCTTTATCTAAATATTATTATAAAATTGTTCTTTGCCCAAGTAGGGGTGAGTCCGGACTCCCTAGACTCCCATCCCCTTACTGCCTGCATAAAGGCAAGCGTTATTGACATGAATAGGACTATTGTATGTATAATCATAGACTGGGGGGGGGGCAAACGGGGCATGTCCCTCCTTGATCAGGCCTTCTCAGCTAGGGTGAGGGGATTTTATTGTTCACTGGTAACAAGATTGCTCAGATATATTCCGAATATATCCTTTTGTTCCCCCGCCCCCAATTGGCAGCGGACGCCTATGATCATAGACGTCAATCTAAAGCAACAAACTATTATACTGACTAGCTGAAATACCCGCCCTATGTAATTTCAAGCCACTTCCCGCAGAAGGCTTAAATGGGGCTTTGGCCCTAATAAGATATCAAAAAGGTTATTTTTCGGGGTACCTTAATTCTACCACTGGCTACTAATATGCGAAAACATGCTCCGAGGTCCCATTAGTAAATACCAAAAAATTGGTGGCCATAGCTCTAGCCATCCTTGAGTTGTGTTAACATAGATGGACGGACGGACATTTGCTGAATTATAGAAATATAGTAAATTCTTAGGTAAGCGTGAACTGCGACACACAAACTAAGGAAACAATTTAGAATGAAATTACATTGTAAACTGAACCTTTTTTGGTGGGGAATTTTTGAAAACTAACTCACTAAAAACCTGCTCCAGGGTCTCATTAATAACCTCAAAAAAATGTGGTGGTTATAACTCTAACCGTTTTTGAGTTTTGCGATCACGGACAGACATTTGCTGAATTATAGTGAGATACACATGCATAAAGGTGTTTCTTCTCTTTGTACGATGGCCCTGTACCGCATTGGATAAGTTTTAATGAGCCATCATTACGTCAAGGTTACTTTGAACCGTTGGACATTTTTGCTCCCTTAATTAAATAAGTAGACCCTTAAAATTTTGAAGTCTCCAATGGGCGCTCGACTAACGTGGCCTTGAGCCAGACTAAGCTAAGTTTAGCAAATAACAGTTTTGGGTTCCTACTATAGCGTGATCGTTAGCAAGTTCTACTCACAAACTCATTGTCTAGCGTAGTGAGTTTGATACACACTGAATGTCTGCTGCTGTGGCTTTGTACAAGACAAAGCAAATAAAGCAGACACTACTTTCATTACACTGTCAAGGTCAGAGGATCAAAATGAACTGATTTATTTATTTGTTTAGTTTGTTAGTTACTTTTAGCTTATGTTGTGCGTTGATTCAATTTGCTAGTAGTATATACAAAATAAAAAATAAATAAAGGGAGGTAACTATAATATGATTTGACTGAGAGTTATCCCCTACTAATTCAACAGCGAAAATAGACAGGGTGATCAATTTCAAATGTTCAAATGTTCAAATGTTATGCTTTCTCCCTTTATTTATTTATTTTTATTTTTTCAGTTTGGGAGAGGTGATGCTCGTGCAGTATTCTGATCTAGGAGCATTACCTTTAGTTTTTCCTTTTTTCAATTAATTAGAAAATATTTGTCCAAATTTTCTTCAAAGTCATATTGTGGGAAAGAGTGGTTATGAAAGAGTAAGGCAGAGTATGTCAATGAAGAATATATTAGAAAAGAAATCATAAGAAGAATTAGATATAGATATATGGTTGATTTTAAAGAATATTTTGCTCACATTTTTTGAAAAGAGGAAGTTAAGGAACTTTATAGGGCAGCACTAAAAATATTTTTGATATCCAAACAACCTTTTTGCATGTTAAACTAGACAAGATATTTTGAGTTGCAAGTTTTCTGAAATTCTTTTGTTTATGCAGGCAAAACCTCCTCTGATGAAGTGATTATATATGGTGCCTCGCCCAAAAAATGGAAAATATAAAAGAATTAAAAATTAAAGTAGAACGTTAAATTAAAACCTAGAATTAAAGAATAACATTTGATATAATGATTAGATACAAAAAAATTGATATTGACAAAAAAATAACACCTAACAGGCTAATTTAATGGGGTGTGGTTTGCCTCAGAACAGTTTCTGTCTTTGTTCAAGCACAAGTGTACTTTGAAAAGCTTGCAGACCACATTGGTGCTGATTATGTTGTCTTTGTGGCTAGAATATTTGCATGTGGCTAAGGGTCCTCAGGTGATCATATATAGTCATTTGCCCCTTTATCTAAATGCAAAGTTAACATAGACATGTATTCTTTTGAGTTCACATATTTGTTTTTTATTTTCTTTCTTTACAAATAAATTACATGTCTGAATTACTAATTGAATAAAAATAATTGTAATAAAAATTATTTTTCTTACTTTCTTTCTTTCTTTCTTCCTCATGAATTAAGGTAGAAGATGTAGGAAGGGAGAAGAGAAAAGTATATAAAATAAAGAATGATTGATTGATCGATTTGTTTAGCGGCATATCATCCCTTGATGGGTCATTTAATGCCGAAATCAGTTTTAAATTCCCCAAAAATAGTCTTGTGACTTTGGTGAAAGGATGTTTTTTTTTTTAAATAGAGTCTTGTGACTTTGGTGAATGGTTATTTTTCCTTAATTAGAGTCTTGTGATTTTGGTGAAAGATTGTTTTTTTTTTTTAAATAGAGTCTTGCGACTTTGATGAAAGGTTATTTTTTTTTAACTAGTCTTACGACTTTATGAAAGGTTATTTTTTTTTTTAAATAGAGTCTTGCAACCTTGGTGAAAGGTTACTTTTCCTTAACTAGAGTCTTGTGACTTTGGTGAAAGGTTCTTTTTTTAACTAGAGTTTTGTGACTTTGGCGAGAGAACAGGTGGCCCCTGGTTTGGGGAGGGGGGGGGTCCTACACCTCTGCAGGGGATGACAAACAAGTGCATGAACCAATTAATGAAGTGTGAATTGATATTGACGGTGTAAGGGAATTGAGAGGGTGATATGGGAAAGAAAGGATAGATGAAGAAAATGAGAGAGAAAATAGAACAAAGGAAAAAGAGATTAACAAAGAAAGTAGAGGAAAAATCCAACGAATGGTTTATCGTGGGAGCAATTTCTGATAGACAGGCTTCTCTCATTGGCAACCTTTTTGTCTATGTGGGCTGGATCACGTATTAATGAGTGGACAGTGGGCCAGAAAAAATGTCATAAAAAACTTGAAATATGGAGATTATCCATTTAAATACATCTAGTTTACATCTAGTTTTGGGCTTAACCAATGATGCTAATTAGTAATCAAATAACTCAATTTAGTTGCAATTTATTTCAATTAAGGCATTTTTTGAATCTATTAAAAAGACACAAAGAATCTTTAAAATATAAATAAGTATACATAGTATCCCAATATTTGCTTGCGGTCCAGTCAAAATTCAGGGCCATAGGTTGCCTACCCCTGTTGTTGGTGTCTTGAAGTCTTTCGTAAAAGTGAAGTGTCGAAAAGAAAACTTTCGTAAAGCGGGGCATACCTATAACTATCTGTTTATGTGACCCATAAAGATTTCTTATATAAAACAAACTTTCACGGCTAGGATTTCTTAAACAAATGCATTCAAATTTTCATTCTCTCTGATGATTACAGATAGTAGCCGGATAACCGTCCAGCAGGCGGTTTATTCAGATAAACACGAGTTATATCAGTCGGTAGTTTTGGTAACATGTGCTTACGTTAGCTCCATTATAATAAGGAAGACACTAGTTATCTGCCTGTAGTTTTGGTTACATATACTCACGTTAGCTCCATTATAATAAGGAATGCACAAGTTATTTGCCGTATTTTTAGTTACATATAATTACGTCAGCTCCATTATAATAAAGATGCTGATACAACAAAATCTGACGGTAGGAGAGGGAAAATGAATCAATAATTATGGTTGTATTTTTTTCTGTATACATAGGCAAAGCTTCGACTGTTCTTATCATTGTCCACTAACTGTCTACATCTTTAAATTTATTTTAGCAAGCTTCATGACTCAGGAAGAAAGGTATTGCCAGTGGTCAGGAATTCACGCAACCATTACTGACATAGCAGGGCGATTATATGTACTAGCTCAAAGAACCTCTTATAGACTCCCAACAAG
>VCCN01003880.1:10159874-10172296 GCA_006491835.1 Architeuthis dux
GGTAGTTAAATTTGGTATGGCTGATATCAGAATTAAGATTATATTTTTTAAATATTCATATTCTCGAATGTGACCTACTTTTCACTTTGGTTGTTCCATGTGTTTGCTACTCTTGCCGAGTAGAAGTTCTTTCTAACACCATTGGAGGTCTGAATTTCTAGTTTATGGCTGTGTCCACTGGTTTTACTGCAGATAGTTGAATTCGGCATTTTCTTATCAGGGCATTTTGAGCAATGAACGTCTGTATCCAGTCTAAGTATTTTGTAAGACATTATTTGCAGTAAATAGATGGTAGGAAGTGATAATATTGTACAAGATTGAGCAACAACAATCACTACAATTCCATCACTACTCTCAGTAATTTAGCAGCATTTTTTATGACAGAAAATTAGTTTTGAAATCAATTTCTGAGAAAGAAATCATGAAAGTTGGAATGAATTTTGTAGAATTATAACAAATTCAACTATAAATAAACTAGATTTTTCTTCTCAACGTACAACGCAAAATCTGTATCTGTTCTTGAAATTAGTCTAGCAATTCAAGTCTTTATTAGGTTTAATTCTTTAAATAGTTGCTGAATGAAAAAGCTTTCTGTATTTTTGGAAGTGGGTTGGACAAAATCTTTTTGTCAAATCCCAGTCCAAGTCTGAAGATGACTTTGTTTTTCTACCGTAACAAGAACAACAAGAACAACAAGAACAAAAACAATCCTCACCAAATTTAGGGGAGTAAAAATTAACATTATCCTACCGTAATTTGAAATCACGACCAACTGATTGGTAGGCGGGTCTCTTAGCGACAGAGATAAATTGACAAGTCTTACATATTTATGTTAGAAATAAGCAAGGGCTTATTTCATTCTAATAAATAAAAACATCTATAAAATTAAAATTTTCATACCGTGATTTGAAATCACGACCAAGTGATTGGTATCCGGATCTTTTACCAACTGAGCTAAATTGACAAGTCTTGCATATCGACGAAATGTATCTTATAGATACCCAAGGGCTTATTTCATTCAAATAAATACATTTATAGTAAGAAATATATATATATATTTATAATTTTGTATTCATCATATGTACAATAAAAGTTGCATATTCAGTCGGAAAAGAAGTAGGAATGGAGTTTGACCCTGCAGCAGCCAGGCTTTTATTTATATAAATTCATAGCATCAATCATCAAGTATTTCTAAGACTTTACGTCATCTTTCAGGTAAATTGTGTATTCCGTCATAAAAGAACGATTTTGGTTTTGATTCAATTGAAGCGGATTAGATTCAACTCAAGACGATGCATATTAAATGACCTCCTGATCAATAAGAAATAATAATAATTGATAGGTAGAAACAAATGGACTCATTATTTCTACAATATCATGGTGTAAAAATGTAAAACTGAAAGGTAACTTTTTTCCTCCGTTTGCACCAACTATATTAATCATGTAAAAAAACCCATGTCCGCCTCCAGTCCGCATGGTTGGTAGGCCAGTTAATATGTATCGCCTTGATTCAACTCTAATCCTCGGTTCGTCATCGTTAATGTTTACTGGCCGTCCTTCACGAGATGCATTTTCGAGTGACTCATTTCCAGTTGAACACACCCTGAATCACCTTTGAGCAGTACGGTTTCTAACTTCACCTTCACTAAACGGTGTACATGTGTTCCGGGGGCGGGAGGCGCCCTGGCTGCACCTCCCCATTGCACTTAAACAGGTAGGTCAGGCTCATAGACTGATTCCCAGGGAAGTGCCGGGGGAACTGGACAATTTTTGGAACCACCCACACCCACTAGTGAAGGTCTCCACTTTAAATCCGACCTAGTGTCACATTCCGACCTAGTGTCACATTCCGACCCAGTGGAGAGACGAATAAACAACTACATATTGTATGGGCTGCTTCGGCTGCTTTTGTTCCAAGTTAAATTGGTACAGCAGACGACAGTCAACTTTTGGGGCGCCTAGTCGATTTCACTTGTTACCGCTGTAGGTATACGCTTCTGAAGGTTATCGGGGAATAAATGATGTGGGTTGGTTTCATGTTGCTGAAAATGCTTACGGACTGTTTACCACTGTTACTTTTTTTAAGTAGATTTTTAAAAAAAAACATTCGAAAACCGCACGAAGTTTTGGGGTCAGCTTTTTTGATCGAATCGCGTTCCTCTGACTGCAACTTTATTTTTGGAAACATTTTAATTGCAAGGGTTTTAAGTATAATTGTTTTCATTTTGCTAAACAAAAACATAGCGAAATGCCATAATCATATATAGAAATGTAAACATTTACTTTTGAAAGAGATTAATTTTGGTTTGAAATAATAGAAATCAATACAATTTTTGCAAAGCCAACTTCACTGTATATTCTTTCCAACAGCAAAAAAGTAGAAGATTCAATTTTAAATTATTGCATTACTTTTATTTAAGAAGGGTTGCCATTCAGTGGCCAAAACTTTGCTTAATGTGTGAGCCACATACGATAAACTTTAGATTTTTTAGAGGCACAAGACATAAACAAAATCTAAACACATTTTTAATGTCCCATACTCATTTTGTTACAAAGTTTTATATGAATATTAACAAATACATGTAAACAAGAATATTTATTCACGTATGCAGTTTTTAAAACTGTTCATTTGTATTAGTTTCAGTAATCACAAAGTACGTATATACCAAATGTTTTCAAAATCTTGATGATTGTGTTAACTATATTGAGCGTATCTAATTTGCTAAACAAAACTAAACAAGTTCACCAACTAGGTCTGCACATTCAACGTCTTGTGTACATGACTTGAGTATGGTCGGGCTTAGACTCATTAAGCTACCTGTGACCACTCCCCTGGCACACCCAAATCATTAATCCACCTACCCATTACCTCAGTCCCGACATTCCTTGCATGACATTTCTCTGTAACTCTTGCTGACCTGGAATTTCTTAAATTACCCCCTTAAACAATATATCGGTTTGGGCGATTTTTCACCTTATATTACATTTAAAATTTTTATTTGCACACGTCGTCGTAATAGTAGTAGTAGTAGTAGTAGTAGTAGTAGTAGTAGTATATTAATAATAATAACAGCAGCAGCAGCAGCAGTAACTAGCATTCCAATGTAAATTATGAATCACCGGGACTCATATATGATGCGTGGGATGTGATCAATTAAAAAGTTGGAAAAAGGTGTGATCAATTAAAAAGTTACTTCTCTTGCCTTTTGTTGTGCTCTGATCACTAAAAAAGGTCTGAATTTTCAACAAAAAAAACTAGTGACCAATTTAGCATAAACATACATTGTATATTGAACCCCCCACTAAAAAACTATTTTGAGGGGGAATTTTCAAAAACCAAAAAAAGCGTTTTCCCTACTCATGGAGGCGATCGTGTTCGTAAGTACAAGTTATCTGTAAATCGGATGTTCTTAACTCGGGGACTTATTGTATCTACTTCTAAGTATAACAAGCAAAACACATTTTTGGAACAAGTTATCTGGCTATTAAATCTAGGGCCGAATTTAGCATTGATGGGGCCCATTGCATAACATTTCTAGGAGGCCCTTCTATTTTTGTATTTAGCTATTCAAAACAAATAAAAATAATTAAAAAATGAAATATTCATAAAATTATGATATTTAATTTAACGTAATTAATTCTCAAAAAATTGAAACACTGAAAAACATTGAAAATAGAAAATGTTCTTTAAGTCGTTTTTGGAACGAACTGAGATTCAAACATTGATTTTCTTTTTGCTTTGTTTGGTAATTATTAATGATTTTACGTATCTCTAGAAACATTTTTGAATCCAATTTAAAAATATCTTTTTTCATTACAGGTCTTTTGCTGCTGCTGCGAATCCAAAGAGGAGTGGTCGAATTTCCAGGTTATTGCTGTACTGCAAAGGACACGTTGAAAGATCTGCCGAATTTTTTTAACCTGTCCACTTCAAGATAAAACATTCGATAAGAGAATTATTTGGTTGTCAAGTGATGGCCTCTTTCTTCTTGAAGAAATATCAAGAACAGATCTTCAAACACTGCAAGAAGGAAACTCCCAGGGATTTCTCATGACGGCTGTTGCATCTGTGGGAGTCAACATGCATGATAACAACATGGCGACGAGCATCCATGGGGTAGTGCTGCCATCACTGCAAACGACGCTTAATATGAAAACAACACCGACCGCCATCTTTAAAAAATCGTTCGAGGCGCTGGCCAAGGCATCGACACCGGACAACGACGACGATGCCGACGATGACGACGATGATGACGACGATAGTGATGACGATGATGATGGCGACTTTGATATGTGCAACGAAAATTCGTTCAACCCTGCAGGAAATATGGTGGCTTCAAATCAAATCGGCCACTACTACGATCCTCGCCATCATCACTCTCATCTCAGTAATGTTACCACGCCGAATATTAACCCTTGTTCGGCCATCCCCCCTGTTGGCTCTGGACTGGGAATGATGGGTTCAAGCCTGGGATCCGTCGTCGGTGACGATGACGACTTCAGCGATCACGACTCTCATTATTCTGCTGACTTTGAAGAGGAGGACGAATTCCTTGTACAGTTTCCATCATTAATCGCAAGCTTGCCGCGTCGGTCGCAGTCACCAGACGTCGCCAAACAACTCCTGAATTTTGCTGAAATGGTTAACGCTGATATTAAAAAGTTTTTCGGTCGAAAGCCAGGCGAGGAGGATTCGTGCGATATCTACGAAGATAAATGGGTGTCTAGTAAATCCGGTCGTGAATTGTATTACGCGGATCTCCTGCGAATCGCACACGGAGAAAGCTTTGAGAAAAAATGCAAATCCTCGAAAGACAGTGCTTCGCCCTCGTACACAGTCACGCCATCGACATCGTCAGAAAAGTGCCACACGGCAGTCAGCGCCGACAACAAAGAAAAGTTTAGCGGTAGGCTGAACAAGGCTATGGGACTTGGTCCCCTGAATGAGTTATTCGAGTATGGACTGCGTGGTTTCTTGACGGTAAACAAGTCGCGGTCTTCAGCGAAAAAGTTCAAGCGCCTGAAGCTGGACATAAAAAAACATGAGGACATTGTACCAATGAACAGGCGGAAACTACCGGATTCGTTCTGGAAACAGCCCGGCTGCATCGTGTCGACATCGGGATTAAAATCAAAACAGACCATCTCGTCTTCGTCGAACTGTGGCGACAATCTGATAAACTCGAAAACTTTAGATTTTAGTGATCTCCTTGAGAGCTGGACGGGAGAAGAACGGGGAGATTTTAATGGAGACATTTCCTGTAGTGACGTTAGTACGACATCATCGGAATGAGGCAACAAAGACGCTGAAATCCATTTTGAGAAGTAATGCACGACTGTGGTCTCATTAGAATTGTTTAGCGTGAAAGAGAGATCGTCTAAGAGACTTTTCAGTATTCATACAGCCCACTTACGCTAAACACCGGCATCCCCGATGACTTATGTCTACGGGTTTGGAGAACCAGAAGGCCCAAAACCACACGCACACACTCACACGCACATGTACATCTAATCACAAAAACATATGTACCCCCTACGTGTTTGTCTTCTGGGCTCAAAAGAACTTTAATTTTCACTTTGATTCCACCATTTTTATCCTTATGACTCAGCAGAATCAACAATCCGGTAACAAAACCTTCAAAATGGTGATCGTGACTTATGACTTCCATTTGCGATCTTATATCGGGAAATTTCTTGTAGGATATAAAAATGATTTAAAAGCGAGAAATGTGTGAACGAATTTGATAATAAATAAATTAGTGAATATTTATGAATGGAAGATGGAAAACACTGTATTTGCTTTTATTTAAACATGAAATATGTGTTCCATGTTTTGTTCTGACCACTGATCTCCTTCTTTGTGCTTTTCATGTTGTTACCACAATTGTTCGTCCGATCTATTCTACTGCCTTCTTCACATATATAATTCGTAATGTGGATTGAATATTCATGAATTCATGAAAACTCTCAAAAGGTAAACATTATAGTTATTTACTGAGTATGACTTAGTTTTGGCACAAAGCCATAAGTATGGGGCACCCAGTGAGGATCGAACTCACTATTCAGTAATAATGATCTGCAAGACCAGGTTGCTAACCATTACACCACGGCAAGGCTTAGCTTAGTTTTAGCACAAGACCACAAATGTGGGCACCCAGTGAGGCTCGATCTCACTTCTTGGTTATAATGATGTGCGAACCAGCTTGCTAACCATTACACAACGACGAAGCGCCCTAAAAGGCGAACATTATATGTGAACAAAAGGAATACCTACTCGCTTTTCCTTGCTTCATAATGAGTTGGATAATGGCCGTGGATATAGTTCTTAGAATCGATTAGGTCAGTGGTTCTCAAACATTCTGTATGACAGCACACTAAGAAATATATTTGACTTGCACATCAACTGTACAAATGAAATGAATTAGACAAAAACATTCCAGTTGCCAATGATTGAAACTTTTATATTAGTATACTGACACATCACCCCTTTTCCCTTTCATCTGTCGCTAAAACAGTTGAGAGCTAACAAAATCCAGTGATAAAACCACTAGATTGGCAACTCTGAAGGCGGAAGCGTGACATACATAATACTCATACTGAACATGTTCAAGGCTCGAAATACATGTTTGCGTATTTTGAAAGATTTACATGGCACACTATTGTTCCACGGCACATAGTTTGAGAACCACTAGATTAGATAGACTCTTATTTACATCATGTGTGTATCGTAAATTACTCAGTACTCAACTTTTTGTAGCGAGATTAGAGGCGTAAAAGTCTTTTTTAAGGTTCCAAATCAAGCCATCAAGCACCATGTCGGTGTTCTTAGCGGAAGAGCAACAGCTCCCAATTCTAGACAAACGCTGACTATTTTGACCAGATCATCATCATCATTATCATTATCATTATCATCATAATGACATAGCCCCCTCCCTCAAGATCTTCAAGTGTTTTTCACTCCCGAGCATCACGGTGCTAATACGATCTGAACTTATCTAAATCATCCCACCATCTTATTTCTTTGTCGGACACAATTTCGCATATGATATCGAGGGGCCCCCTCACATTGTGGGTCGTTATGTCCAGCGTTTGTCTGACATTCTGGCTACATGGCCTGCACATTGCCATTTAAGCCCCCTAATGGCTTCTAGAATTTCCATGACACCTGCAGATACACAACTACAAACTGTTGACATGCACACTGAAGGATTTGTTTGAGGTCGAGATGACTTGCAACTGAGTTAAGCATTGGAGGTGCGGAGTTGCCAAACGGTTACCAGCACGGGGAATGGAGTCGGCGTGCCGAGTTCAAACTCCAGCTGAGACAGTTTGTGTTCACTTGGCACTAATTCCCTTCGGAAAGGTATGAATCCATCCCTTCTCCCCACCCCAGCTATGTATAGTAGGATAGACTGGTCTCACTAGCTATGGTTGGCAACCAGTCTAGGAAACAGACAACTCTGATTCCAAACGAGCCTGAAGAGGGATGGGCTCCATCAGCCTCTCGCCCTTGATACACCCATGATGAAATGATCAGTAGTTTCATCATCTTTCAAGCTGCAATTGGGTGCTTATGTGATAATAAATATTAGGGTGTATCAAAAGTATTTTCGTTTTTTACAGATCTTTACTCCAAAACTTAATTCATGTACACATTGAAAGACTATCTATGAATCCAATATATTATTAATACTAGTTAATCCTTGTGAAGAAATTCAGAACTTGTTTAAATGGAAGAGTCCTTTGTTTCAAATGGTGGAAAGGTGTATATTTATCATCAAAATTCTTCCCTTTTAGTTAAAGATCCCATTGTTACGGACAGAAACAGAAAAACACACTGCTCATTATATAAGTTGATAAATTTTCGAGTGCTAGTGAGCGGGTTCTCTACCTTGCGTTTTAAACCACCCTAATCAACAACTGATGGTCGTCAAATTCTGAGCTTTATTTCAAGGGACAAGTCACCAACCTCAAAACGCGTGAACCAGTTCTGGGCAGTACGGTTAGATATTGTTTCATTCCCTTCCACTTCCTGAATTATGCGAGCAGCTTCAGCGGATTTGGGGCCCAGTTTTAAATAATGCCTAAAAATTGCCAGAATCTCAATACTTGTATCCGGCATTATAACATCTGAAACAAAAGGTACAGACTGATTAGTATTGATAATAATATGGTATATAGAGTCATGATATTGATAATATAATGGAGTCATAGATAGCCTTAAGATGTGTACATGAAATAAGCCTTGGATTAAAGGTCTGTAAAAAAAAATGAATACACCCTAATAAATAAAATTATATTATTTATAAACTTTAAACGGAGTTTAACTTAAATATGGTACAAAACCATTCTAAAGAGAATTCGGACTTTCAGATGTCCAGACAGCAAAATCAGATGAAACTAGCCTTGTTTACTGTCATTGTTTTCGGATCAAGAAATCCTGGAAATAAGATTCTCCAAGGAAGTTGTCCAAGGTTCATGAAATAAGAAATAATGTTTAAATAAACATTTAATTTTTTTTTATTCCTGAATCTCTACCAAATGTTATTCAAATTGAAAAGAAAGACGATTGATATAACAAGTGGAAATTGAGAAAAAATATTAAAACATATTCTATTTTAATTAGATGAAGTACTGTAAACGATTATTATTAATTGCTTTACTGATACTACCAGTACAGTAAAAAAAAAAAAAGAAGGTTTACGGTTAGATTTCATCTGCTACCAAACCGTCGATTTCTCGTAGCTCAGATGGCAGAGCAGCTGGTACGTTTAACCAGCCTTCCCGTGGCAAAAGGGATGTGAGTTCGAGTCTTTATTTCCAATTCGCACTGTTAACCCAGGCCGTCGATTTACGGCAATGAGTAAAGTTGTGATAAAAAAACAACTAAAACATTAACATGAAGGAAAATAGTAGTTAATAGTAATAATAATAAATTTCAGGGTTATTGTAAGATGCTTGTTATTTTTATTATTTTTAAATGTGAAGTAACAGTGCTTGTAAAAAGCTGAACAGTGAAACAAACGAAGGGTAAATAGTTCGCGTGTATTTATATATGCATGCAAATCTATAGTGTCAGTGTGTTACATATTAATAGAAATATCAGTAAACCAATTTTGTGACAATTACGTTTGGACACGTGCAGGGTATGCATGATCTATTTATCTATCTATCTATCAGCGACGAACCAATTTTTAATGTTCTGCACGCATCTGTAAATATATGTATATATTTTTACATATATAATTGTTGTAATTCCGTGTACGCATTCACCCAGAAAGATATATATGACATTCTTGTATCCTCACATTTTTCTCCATTTAACAGATCAGCAAAAGGAAAAGAAATAACAATTTGACTGAATGTCAATGCAAAGGGAAAAAAAATGCAAATTAGACATTTTGATATTTTTAGTCTATTTTGTATATCTTTGGCAGTAAAAATTTCCATCACAATAAAACTGCAAATAATAATTATAATGGAATGAAATTTGCAACATTGACTAGCGTGAATTTCACAAGTAAGTGGTTAAATACCGATATGAGGCCTGCCTCGTGTCAGATATATTTCTGCAATTCAGACCTGAGCAAGAGGTCGATGTTCGAGCCCGGACAAAAGAAAGATTTCTAATGCTGATTTTCAAGGCAGGGTGACCTTCTACAGTTGGAAGATTGGCGCTTCTCAACCTTCTTCCTGCCGAACTAAATTAAACTTTGTAAATATTGACCGACCCAAAAAGTTCGTTCGGTTTAATAAGTAAAAATAAAAGACATTTTAAAATTTAACTTTTTTGAACAACCTCTTTGTCGCGTTTCTTCTGCTATCTTTCAGGCTACTGCATAACTACTTCTTTCCAGAACTTTTTATTTTTCCCAGCACAGAACTTCTCTAGGTGCCTTTTGCAGTTTTCCTGGAGAATTGAAATTTATTATGATGAGAATTCAGTAAAGACCGGAATAAATGGTAATCCAAAGGTACAATATATATTGAATATATGAGTGAACACTTTTTAGACAAGCTGTAACAACTTTTGCCCATCATCAAAAAAACATACGGTCTGGTGTTATCCTGATAGAATACTATGCCCTTTCTGTTAACTAATTCCTGATGCTTTTCGTCGTCAATTGCAACCTTCAAATGGGATCAGTATTTGTTCGAATCAATAGCTTGACTCCCCGGAAGGAGCTCACAGTAGAGGACTCCCTTCCATTCCCACCATATACACAGCATCACCTTGTTTGGGTGAGGAACGGCTTTTGTACGTTGGGTGGTGGTTCACTTCGCTTACCACACGACCTCTTGCATTTCACGTTGTCGTAAAGTATCCACTTTTCATCGCCTGTCACAATTTGTTTAAAAAACGGAACATTTTCGTTACGTTTAAGTAGCGAATCACACACAGAAATACGATTCAGTAGTTGTTTTTTTCTCGCTTAACTTGTCTGGAAGCCACACATCAAAACGTCTTTTTCAACGATTGATTTGGATGTTTGGAGTAGGATGGTTATCTCCAGCATCGTTTAAGGTTGATTATTATCAAGCAATGTCTTGAATCGATCGCTATCAACGTCAACTGGTCTATCCGACACAGGCGCACCATTCAACGAGAAATCTCCACTTTTGATTCAATCAATCATTCACAGTACTTTCTTAGTATAAAATGCATAAATCTTTGGTTGCATTGTTACTTTTCTTATGATAAAAAACTCATATGCCGAACAGTTTTTTAAAAATGTTCTTCTATTTTCAATGTTAGAATCAATAAACAAAAATACGCCAAATTTGACATTTGTTTAAAAATATGCACGTTGATAAGACAGCTGGTACAATTCAATCAAAAGCTATCTTTTTAATGAAGTCGATTGAAACTAAACGCTGTTAATGCCATCTAATAACAAAAACAGAACAAAACTTGTGGGTAACCCAATATCAATACTGTCGTGTTTTATGTTTTCCTGCTCTTGGTAAATTTTGATAACGAGTCTTGTAATTTAGAAAGATTAGACCAAAGTTTCAAAAGGAGATTTATGACATCAACCTAAAGCTTTAATAATATTTACTACGCTTAGCCTAATATGGCTGAAGGCCAAGTCAGGTGAAAGTAGGAGAAATAAAGATTGTGTTAGTAAGTTCGTCTTGTAAACCAATTCGCTCGTGTAGAGAATTCCAGTTCCAAGCAGGGTTGCCATTTGGTATGTTTTAAGACCCAAATTGAGCAAATTGTGTACTGTTTTGTGGTTCCTAAAAAAGATTTGGTACTGAAGGAAAATTTACAAAAGATAACAATCCCTTAAACACGAATGATATGATACAACATAAATATTCATGAACGCTAGATAAAAACAATATGTATTTTAATCCATTTTTCCTGCATGCTTAATTTGATGATGGGTTTTAAGTTATTTGATTTTCTTTGGTACTGAAGCTACTTAATTTTGTCCCAAGACAATACAAATTTAGTCTTGGGCGGCCAAAGACATATGGGAACCCTCGTTCCCAATCCTTGTTTTCGTCTATCTTTTCTGTTTTTCCATTCCCCGTCTCAGTATTTTCTTCTCTTCTGTCATCTACTTTTAGTCTTGTCATGGGGACGTAGGTTCCATAAAGCAAATGCGGTATTATGGTAATTGAAAAAATATGTGAGTAACGGATGAGTTCTTTTGGGGGAAAGAATCGATGTTTTGTGTTTGGCTTGCGAAAGGAACTCGCCCAGGATAGGATATCTAGAGTAAGACCAACCTAAGCATTATTAATTTTTTTACTAGTATTTCTTTCATCTTAATTAGAAACCGTCAACCATAACTGTCAACATAGGTTTCTTCAGATTTAGGTCTGGCTGGCTATGTATGTATGTATGTATGTATGTATGTATGTATGTATCACGCGTACACGCTGCACCAATGGAGATAGAGCGCTGAAAATTTAATCATTTACTCTTTATTATGTCTAGAAAAAACTTGTAGGTTCTTAGGGGAGGGGTTCAAATTGTAATCTAACTTTATGCTAAATTGATCCCTTAGTTTGTGTCCGGCAGCATTCACGCTTGGTTTTTGAAGATTCAGACGTTTTTTATGATCACTACCCTATAAAAGGCGAGTGAAGATCATTGATCACCCCTTTTTCCAATATTTTAATTGATCACCCCCACCACGGCATGCTGCCAACTGACATTGATCGCATGACGGTTTCTATTGATTCTATTGGTTTCTTTCATCTTAATTTTAGTTGCCTTTTATCGCAACTATTCAGACCGTCAGTCTACGGCAGTGAGTAAACAGCATGCATCAGAAATAAAGAATAAGCTTTAGGCGAAACACGAACTCGCATCCCTTTTACCTCGGCAAACCTGTCTATGTACGGCAACTGCTCTACCGATTGACCTAGAGGGCTGAAAATTTAACATTTACTCTTTATTATGTCTA
>VCCN01003880.1:10176366-10188702 GCA_006491835.1 Architeuthis dux
GTTGCATCTTTACCTTTCTTAAATTTAAAAGGCATAAAATGCCGAAAATGTTGCTTACTTTCTTTCATCTTCCTATGTTAGAATCAATAAACAAAATACACCAACTTTACAATCAAAAGCGATCTTTTTTAATCGACAACGGCAGAAACAGAACAAACTTTGTGAATAATTATCTGGTAACCTACAAAGTGTAGCACAAGGTCACAAGTATGGGGCCCCCAGCGAGGATCGAACTCACAACTCAGTAGTACAGATCTGAGAGACCAGCTTGCTCACCATGAGGCGCACAGGGCTACCCACTATTAAGCTTAGCTTAGTACGGTACGGGATCAAATATGAGAAATGCCGTGCCAGTCTTTCAAGTGGGAAGGTCTACCTGCCTCGAAAATCATCATTCGAAATCTTGGCCTTTTATCTGGGCTTGAACATCAACCAATGTTACTATCTTAGCCACAAAGCAATCCTGAGTTTGGCTGTTTTGCTAATTAGTCAACTATGTTATCTTTTCTTCAGTAAACGGTTCTCAACTCCCATTCCTATTCCTTATGTCTGTTTCTTTCGTGGATCATGGGAAAAGTCTGTCTGGCGAGCGATTGCGTCTAGATATGTCATTGTTGAAGGGTGGTGCAAATAACGGATATGACAGAAAAACTAATCTCTGTCTGACAGTAAGACACTTCTTTTTATCATTGTTAGTAAGCGAGCCAAAATAAATATTTGAGGTAGTGAATAGGACTATTTTTGAAGAGATGTTCATTATCTGACCCAAACCTTTTCCGTTGAATCCACCGTTTGAAACTTTCAATGGGATAGAACTCGTTATGGTGCATGAAAAGGGGATTATGTAAAAGAAAAAGTGATCAGAAATGTCCAATTCTTTGACAATTGAAATAGAATTAAGTATAAAAATATAACAATCGGTTGAGGTAGTGATGCGCCTCTTAATTGTTAGGTGAATAACTGGCTAATTTATAGTTTAATGAGTTCTTGAGGAGCCGAAAACCAGTCAGACTAAGACAAGAACATTAGATATACAAAATGAAAGGCATCATCAATAACAAAATACGGAAAAACCAATCGGACCAGGACATACAAAAATACTAACTAGACGTAATATTCCTCCAAGAAAGGAAAAGAAGCGTTTGATTTGAAAATAGTTCGGTTAACATTGGGACAATTTTCTTGCCTAAAAGCGATAATCCAAGAGGGAATCGATATCAACCTAGGGAAAAATAAGAGAAATTGAGAAGAAAGTAAGGTAAACGTTTTTTTAAATAAAAAAAAGAATTGTTACCTCAAAAATATTTTCCACCTCTTATATTTTCGAATTGTTTGGGCAAGATAGTGTCCTCTTCATTGGTCGACGAATAATCGTCTAATTATCAATTATCAGTCAAATGAGTTATCGAAAGTCCGAAAAACCAGTCAGACTAAGACAAGAACACAAGATCAACAGAATTAAAGACATCCAACTCCGACTAGCGACATTTAATGTACGAGGTATTCAACAACAACATACAGAAAAACCAACTGGACCGGGACTACCAACTAGACGTAATACGCCTACAAGAAATGGAAACCCAAGAGGACATCGATATCAAAGAAACAGTAGATGGTAGACGGCATCACGAGAGCTGTCGATGACGATGCAAGACTACACTAACTAATAAAAAATATAATGATATGATAACAACGCGTACACACGTTCAGTACAGTTATTGGGAAGATGAGAAGAGTTTGTTTGTCTGTCCTCTATAGACGGCCAAACGGTTTGATATAAAGCAACCAAATTTGGTATGCATACCTATTGGACCCAGGAGAAGGTTTAAACGTTAGAATTATCATGAGATCGATACTCGCTAGTTGAAGAAAAGCCAAGCTTGTTTGCACAGCTACTGGAATAACTTTACGCAGTTACTTTAAACGCAAACGCCGTCTACACCCATGAAATGTATCGCTGAAAATGAAGCTTGACGCATGTGAATAATGACATTAACAATGTTTTAATTGACAAATCAAAATCAACTAAAGATGAATTCAGGATTTTCGTATATTTAATGACAGGATCTTTCATATTAAACTTGGGTATGTTATTTGTTACAGGTCAGAATTATACGGAACATTAGTCCTTTTTTTTAAATAGTTTACATGCTGGAATCAATTATGTTTCAACTTCAGTGGATTTTATTGGTAAATGGGGTAAACGTGGCTCTGAGTCTGCGGCGAGGAAAGATCACCACGTCTACCCACAGGGCGGCAACATATCCACAGGGTTGCTACCCACCCACCAATCCAAGTCTTGACCTCTTACCCGGCCCAGACGGGTACTTCAGCTAGTTATGTATATTTTAAGAGGAGGGGATAAATAGAGTCAACGTCAGTCAGTTATGAAATCTTGTTTAGAGCTGTAGATATATTCTATTTAAATCTTGATAATTTAAAAATATTTCCTCTTTACCAAGCATTAAAAGTATGCTGCTTAATATATAGACTAGCTGGAATACCCGCCCGTGGGGTGGGTATTCCAGCTAGTTCCGGCAGATGGCCTATAATGGAACCTAATAAGATACTAAAACTGTGTTTAGGGGTACCTTAATTCAATGCACCATTTTGACTACTTAGAGGTCACATACCGTAAACCTGGGTAACAGTGAACGGTGGAGTAACTTTGAATAACAAATAGCGTGTTTGTAAGCACAATTGCCGGAATTATTATTAAAAATACATCTAATTTGGGTTTCAACAGAAAATTATATTATTCTTTAATAATAATGCCGGCTATTGTGCGTAAAAACATTTTTTTATTTGTTGTTTGAAGTTACCCTGCTGTTGAATGTTACCCCGGTTTACGGTACAGATAAACAGAATCAGACTTAATATCATGTATATGGATAGATGCATGGAAGTCAGATTATTATTATCAGTGAGAGCGCGAAAGAAGACCCCACATTATTATTATTATCATTATTTTAATTTTCAAAGATTAATATGCGAAATATATGCTACGGAGCCCTATTAGTAACCACACAAAATTTGGTGACCATAGCTCTAGCCATACTTATGCTAATACAGACAGACGGAAATTCGGTGAATTATAGTAATAGGTATTTTAGGTAAGCGTGAATGCTGCTGGACACAAACTAAGGGACCAATTTAACATACATTTTTATTGTAAATTGGAACCCCCATAAAATGTATTATTTGTGTGTGTGGATTTTTATAAACTAACTTGCTAAAAAAACTGCTCTGCAGTCCCATTAATAACCACAGAAAATGTGGTGGCCGTTCTTGAGGTTTGCGATCACAGACGGACATTTGGTGAATTATTATGTAAATTGCTGTAAAAAAAAGAATGAATAAAATAGATAGATAGATAGATAGATGGGTAGGTAGATAGATATATAGAAAGAAACAAAGAAAAAATCAGATAGTGTTTAATTTAATCTGTTTTTAAAAAGTGATTTATTACCACTCTTTCTGTTAGAGAAAAAAAAGCCTTGATGCTCTGTCTTGCGATCACAAACGGACGGACAGACATTTTGTGAATTATAGTAAGATATATGACCCAAAGCCGAAAATTGATGCAATAGTTCCCAGCGCCATATTTTATTCAATGTTAGAGAAATCTTAAAAGTGTCTTTGAAATTTACTCATCTTTTTTTATTGCTTGTACAAACATCCAACTGTAGTATGTAGTTTACAAACCCTAGGAAACGTTCAGAAACCAGGAAAATGGGTTCCATATTAACTTACGGAAACGAATATCGGCCAACGTTTAAACACTTCCTCTTCTTACTCGATATAGAAAAAAATCATTTTTGGACAAAATAGTCATTAGCAATGAAATATGGATTTCAAAACGAAGAAAATCGTGGCTACACCCAGGACAAACTTCAACCAACCAATGGTAGGTATACAACGAACTGCTCTGAAAATATGAGGTCGAAATATAAAAGTGTTGATTTCGACACTGCAGTTCCAGCGTGAAGACATACAAAGAGAATAATAGTATTTTCGAAGAATGAGAACATATCCAAGGAAAATGGTTTGTTTTTCAAAACTTTTTCCTGCATATTTACATACATATCTACATATTGAAATATCGGACCTGCATACACGCCCGGGCAAACCCTCGCAGGTCCGCGCGCACCCTCGGACAGGCCTCCTAAAACGTTAAAAAGAAGTTCATTTTTCTCTAAACTGAGAATTCATATGCTCATTTTTGGCGTTAGTAGTTTAAATAGGATTTAAATAATGCCCATGTTTTATTGTCGCATTTCGGTTGGGGTTAGTTAGGGGTATGGGGTAAGGTTTGGGTTTTTGCTCAAAGAAAAACATGTTTTATTTTCGAGTTAAGTTCAGATTCCTTTTAAAAAACCATACAGCCAAACTGACATAAGCCCTGAGAGAAAGAGTAGTTTCCTACGACGAACGGAAAGTAAGTATCCAGTTTAGCATCATGGTCGCATTATGAATAGACCCCCCCCCCCTAAACACTTTAAAAATTATTTTTCTCAAAAGTTACGAATTTCCGGAATGCTTTAAGGTCCAATAGAAGGAAAACACATCAAATTAAAAGAAAAAAATTAAATTTTCTCCGTTGCAGTTTGAAGTCGGTGTACCGATACCATTTTCCGTGCTTTTAACCAATCGGCCATTAGTGCTTCCAGATATTTGTTTCAGAAATTAATGAATTTCTAAATATAAGCTTGCAAATTAGAGTGGAAAAGTTAGTTTTGACCCTAAATTGACTTGTAGTGACTTCGTAGGTCAGCGTCATCTATCCTATGGCAATCCTGGGGTCAAGTTACCCTTATAGACAAAGATGCATACAAACATGCAAGCAAACAAACACGTAAGATAACAAACAATCAATCGTCGACTTTATAGGAATAATATTGTAAATAGAACCCCCCCCCCAAAAAAAAAAACAAAAAAAAAACTCGCAAGAATTCTTTTCTCAAAACTAACAAATTGAGCATTATACTTACATTGTAAATAGAACGCCCCCTCTAAAATCCTTTAAAAATATTTTCTCACAACTGACAAATTTTCGGAAGGTTTAATAGATTGAAAACACATAGGATTTAAAGAAAAAAGTTTTTAGTTTTCTCCGTTGGAGTTTGAACTCGGTCTGTCGATGCCATTTTCCGTGACCATTTTTGCTACTAATGGTTTTCACTACAAATAAATGAATGTTTAAATAGAAACTTACAAATTAGGGCGGAGAAGTAGTTATTACCCTAAATAGACATGTACGGGCCTCGGAAGTCAGCGCCTCCTATCCTATGTTAATCCTGGGCTCAAGTTACCCCTATAGACACATTTTCAGCACCTAGGATGCAACCGCTTGGGAGTCTATAAGACATACGCGCAAGATAAACAAAGAAATATTTGGTCAGTTTTATTGTATTAAATACTAAAAAGAAATGACAGTGGTTGTGTTAGCGTTTTACTGTTACTACTGCCTGGACAGTAAGGTAGTTATGGGAGAGTGGTTTGTCCAAGTGCTCACTTACCCATTCTCTTATCTGTCAATCATCGTGGTATGCCATTGACGAGACATTTGGCGATGGGACAGAGCGCAGAGAGACGTGGACCCAAGCTTTTCATAAAGGCATTAGTGCGAAGTGAACACAAGTAATCTCAGACGGAATTCGAACTTTGATGACCATTACACCAACTCGCGTCCGGGCGGATGGTGTAATGGTCAGCATGTGTGCCTCACACGCAGAAGGTCTTGGGTTCGATTCCCGGTATGAGCGAAGAGTGTGTTATACTCTTCATTATGACAAATTTCCCTGTGCATTCGGCAGCCAATTGAGTACACTCTAAGCTTTGTGATTAGTGTGGAGGTATCCCTTTGGTGGACTTGTCATAAAGTCCTGGTCTCAACCAGACTTAAAACTTGCAAGGATCACTAAGCCGACGCTATTCAACAGAAACCTGGTCTTCATAACCGGACTCCATATTCCATTGGGAGTTGTCTCTTAAGAGACGGACGCTTTACCTTAGCATACACTAACTCGCACCTCTGTTTCACATCTATCCAGATACATGAAAAGATGCCGAAGGACATGCACATCAGGGCCGGATTTATAAGGAGGCAATTTTCTTTTTAAATAAGGGCGCGCTCTATACAAAAATATAATAATTACAAAATTAGTTTCTTAATTGTGCTTGGAATTCATTTCATTATAACGCCTTTAGTTGTTTTAAATAAATTAGTAAAAGTATAGCTTGTAATTCGGATCTATAGTAAATGAACACGGGAATACTAAAAATATACTTGGTGTTTTGCCCGACACCCCAAAGTCTAAATCCAGCCCTGATGCACCTCTATACACACATGCATGCATATAGTTATTTACTAAACGTAACTTAGCTTTGGCACATGCCACAAGTATATAGGATTGAACTCATTATCTAATAGTACGGTTGTATTAACGTTGTACTTTAACAGACCAGCTTGCGAAGCATTACGCCACGACGAATCACCCTCACACATGCATGCACATATATACATAAACAGAGCATATACAGTCAACAATGGCATACAAAAGCAGAAACCTAACAAAAAAAAAACGGCCATTGAAATTGATAATAAAAAAGTGTTTCTCTGTGTCATTGTCGAGGAATAATCAACGGTTGAATACCAGCGCTTCGGAGCACATCAAAGCCAAATCTACGAGTACTTTGCAGGCTTTTAAACTGCCATCACTGAAACGGCCATGTTTGCACCGTTTCTGTTTTGCAACACAACCACATCTACCAATGTCCGCCCAGAATACCACTGTTTCGGGCCAACCTAAGAATTCCTCAATGGATCGGTAAAAGCAACAATAGTTACTAATATACTCCCACATCATTACTACAGGCTCCTAACATTCTTCATCCTCACGATCTATGACCTCTCTTCCCTTCCTTTCCCCGGCCACACAACTTATTAAACAGACAGAGACAGCGTTTCTCATATTTCTGACACCATCATGAGGGTCGTCATTCCACCTTTAACGTAACAGACAGCTTCGAGCGCTAATTGGTGTAAAGATTGATGGAAACGTAGGAGGTGGGTTTGAGGCTTTCTTTATTACTTCTATTTTGATATTTTTTTAAAATCTTCTTTTTAATCCCCTTTTCCATTACCGTTACTCGTCAATTTCACGTCAACTTTCCACCTCTACTTCCACCATTTTCTTCTTCTTCTTCTTCTTCTTCTTCTTCTTCTTCTTCTTCTTCTTCTTCTTCTTCTTCTTCTTCTTCTTCTTCTCGTCAGCGTCTCGCATAGTCTCATCACCACGAGATTTGAAAGAAAAATATCCAATCCCGTTGTTTGAAGTTTTCATGTCTGTGTTGTGCGATTGTAAGAGATTTGCACAAACTTCCTGGGGCGGGGGGGATGATTGACGCGCAACTGCCGGAGATGAGTAGAATGGGGGTCGGCCGGTCGGTCGGTCGGCCGTCAACAGACACGAAAGGTAAACCGCGACATCGCAAGTTTACACAAACGGAAGAATGATTTTTCATTTAAGTTTGTAAATGAGGAGAGAAAAAGGATGGACTTTGAAGAGAGAAAAGAGGAGGTGCGGGTTGTACGAGTGGGTAACGGCACGGAGAATGGACACAGAGAGCCGAGTTCAAACTCCGGCTGGGACAGGTTGTGTTCACTTCGCAATAATGCCCTTGGAAAAGGCATTAATCCATTTCTTCCCCAAGCTATGAGTAAAATAGCGCAGGATGAAGTGGGTGACGCCACTTCGGGCGCTTGTCGCCTCTAAGCCTATTTCACATATCGCAAACGGGCCGAGTAGGGAGTAATGTGATATGTGGAGCCAAGGCAGGGCCGGCTGAAGCCGTATCCAGCGTAAGGGCACTACTTACTTTGAAAGAAAGAATAGGAACAGACTGGGATAGATAGAGAGATAGATAGATATGAAATTATAAAGAGGAACATATTTTTATTTTTTTTTTTATTTTTCATTTAGGACAGGAAGAGATGAAGAATAAAACGAAGGGAAAGGAATAAAATAAAAGAAAGTAAAAAATGAAAAATAGATTTAATAAAATCAAATAAAACGGAAACTTTTATTTTCATATGAAAAGACAACAATGTTTCGAGCCAACCTTATCCGACTAGCCCCCTCCCACTTTGCACATTCTACATTGTTAACAAAGAAAAGTGAAGCAGAAGTTGAAAAATAAATGTTCCTCTTTATAATATTTCTGTCAAATTCCACTCCAAATTGGGATTGACTTTATTCGCCCCCATAACAAGAACATTCCTCACCTAATTCAGGGGAGTAAACTCTTCACTGTTTGTCTATCACGTCAAGTTAAACCAAACCGATATTTGAAATCACGACCAAGTGACTGGTAGGCGGCTCTCATACCAATTGAGCTCAACTGACACGTCTTATATATTTTCGAATTTATTTATTATATATACAATAAAAAAATGTTACGTCTTCGGTCGGAATAGAAGTAAGAATGGAGTTGTACCCTGCAGCAGTCCGGCTAATCTTCTCTGTATTTACACATCCATCCATCCATCCATCCATCCATCCATCTATCTATCTATCTATCTATCTATCTATCTATCTATCTATCTATCTATCTATCTATCTATCCCAGTCTGTGCATATCTATCTTTCCAGTCTGTTCATATCTATCTATCTATCTATCTATCTATCCCAGTCTATTCATATCCATCGATCTATCTGTCTACCTATAACAGTCTGTTCATAACTATCTACTTACCACAGTCCGTGCATCTCAGACTGATCATATATATTGCCATTCTCAATCGGTTAGTATCTATTTAATAGGTAAGGGCGCCTTATGTATATAAGACAATAGAGTAAACTGCTCATTAAGCTTGTCTCATAAACCAATTCGCAACTGTAGTGAGTTCGATTCTCGTTGGGAGTTCCACTTGTTTGCACATTCTACTTTCTTTTCCCCCATCTTGTCTTTTTTCTTACACCATATTCTATATGGTTTCCTCTCTTTCTCGTCCTCATTTGCACTCTCTCTTATTCTCTTCATTTCCACCTCATTCTCTCTCGCTTTCCCAATCTTCCCTGTTTTCCTTCCGTCGTCTCAGTATTATCTTCTCACCTAGCATCTACTTTAAGTCTTGTTATGGTGAGATAGTCTAAGTCCCATAGAGTAAATGCGGTATTGTGGTGATTGAGAAAGAATATGAGTAACGGATGAGTTCTTTTGGAGAAAGGATCAATGCTGTGTATTTGGCTTGCGAAAGGAACCCACCCAGAATAGAATAGCAAGAGTTACACCAAACTGTACCTGATTTCACATTATTCGTCAGTCCCGTGCACAGCTGTTAATATGTCCAGGCTAGATGGGAAATGTTGGCCCTTTTTCAAACTGCTCATTAAGTATTTTTGTAATCAGTGCTAAATACATATGATGTATGTAAGAGTATAAACATGTACATGTAGTGTACATGATGCACCTAAACGCAACAGAACAGAATAAAAGAACTAAAACGATTTGTAAAAAAAGGTAATTTATTAATTATTATTCAAAATGTATATAAGACAATAGAGTAAAGTATTGCCATAAGGAACAGTAAATACAATAGCATTTGCTTCTATCAGGAGGAGTAGGCCCCCTCAAAATTGTAGGCCCATGCCAACTGAACCACCAGGCCCCCCTCTGTTCTGACGTTTGCGTCACATTCTTTTGCATATTTTAGAGTAAATAAATATCTATTTAAATATTAAGGTGTATCAAAAGTATTTTCGTTTTTTACACACTTTTATGTTTTTGAAGCTTATGTAATGTTCTAAATATGGAATCTTTCGATGATCCTAACTCTTCTGAAATTTTCAAGTCCTGGCGGTCTACCTTGCGTTTAAACCATCATAATCGACAACTGATTGTCATCCCCTTCTGGGATTTATTTCAAGGGACAAGTCAGCACCGTTAAAATGCTTAAACTAACAGGAATCTATATACATATTTACCAAGATTGACATAGTCTGGCTAAAGGCCAAAACGGGAGTGAAAGGGAGATTGAATCACTTGAACATCCTCTCCCACTAGACTAGTTATGAGGGAGGGGGATTTTAAAGTGATCCCTCTAAACATTCAAGGCATCAAACTTCAATACAAAACCGTTAATCATTCAGTGAATTTTGTGAAGCCATCGGATGGAGTGCATACACAGACTATCGAGTCATATTGGAAAGTTCAGAACTAAGGAGATGGGTGGCTGTAAGCGTGACATTTTAAAGAAATACCCGAAAGAAATGTATGTGGCGTAACAGATTTGGCGATAATCCATTTGAAAATGCATCTTCTTTAACTTTGTCAATGAAACGAAGCATTTAAAGCTTGTGCATTCATATGAGTAAAAATATATTTTTTAAATTTGTCAATGAAATAAGCATTTTATTCAAATAAAGCATTTAACTAATTCTTATGTCTTTCCTGGTTTCCTTAACTTTAAATTACGAAGGTTTACAATAAACTGATTTGGGATGGGGGATGTTCAATTGACAAAACTTAGAGAGGGGTGTTCAAATGGCCACTCTAAGGGAGGATGCTGTTCAAGTGATCCGGAAGATTGTGCTCCGTCAATCTTTCAAATTTGTAAAGCCATCTGTCTTCTAAATAGGCATACAGAATCAATTCTTTTAAGCCTGCGATCGAACACTGACCACTGGGATATACGCAATTACCCCAGCCACGAAGCATGCAGTATCTATATTAATGAAGTGCGTAACCACCACCCTCTAATAATATGATGTCACGCTGGTTAGGTACTTTAATAAGAGAGTAGACAAAGGAAAGAAGCTGCCTGATGAATATTCCGTCACTCTGATTAGGTACTTTAATTAGAGAGTGGACAAAAGAAAGAAGCTGCTTGCAAAGCAAATACAAAGGGGAGGAGGGAGGGGAGTGTGGGATCAGAATTGCCAAATTAGCCATTTTTCGGCTAAATCTGGCAGAACTTTTACAATTTAGTCAATAAAAATCTACGATAGCCGATTGAATTTGAAAAGTTTAATAAAAGTTGGAAATTAACAAATTTAGCCGATTTTAGCCATTTTTAAAGACAGTTTTTGCTATAAATAACACAACTATACTTGGCAACACTGGGTGGGATAGGAAGGAAACTTTTAACTCTGTGTCGAATTTTGAGGACAATAGAGTTAAATATTAAATTAACTTTTCTTTTCTAGGGAATTAAATATTTTTTAAACCATGGAATTTCCACGGGTTACAGCTAGTAAATATTCACTTTGTCAGGCATAAATGAGGATCGAACTCACTTCAGAAGTGGAGAAACACCCAGTTATATTTACAAGGTTTTGCTTAGTATGGTACAAGGCCACAAGTATTGAGAAACTGAGTGATAATCAAACTCACTATGGTAGTAATGGTCTGTTGTTAACCACTACTCCAGTTATAAGTATTAACCCATTAACTGCGAAAGGTAGCAAGTGTGATAGTTATCTATTGCAAGATAAAAGCCCTTGTCTATTGTAAGATAATCCATCGCAAGTTATCCATTGCAAGATAAAAGCCCTGACTCACAAATAGAACTAAGTTGCCACCAATCACAATAAATCGGAAAGTTTATCGAGTTAGTCATAGAACTGCAATGACGAAAATTTCCGTCACCCACAGTTATGGGTTCAGCTTAGTACGGCACAAGGTCACAAGTGTCAGAGAACTGAATGATGATCAAACTCACTAGAGTAGTAATAGACCGAAATTAGTTTGCTAACCACTGCTCTACGACGAGGTTATTTTTTCTTTCTCTTTGTTCTTCGATGTATCATTCAGTCCTGCCTCCTTATTCATCTGCCTTCCAACTGTCTCTATCGAATTTCGTGCTTTTTCCCCCCAGTCATTACACAAAAAGGCCGTCACTTAATTGTCATTTGCTCACCGCAGCAACTTTTTAAAAACTTTGTTTGTCTGATTACTTTAGTTTTTAATGAGATTCCAACTGTCTTGGGCAGCTCCGGGTGAGAAAAGGCATGCCAGTAGCCAGGGCCGGTCCTGCCAGCGACATGCGCCCACACCGCTTACGACACTCGTCAGATTGGAGGAAGCATGGCTGATTGAATTGTCCGCCCGTTTCTCTGTAACACTGGAATTAACGGAAGGACAAACGTCTTAATTTTGTCGAGTCTTATACAAACTAATTTGGGAAATGTTGTCCGTGCCAAGCCTGCTTCTCTGCTGAATACACGAAGCGCCAAGCAAAATGCGTACGGGGTAATTATAAACTATGTAAGCCTTTAAGCACTACGTATAAACAATAAGACATCAACGTGTGCGCTCCTGATGATGATGATC
>VCCN01003880.1:10209426-10220885 GCA_006491835.1 Architeuthis dux
GGGGAGAAGACGTATCGGGAAGATATTTGAAGTGATGTAGAAATAGACGAGGAGTGAAGAGAAAAAAGTAAAGAGAAAATGGAAAGTAATTCTCAACGGCTCTTTCTCCTTACTCTCTATTTATTGCCTTTTCTCTTCAACCTTCTTCTCTTTCTTCTTACTTCTGTATTTCCATCTCCCTTCATCCCTCATTCCCTTCTTCTTCTTTTTTTTTCTTTTTCTTCTTCTTCTCATCACTTTTCCACTCCTTTTTTTCCTCTTTATCTCTTTTTTAAAAAAAAGCGTTTTTGTAACTTTCCTTTCTTGATCAGGTACTCCCTGTTCTTTTTCTTTCCCCTTCTTTTCTCCGATGGTGAGCTAACCCGTCTCGGAGACGAGCAGGCGGACGACTGTATGACTAGGCAAACAGCGTGGCACCGTTGGGAGCAGCCAGCAATAGCCTGTAGCTGTTTCACGCTGAAATAAAAAAAAATCTATTCGTTGTTCTTTATGAAAGCCACTCAAAGAGAAAACCATAACTTATTTATGGATATCATAAAGCACACACAAGCTGGGAACACCCGGGGCGACCAAGCAAGTCTGCCGGACGTTTGAAGTCTGTAGAAACCAATAGAAAGTCAATGAAGGACAATGTTCTGTTTTAGAACAACAAAAGGGTCTCATTATGAGCAATTACAGTTTGGTCGGTCGCAGCGGTTGTTTGGCTCTTTGCTTGACTTCGATTTGAGATCGAATTGCAAAAGTAAACTGAAAGTTAAAAAAAAAGATTAACCCATTAACTGCGAAAAACACATTAAAACAGGTCTGGTTAGTCACCCAATAGAGACCGTCATGTGACCAATGTCTTTTGCCGTGTTGGAGGTGATCAATTAAGAAAATTGGAAAAAGGGGTGATCAATAAATAAATTACTTCTCTCGCCTTTTGTTGGGCAGTGATTATTAAAAACGTCTGAATAAAAAAAAAAAAGCGTGAATGTTGCCGGACACAAACTAAGGGAACAATTTAACATAAACTTACATTGCAAATTGAACCCCCCACTAAAAACCTATTTAGAGGGAGAATCTTCAAAAAACAAAAACAAAAATGTTTTTTCTATACATAATAAGCTCCATTAGTGCGGCTTGTACGCGTAAAATATAAATACACACATAGCTAGCGAGAAATCCATGGTGACAGTTTTGGATGATGGTTTCTAATTTCCGTTTAATTGTGATTGATGACAACTCATTTCTATCTGTGAGTCAGAGCTTTTATCTAGCTTTTATCTATCAGCGCTGGTTTTATCTATCAGGGCGGATTTTATCTATCAGGGCGGGTTTCAGCTAGTTCTTGGTGGAGGCCTAAATCGGGCCTTTGGTCCGAATAAGAGATCATGGATTTGAATTATGTATTTATTAAATCATACCTTATTTGAAAATCATCACCATCATGGACTATTAGATAACATTTAATTTATATATCTTTTCTCAAAAGATAGGTGAATTATAGATAGATAGATAGATAGATAGATAGATATCAGATAATTATTATCGGTGTGAGTGGGATGCAGACCCCACAATATTATTGAGGCTTGGGGTGGGGGCGTTCAAAAACTAACTAGCTAAAAACATGCCTGGGGCGTCCCATTAATACACACAGAACATTTCATAGGGTTATGTTGTATGATTCCTGAGTTACGCTGTCACATAAAGAAGGACAAACATTTGATAATTATAGTAAGATGATTTATAATGCTTCATATAATACAAATAAATAATGAAAGAAATAGCGTTAAATTGTAAGATGAGACGCCAGTCATTTGAAAGGGTTTGTCTTTCCAAAATATGGAACGATAGTAATCTCGGCAAAGGACCCATTAGTTTGAAAGGGATTGCCACCCCAAATATGGAAGTATCATAATCTAGCCGAAATAGGCATCTTTAAGGAATTGTTTGCAAAAGATGCAGCATTCCTTTCCAAGAGAGATCCCCATAAAAGCCGATAAACAATCGTTAGCGAAAAAGATGGGCTTCGTGATACACGTGTCTTGAAACCACTGATTGAAGAGGCTTTTGTTTCCCGAAACTTACCTGTAATCAAACGAACAGGCTGTTGGGCTCACGTTCCTGAGTTTATCAACAATGAAAGAAGACAACAAGAAATCGTAGAAAGATTTTAAGGATATCAGGAAGCATCGGTCGTTCTTCTATCTACTAAACTCCGAGCTTTGAAGCGAAATATCCGAAGGAAAGGCTGGTGTTTTTGTCCCGTCCTTCTGAATGAAAAAATAAAGGGTATAAAGAGACAAGACATAGAAAACACAGAGAGAGAGAGAGAGAGAGAGAGAGAGAGAGAGAGAGAGAGAGAGAGAGAGAGAGAGAGAGAGAAAGAATCATAAAAAACGTCAACTAAAAAATATTTTTTTAAAGGGAAACAGTAAGAGAGGGAGACAGAGGACATTGAACGGGTCAGAGAATATTACCGTTAGATCGAATCGGTCAAGTGGCTAGATAAAAGCCAAAGTGCCTATCGAATCGCAAAATTTAATATTACCCCCAGTTTGCGGGTCTAAAAAGATTGAACACTTTCTTTCCAACAAAATATGACTTTGTCTTCTTGATTCTTGTCGCACGTACACGATTCTTTTCAGCAGAGTAGCGACCACGCCTATGTTCGACAATTCCATCCACAACGTTACACTCAGATAGATCCGATAACTTTGCTAAAGGTTTCAATTACTATAAGACTCACACATCATTACAATAGGGTAGAGTTCTAATGATCCACGCCAAATGATTTCTACAAAGATATGTGCAAGATAATGAAGACTGTGACTTTAAACCTGTACAAAATAAAACCTTTTCCCCCGAAGCAGTTGTATAGTTGACAGATTCTTAAAGGTATCTGTAAATAACATATGACATAAAACAACCCTCTGTTTATGAGATTGCAGCAACTGACTTCTAAGATAAACCTGGTCAACACAGTAGAATGTGTTTGTTGAACGGTGAAGTTCGGCGTAGGATCTTTGAACATTAGATAACCATTCGTTTGGGGTGGAGTGACTTGTATCTTAATTGGGCGAAGTCAATTTCTACTCTACTTCTCTTGTGTAGTTTCTGCTGTTGCAAATATATTAACAAGAAATTAATGAACCGATGACACTTGCTGCTCAAATGAATTATTCAATCAAAGGAAGGCCACTTTTAAGCAAAGTTATTACATAACAGTGTGCATGTGTGTCCGGTCAACCATTTAACACAAGCAAAACCGACGCAGCAGGTCGTGTAAGAGACTTATTAGTAAAAACTAGTGTACTCGTGTCGTAAAAAATGACGACAGTTTTTTTGTTTGTTCTTTGTTTTTTAAATTCTTCTCGTCTACGCCGTTAGCTGCTTTGATGTATTGTCCCCTTTTCCCACTTTTTACAATCTGACTGACACACTTAAATCTTAAAATTACAACACCGTGTCATCAGTGTATCCTTGGCCTATTGGTAAGTAATTAGGCTGCTATGGTCTGCGTCGTAGTTCAAATCGCAACAGTTCTCCTTAATTTTATATATTGGTTTCCTTCAGCGTGACAGAAAACAAAAATAAATAAAAGCACATCGGAAATTATCATATGTGTCTTGATGGGCACAAGGTTCTCAAGAATGTGAAAGTGGCCTGAGCGATTTTAACGACGAATTTAAATTACCTTAACGACTGTGCTTTTACCAATTATAGGGCGTAGTTGTTGGCAGGTGTTCTGGCAAAATGGTACAATTCTTGGCTTTGTAGACAGTGTTTATTACCAATTGACAGAGCCTTGCAGAGCCGTGCAGATCCGGCAGTTGGCCTGGGCCATATTGAAAAAGTAGCCCCCACTCCCTTTTTGTATTTTTGTAATAAGCTAAAATACATATGACATATGTATGGGTTTTGTATATACATGTACATGTAGTGCAGGGGGCGGATCCCGCCTGTTGAGCTGGCCGTCTTCCAAAATTTGGCGGGTGGGGTGTCTTTTAGGGGTGCTCCCCCAGAAAATTTTGAAAATTATGTACCCAAGATTGGCTAAAATTGCGTTTCAGTGCATATCAGCTACTGAAATTAACTGTTGTCTATTTAAAACATGTTTAACAAATGTTGTATGTGATCTTGTTGAGCTGGCTTCCCAAATTATTTTTTAAAATTATTTTTATCTGTCTGGGCAATATTGTTATATAATTTAAAATTCATGTATATATCTACCACTTCCGCATCCCCCTTGAGTCTACCATTCAAAATAATAGCAATCAAAGCATTGAATAATTTTGACGGTCAGGGAAAAAACGACCTGTAGCCTAAACAATATTTACGTGTGTGTATGTGTGTGTGTGCGTGTGTGTGTGTGTGTGTGTGTGTGTGTGTGTGTGTGTGTGTGTGTTACATTCACTCGGAAATGTTTGCACTAGATTTGCCGATACCGTTTTCCGTTTACTGTTGCGCAACCCTGCACCTCCATATATTCAACTTGCAAAATATGTGCAACATAACCATCTTATCTAGTCCTATTTGTTCCTGTACCAGACTAAGGTACTAAGATATACTTAGTTAATATCTATATACAACCACACGGGCCGCCTCGCCGTGGAGTATTGGTTAGCAAGCTAGTCTCGCAGACGACTATTACTGAACTGATTTCAATCATCGATTGGTGCTCCATGCTTGTGGCCAGGCTCAGCTTGGTAAATTCATATAACTACCTGTTTTGGCGTAGCGGTTTGTGAGTTACTCTCACTAGCAAATGGTACTGAGTTCAATGCTTACTATGTGATCCACTATTGTTACCCAGTTTGAAATTAAGTCAAGATTAGTAAATATTTGCCAATATAAAAGAACATCACTGTTAGTTTACGAGGGGATACCCAAAACCAACCGGAGTTATAGACTCATCCCCGATCACAACTTTGAAAAGAAACTGTGGGTCATGTCGAACGTGTTCCCCCAAATCGTGGCACGCATTTAAACGATTGTTTTTCGATCCTCTGTGAGCAAACGAAACGCGAATTTTGCGAAAACACTTTTCATTTTCAATTCTTCTGTTAACATTCGCTGCCACTACACTAGCCGCATTCGCCGTGAAGTATTGGTTAGCGAACAAGTCTCGCAGATTTTGCGTGCGATGTTCCAGCAGACCGTGATATTTGATATCCTCTATATTAGTAACAAATAAAAAGAAGTATCAAAAACAATGCATCTTGTTCAAAATGTCACTTTCCATTCGGTACCAAAACAGCGACACAAGCAAATACGACTTGAAAGAAAAGGAAATTATGTCATATTTGTCTCATCTCATTGGCTCAAGTCACTTGGCCGTTCAGTAAGTTGCCCTCGTTCCAAACGACTCCAACTTGTGTTGGCACCCAACGGCAACGACCCGTCCGGTTCGGTGGCGGTGCCAAATGTAGAACAGAAATACACAATTATTGGTAGTTATTTCTACCAGGTGGCAGGGTTGTCATTTGGTACTGTTCACGACCAAAATTGGAAAAAATCTGGTACTGAACAGAGCTATTTGGTTCCGAAAATAGTGATTTGGTACTGAATAAAAAAGGAAAATTTACAAAAGCTAACAATCCCTTACACACGACATAAATATACATGAATAATAGATTTAAAAAAAAGATGTATTTTAATTCATTTAAGCTTAGTCTCATGTTGGATTACAAGTTATTTGATTATTTTGGTACTAAAACTACTTAATTTAGTCTCAAGACCATACAAATTTGGTCCTGTGGGGCAAAACACATCTGATAACCCTGGCTGGTGGTTAAACTGGACGTTACAGATAATTAGGAGAAGGGTGTTTCCCATTTATTTGAGATCACACATGTTCTTTTCCTGTGATAACGAGTATCGCAGACTAAACCCACTGCTTGCTTTTATTCTATCAGTGTTCTTATCTAAACCTGTAAATTTGTAACATGTGAATATATCAAGGGCGGATCCAGGATTTTCAGCAGTGGAGAAAAAATTAAACAAAAATGCATGAAAAGAAAACAGATTTCAAACATCAAAAACAAGAAAGTAATATGTAATCGGACATTTTTTCAATTATATTTGAGTCGTAGCTTTTTAGCATTAGAATTGACAAAAGAGTAAAAAAGAAACAATTAAAGAAATTCCCCACTGGACCAATGAATACATTTTTTTTATAAAGAATAAGACGGAAGACACCTTATTTATATTAGATGAAAAACAAAATAATACATTTGTTTTTAAGGTTAGTATTACTTAGTATTATTATTATTATTATCTTTTTTTAATTTATAAAAATTCTTTATCTAGATATTTACTTGGGCTTTGCACGAGCAGGGGTGGACCCTCTCGACCCTCCTTCCTGTATATGCGTGCGTGCGTGCGTGAACGCATTTCATTGCAAGGTGGTATCAAGGGAACGGCCTTTTTGATGTCTTACTTATAAAAATGCGCAGAGAAATATATTACTTGTTCAACTTACTTTACACGGAAGCAATAATCATGATTTAGCTATTTTCTATTTCTGTAAGAAGCTATTTTGAAAAAATATATTTTCGAGGACCATCGATTTATGTCGACCAGGTGGTCAAACGGGTACCAACAAAGGATTGCGGGGTACTTCTACCTATGAGGGGGTCATTTGTGTTGTGTTGATATACTAAGTAATCCGTTGCCTGATAACTGTTCTACTATATTTCAGATGTGGACGCTGAGACAGACCCGAACCACCAAACTAAGCATTTGGAGTGCAACACCTTTATCTTATGAGCCGCACCTAAGGTTTGAGCTTGCTCCCACGCCGCGGGGGTCAAAGAGGGCGGTGAATTATAGGTTTATTGACTGTAAAAGGTAAAGTTTTATTTTCTTTCGCCATGTTGTAAACTACTGATCTTCTGGCGGTATATCTTACGACTCTTCCCCCACTTTAAACTTCGACCTTGGAGGGGAGGCGAATAAATATCTTATATCTTATGACTCTTTGCTGTTGGAGAGTTAACTCGTTATCACTTTTCTAGTGTGTTTTCCACGATCACGATTAATCCGATTTCAATCTGGAGAAGAAACTTTTATTTTTCTGTCGTTTCGTCATGCGGACGCTTCGCCGAAAACCTTTTTGACGAAATGATATTTCGTCGCTTGAAGGATATATGAATTTTTTTTTTTTACTTGTGAATCTGCATGTTTATTGTCTCAAAATATTCATATTTCATATTGTAATAAATAAATAAATAAACTTAAACATATGTTGATTTAAAGTAAATTTTATTTTATTTTTAAATTTTACTTTGGTCTTCTTTCGCCAATCGGCATCCGATTTAAAAAATGTAATTAATGCACATTTTGCTCTTTAGTTTTTTGGGGGGCTATTCTAGAGAGAAGCCCAAATTTGTGTCTAAAAATTGGTAGGAGATGGGAAAGGTCTAAGTCCAGCAGTTGACTTATGACGGATGATGAATATGGAAATGTGTTAGTTATTAGAAAAAAGATTTTTGCCGACTATAGTATTATAGTTACATTGTAAAAAAGATTTTTCGGGTTTTATGAGAGGGGGGGGGGGGCTCTCATAAAACTCGAAAAATCTTTTTTCTAAAAACTAAAATATTTCTGGTTCTAGAGGGTCTAATCGATTGAAAGCATCTAAAATTGAAAGGGAAAACATTTTTTCTCTTTTAGTAGAACTGCCTATATAAAAGAAAACGAATATTTACCCTTAGGAATGATGACAAATTTTCTACAGGAAAATCGACACCTGATGAAAAAAAACTGAAAAGAACTTGTATATAAAAGTTTTATTTGCTAACTTATCACATAACTGTCAATCATCAACTATGACGTATTTAAACAAACTTAAACCTTGACATTGAAACATTAATAGTTAATGAAAATTTGTTTTTCGTTTCTTTTGACAAAGATTTGGGCGTTTTTCTTTCTAGCCAAGCCCAGAAAAATTTAATTGCGCTTTTAAAACAGGATGTCGATCGGCGAGAGAAGACCAAAGTAAAAGTTTAAAATTACATAAAATATACTTTAAATCAACATATGTTTAAGTCTGTTTATTTATTTACTGCAATATGAAATATGAATATTTTGAGACAATAAACATGCAGATTCACAAGTAAAGAAAATCCCAAATAAAAAAATATCATTCCGATAAAAAAGGTTTTTGGCGAAACGTCAATTGAGGAAATATCATTTCAGCAAAAAGGGTTTTCGGCAAAGCGTCTGCACGACGAAACAGCTGTCGGCTAACTGTGTGTCGACGGAACGTTATTCGGCAAAAGGTCCGAGAGCCGATGAACCGCTAAACTAAACGAAATTAAACTGTAAATATACAATTAATTTAATAAAGCTTTGAAAAGCATCCACCAAGTTGTTCAATGTTACTACTACTACTACTACTACTACTACTACTACTACTACTACTACTACTACTACAACAACAACAACAACAACAACAACAATAATAATAATAATAATAATAATAATAATAATAATGATGATGATGATGATGATGATGTAAACGCAGAGAATGTGTTTGTTCATGAAGAAAGCAAATAAAATACAATAAACAAATAACGTTTAATTTGCAAACGGGATCAGGTAACTTTTTTCGGCTAACACCGGCATAAGTTTTAAATATATATATAAAAGATTATTTGTGTAAACAATATAAACTCAGTACCGTAAGAATTTGTATTCAAAAACTTTAGCCCTAAATACACACAGATTTTAAAATTCTTTATGGCAGTTCATTCGTAAGTACGAGTTGTTCATAAGTCGGACGTTCGTAACTCAGGGACTTCCTGTATTTTTAATTTCAGAGTTTAAACTTTTCTGTCGGCACACATCAGTCATGGGATAATCGAAGTAATTTTGGATGACAAACATTGACATCACAAAATATTGAATTAAAAACAGTCAAAAAACTTGCTTTACAAAAACAGTTGTTTTTTTTCTTCTCGTTTTACGACTAACTTTATGCTATAATAGGTTTCGATACAAATGGATTTCGGACCATTCCATTTATTTCAGGAATTCTAGCGAACAAAATCATTTCCGCTAATTTTCTCCGGAAATGACGTTTCTTTTATGCGGAATTCCCGTTACCTTTCAAAGAATTTGTAACTCGAAGATCAAAAAAAGATCAAATCAATATTATTCATCCGTGCCTTTCAAGTGATATCACAGTTTAATATTTCTTTGATATCAAAATCGGGAAGAAGTAACGTATTGTAGTGTGTCACGATATTACGTGATTTCTTCTTACGATGTAGTTGTGAAATGGGATCTCCGCCTTTTAATCTATTCCACATACAGGGTGGGCCAAAAGTTACTTTAATATAATATTATTTTATTAAAGCAGTTAAAGTGTGCATCACGTTATATTTCAATTGAATGTAGCCAGGTGAGCTTGGAGGCCACTCAACAGTGCCCCTTCTTCCCAAGGGCGGATCCGGGGGTTTTCTGGGTTTTCTGGAAAACCCTCAGAATCTTTCCAAAAATTCCTATTTATACTGTTTTCTGAGCGTTTTCCGAGTTTTAAATCTTTTCGTCCCAACACATGACACCCTTCAAGACCAGCTAATTTTTTCTGGGTTATATTTCAACTGAATGTAGTGTACATCAAATTATATTTCAACTGAATGTAGTGTACATCAAGTATATTACAAATCAAGTTAAATCAAATGTTCAAAACGATTTCCTTCTTCTCCTAAACAGAGTAGACACCTCATATACACAACGTGGCAAATTATTTTTCTCAATTGATGATAATTTTCCAAAACTTGGCTTTGTCATGTAAACTTTCTCGTTTGATTATCCACCAAACTGCAAAATTACATGGCGTTCGGCCAGGTGAGATTGGAGGCCACTCAACAGTGCTCTTCTTCCCAAGGGTGGATCCAGTGGTCTTCTAGGGTCTTCTGGAAGACCCTCAGAATTTTTCAAAAATAGTTTAATTATACTGTTTTCTGAGCGTCTTCCGAGTTTTAAATCTTTTCGTCTCAACACATGATAACTTTCAAGACCCTCAGCATTTTTCCGAAAATTTGTATTTATCTTAATTTCAGTAGCTGATATGCGCTGAAACGCAATTTTAGCCAATTTTGGATACATCATTTTCAGTTTAATTCAAGGTATAGAACTGGTATGGTTTGTACAACAAACTCACATAGGATAAAGAAAAGGTCTGAACGAATTGTATCACCCGACACTATGCTAAATGTTTTATAGAATTGTCACTCTTAACGAATATGAATACAAATATAACTAGAAAGCACTCAGAGAGTACATAAATCTGCCAACTCCAAACACTAGCAAGTCTCCCCTCTGCGCGCTCCGATGTTGACCAAGGGCTGAAATAGCTTGGCAGGAGTTGCCAAAACGAGGCACAAGATTACATCGGACTTAAATTTAGAGTTGTCCTTCTCCTAGACTGGTTGCCTGCCAAGGCTAGAGAGTCCAGTCAGCCCTGCTTTTTTACCCATAGCTGTGAGGAGTAGAGATAGATTCATGGCTTTCCCAAGTGCATTAGAGTGGAGTGAACTTAAAGAGTCTCGGTCGGAGTTTGAATTCGTCTCGCCGATTTCATAGTCCGCGCTCGATACATCTTCAGTACTCTCTCACTGCCCTTACGCTGGCTATGGCTTCAACCATCACTGCCTGGGCTCCACATATCACTGCTTACTCGGTCCATTTCCGATGTGTGAAAGAGGCAATCAAAAATCAAAGTTGTGTGACTATTTTATCCATGGGTTGGATTCATGCCATGTGCATTATTGTGAAGTGAATAAAAATTGTCCCATCCAGAGTTTGAACTCGGCCCGCCGTGTCCATTATCCGAGCCGTTATCCACTTGGCCACGCTGCATCCGCTAGCTACAGTACTACCTTTTGTGTTACCTTTCTTTTGCTCCAATTTCCTCTCCTAGGTGACACCAATGTCTTCCACAGATGCAATACCGCCCACTTTGAGAACAGCTAAATTAGATGAATAGTGTTGGATAATCGAGTGAGTAGTTTGAATGAATTGATTCTCGTCCAAATCAGCACTAAAATCACGGAAATAAATGTGCTTAACGCTGATATTGTTTTCTAGATTTAGTGATTTAAGGTATTCCATTATACCGCTCCACTTGTTAGAAATATTATTAATTATTTAAGGGTTTTAAGTGAGGCTTTTAAACGCACTCCTTGCTTCTCATTAACATCTCCCTTAGCTACGCAATCCAGTCCTGAAAGAAACAAAAGAAATCGGAAATTACAATCGCAATGCTACAGAAATATAAGTAAGTGGGGTACGTTAGCTTACATCTGACCAATACATGTTTTTATATATGCTTGAATTGTCAAATGATGTGCGTGGGGAGGAAATTGGTTGCTAGGTAAAACCCAGTACGTACGGACAACTGGAATATTACCGGATAATCTAGCAGAATCCATCTCTATATATATATATATATAAAAGCCAGTACC
>VCCN01003880.1:10543256-10558275 GCA_006491835.1 Architeuthis dux
CCCCCCCCCCATCTATCTTTACTCGTTCTTCGTAATTTTTCCGTATGTAAGGAAAATGGTAAGGAAGAAGTAAAGGCAGGTAAAATGATAAATGATGTGAACCAGATAAGGGAAAAGGACGAAGAAAGAGTAAAGAAAGAGAGAGAGAAGGGGAAAGAGAGAGAGAATGGGAGTGAGAGAGTGTGTGTGTGAGAGACAGAGAGAAAATTGAGAGGAATATCTATCTCTCCCTCTATCTCTATCTATCTATCTATTTATCGATCGATCGATCGATCTATCCACAGGAGCGGATCCAGGATTTTTAATGGAGGCTCCAAATGGAAGAAATTATTTTTTACATACAATACGTGAAAAATAAAACAAATTTCAAGCATCAAAAACAAGCAAGTAATATGTGACCCGGCATTTTTCACTTACATTTGAGTCGTAGCTTTTTAGCACTTGAATTGACAAATGCGTAAAATAAAAATATTAATCAAAGAAACTTACCACAGAACTAATAAATAAAACATTTTTAAGGCTAATTTACCTGGGATTATTCGGGGGTTTTTTTATTAATAAACATTTGTTATTTATATATTTTAAAAAAAGTTTATTTGTGCTTTCCTTGAGCAGGGAAGTCTCGGACGCCCTGCCCGCCTTCCTTTTCTTTCTCTCTCTCTCTCTCTCTCTCTCTCTCTCTCTCTCTCTCTCTCTCTCTACTCGTTCATTGCTCTTTTTAACTGTAACTCTCGCTCATTTTTTCATCCATTCGCATTTTATCTCCCTTTTCCCTTGATCTTGATATTTTTTGACGCTGTTGCTGCGCAAGCTAGTCGCCATGACAACTGAACCCTGCGATTTATCTATCAGGCGAATCGTCCAAAAACTGTAAAAATAAAGGAAATAGATGAAAAACAAAGAAACGGATATATCCAACCACAAAATCAGCGCAATTTTTCGTCAGCCTTTCAACTTTCAACTTTTTACTTACCGACTCGTTTGTGATGATCATGGCGGTCAGCGGTCCTTTGGTCTCCTATGCGCCGGCTACTTTCATGTTTGGACACTAACAATCAACCTTTACTTACTGGGGTTGCTATGTTGTCCGTACTGTCCAATAACGTTCCTTACTTTTGTGAACTTGGAGCTTATTTTATGAATGCTTTATCAAAGGCAGAAAGATAATAAACGAGATCTTTATTTTCACATGTTGCCGGGTTTCTTCAAGAAAGAGAAGATATTAATGCATTTCTAATTATTCATTGTAAAAGTATTAAACTGGATTTGTTGGTCGGCAGAGATTATTTTTCTTTGATAAAGTTTTGAATACTTTCTAAATTCAAAGAAAATTAATCTAATGCTAGTTTGGTTAGTTCTACCACAGAAACAGCACCGGGTAATATAGATCCAGTATTGCACTCAGGGCCAGCCCTACTGCCAGCTAGGCCCGGCCCAGATGAGAAAAGTAGGCCCCATTTCAAACTGCTCATTAAGTATTTTTGTAATCAAAGCAAAATACCCCCACCCCTTGAAATCGTAGGCCCGGGCCTGATTGAACTTGCGGATATGGCTCCATAGTACAGCAAAAATGATTAAAGGTTTTAAGGGAAAAAAAGATTCATCCTCGGTTTCAAAATTGTAAAGTGATATTCGAAAAAAATATGTAATCTAAAACAAAACTAAGGCTATTTCAACTTTTCCTTTATTGACTATAGAATATAAAATACTATTTTTAAAAAGTACCACACAGCCCTGTGACCCGTTGGGTCTCTCTTTTAGTAAAATTAGTGCAATTTGATGTGAATGAAACTTTGCAAACAAATAAATAAATAAGGGAGAATATTCTATAATTAGCATTAAATAGTTATCTCCCATGACAAATCAGTCATTATAATATAAATAGGGGTGAGCGCGAACGCAAATCTCACACTATTATTACTATTAACTTGCAAATCATCCGAACTTTTTTTGCATTCTTTAAATTAGCGCATTTTAGGGGTACTTTAATATAATACTCTTGGCTACAAAGCACTGTTCAGCTATTTAAAAATCACAAAGAGATAAACTGAATCAGACTTTTAGTATTATATAAATATATGGAAATCAGATCATTATTGTTGGGGTGAACGCGAACGCTGACACCACACTTATTATTCAGTAGCAAATCACCCGGACCTATTTTTTGCATTCTTTAAATAAGCGCATTTTAGTGATAGCTTAATTCAATACCTCTGGCTACAATGTCACTAAAAGAAATATTTAGCAACTTAAATGTTTCTCGAAGCATTGCTTCTTAGGTTTAATATATCAATGTGTAGGCTAGCAATTCTCAACCTTTTTTTTTTTACTTACGGCGCACTAAACAAGGTTCAAAAATTGTCAAAGCTAAGTATCAGTTAAGGAGAGAGTTTATCGTTTGAAAAAACGAGTGTCAAGATTGTGTTCAATTGCTAACATTGTCATCATTGTGCTATATTTAAAATACTAGGGCAATGCCAGTTCCAAAGATGCATGTTTGGAAGGGTCCGGACTTTATGGTGTGTTGAGCAGCCTACCATAATTGTCATGTAAAATAATTTGCCGTCCGTCGCCCGAAACTACGGCGTCGAATTATTTCGGTTACTATTATTTCGGTGTTGCCAATTTAGATATTTTATATCTAAATTTATATCTATAATTTTAGATAAAAGATCTGTAATCTGTAGTTTTTTAAATTTATTTATTATTAGATTTCTCGAGGTCCGCTGATCAAATTCGACATTGCAATGCCTTGTGTGGTAGCTAATATATCTAACGAATGTCAACTTCGTACAATAGCAGCTGTCGAGTAATCGCAGTGCGTACACACCCACCCACATACACAGATTTCTTCAATTATAATTAAATATCAGAACAATGTTGATAATGGATTTCAAAAGATTTATTTTAAAGACATTTAAAAGAATATTTTCAAAATATTTATTTTTAAATATTTCATATTCATTATTAAGTATGTTGATCATGGCTTCCGAAAGATTTATTTAAAAATCTTCTGTTACTATTTCTCTAAACTCCCCGCGGGAGTTGTTGGTTTAGGGCATCCCTCCACAAAGGAAGAAACACTCCTGCAGTTATTTACTAAGCTTAGTTTAGTCTGACACAAGGCCAATGAAGTCACAAGTTTACGTTCACAGGTGGGAGATATTCAGTGTACGAGCGGTTGTTGTACATCAACTAACCCCAACTTTCACTTGTCAGCCAACAATGTTTAAGCAATGTACTGACAACTTCTTAGTCATTGCAGGCGTTCTTTAGGTTTTAGGGGGGAAAGTGATGGAAAAGAACCATAATGGACGCTAATATGCGTTAAGAAAAAAGTCATACGGAAAGAAAAGTCATAACTTTGGTTTCTGGTTTGGAAAATATGTCATAGAAAAGAATGTTTATAAAATAAGTAATATTTTAATTCGTTGTTTTGGCTTCATTCCGGTCACCGCTCTTTATAGGTTTTTCCTAAGCTTAACTTAGTACGGTACACAACCACAAAAAATCATCTCATTGAAATTGAAATTGAAATATATCCATGAACTTTTTCACGGGTAATAACTAGCATATAATAAACAATAAAATCTGCGTTGAAATATTAACATTTTACGAGGTATGATATATTTTATACTGAATTCATTTATTGCGAAATATTATCTAATGGGTTGATTATCTTTTGGAAATATTCAACGCTATTTGCTTCATTTACTTTTTGCTGTTTTCTAAGTCATGAATTTTGTGTGCATGCATATATATTTTGATTATAGATATTTGCTATGTGTGTCTCGTTCGGTGTAATGGCACGCCATTTTGTAATATCTCACCTCGAACTGGAAATCTATTGACAAGACAGCTTTTAAAAACTAAATCTACTAAACAATTAGTTTTTTTTTTCTAATAGAGTGATATTACCCGGAATAAGTTGCCTAACATTTTAAATATAGCACTAGTGTATTTTTAAAATAATTTAGATAAGTTTTGTAATTATGGAAAGAGCTTACAAGGACATTTTGGGGATCTGTCTGATGACATTTTCAACAGAATCTGATCTTTATTGTAAATATTGTTTATATTTATGTACATTTAAAAGCATTTTAGGAATGTTATATTTATTTTAAAACTGATAGACGCTCACGGAATCCAAAGTCCATCGCCCGCTGCTTCCTAATCAATGGTTCCCACAAAATATTCATGTTGATACTTGCTCTGCTGATTGATTTGTCTGAGCGTGTCCGATGAGTAGCTAGACTAGCTTGGTAACCATTACTCCACGTCAGGGGTGAATCAGGAGCCCAAATCGGCCCGGGCAAACGGATTACGGAACATTCATAGTAAACAATTAATAGCCGTATACACTTCATAGCCAACTTTTCATAGCCGGATACATCTCGCGGATCTGGTGTCGCTAATCTAACTATAAGTGAAGAAACTTATGAAGTGATGCTATGTAGCATAGTAAAGTAAATATAAGTAAGTAAATAAAGTAAATGTATTTATTGTATATAATACGAGAGGCTCAAAGAGCCAAACTAAAATAATGAATAAATAAATGAATGGTTAGCGAGTAAATGACCATAGATGTGCAGGTGCGAGTGGCGTAACGGTTAACAGCGCCGATAAGGAAATTGGCGAGGCTGTTTACGTTCACTTCCTACTAATGGAATCATCAGCCCCCACCCCCAACTATGGGTGAAATAGCGTGACAGACAGGACTCTCTAGCCTTTGGAGGCAACCAGTCTACGTGAAGGACAACTCTGAATGCTAAACCATGAGCCGGAGCCCCTAAGGCAATCCGACGTTGTCTTCAGCCTCGTTATGGCAACTCCTGCGACGACACTGGTTCCAAGATGTATCGGCCCTTGCCCTTCCCTTGTGTGTGTAGAAAGGGGAGACTTGCTGCATGGGCAACCGACTGTCGTCTCCTGAAGAGACAGAAAGAGAGACTGTCCAGGTACAAATCCATAGTCTCGCGAGACTGACGGATGCCACCATATAACCATAGATATTTGCTTAACTTAACTTACTTCAGCACGGGGCCAAATGTACTGTAAGAAGATTGTATTGCGTCAGTCTTCTAAGTTTGGAGGGCCTTTCTGTTGCTCGAACACCTGTGGTTAATAGGCAACTACTCCAAACACAAAACAGGCCATATTTGTGTTAATATATTCATCATTCACGCATATTTACACTCTAGTTATCTATTGATAATGATGCAAATATCCTTTGCAAGTAGACACAGCTTGATCCACAAGTTGAATCGGTCAACTTCATAACGACACGTACATATATCCGTTATGAAAGAGGCTTTTACATCTTCATTATGTATGTTAAGTTATTCGAATATTTTAAATGATCTTAAAATACTCAAAAATTTTCGTGTCACTGAACATCTTGAAGTAATGAGAACTTGTGTAATGCGACACCTGCGGCCTATCCCGGACAGTGACTGATACAACTTCCTAAAATTAATGTTTGTTATCGATATTTACCAAGCTTAGTTTAGTCTAGCACAAGGCCACAAGTGCGAGTACCCAGTGAGGATCGAGATCACTATAGTAACCAGGAAGCATTCAGAGAGCGCCTATCTCTGCCAGCCCCGTGAAGTAACTAACATTTGAATTAATTTTTTTGTTTAATTTTTTTTAAAAACGAGATAACTTTGAATATTGAGTTACTTCCCTTAAAATTTGAATCTACCGTTTTTAGTGACCGTTCGTTTTTAACCTCTTTTCCTGCAGAATAATACAAATATTTCTCAATCAAATTCTTGGATCTGCCCCCAAATCTAATCAGTTCTTCCGTAGCACATGCCGCACCTTTCCATACAATGTCATCGAAATTTATTGAGAACTTTTATTGAGATATTGTGGACAAACAGACGGACAGACAAACGGACAGACACGAGTGAATACCTTTCCCAACTTCGTTGGCAGAGGTAAATTATAGTTAGCGAGACGAGATTGTTCACCATTGATCCACGGTACCTGGTCTTTAGTTATCGTTACAACTGACATCCCCGTTACTGAATTAGCGCTCACCAACAAAAAAGGCTCTTTATTGTAAACTTGGCTGTCTCTGACAGTTCTTGTCTGAATTTTGTTAGACGGGGTATTTTAATCATTGTATGTGGTTTATTCGGATTAATTTCCACATGTTTCTTTTTTTTTCACAACGTTTCGGTCGTGTACTCTCCGACTTTCCTCGGGTGTCTGCTGTGTTCTGGGATGTCGAATGTAGTTCCAGGGAAGTATGCGCATCCCCTCACATACATGTCATGTCTGGTTCATGCGTCTCTGTGTTTTGGGGATTGTCTCGTCCCGACCCCTGCGCTGGCCTCACGACTTCCCGTTGAGCTTTTGCACGCGCTCGTTTCTCTCGGGCTACGCTGCTTCCTGATCAAATTGTTCCCACAAAATATTCATGTCGATACTCGGTCTGCTGAGTGAGTTGTCTGAACGTGGCCAATGAGAAGTTAGACTAGCTTGGTAACCATTACACCACGTCAGGGGTGAATCAGGAGCCCAAATCGGCCCGGGAAAATGGATTACAGAACATTCATAGTAAACGGTTAATAGCCGTATACATTTCATAGCCAACTTTTCATAGCCGGATACATCTCGCAGATCTGGTGTCGCTAGTCTAACTATAATTGAAGAACTTTATGAAGTGATGCTATGTTAAAGTAAATATAAGTGAATAAAGTAAAAGTATTTTTAATCATTGTTTTTAAAACGTATTTCAATATTTTTTTTATTTTTTGCGGGTAAAAAAGTAAAATGTCTCAACTAAACTTGTTTGAGGATTTATCTTACATAGAGATAGATTATATTTCATTTTTGTTTTGATTAGTTTGAAAATAATAGCTGATTATCAGCCTACTGCAGTTGTTCTCAAACTTTATTCTATGACGGCGCACTAAGAAATATATTTGACTTTTAACTGTAAAATTGAAATGAATTACACAAAACTATTTCAAAAGTCAATGAACGAAACTTTCATATCAGCATCCTGATATACGTACTCAACACCCCTTTTCCATTTCACCCATCGCTAAAAAGGCTGAGATCTCACAAAATCTAGTGATAAAAACACTAAATTGGAAACTGTGGTGGGAGCTGGACAGACACAATATAATACTCATATTGAACACGTTCAAGGCTCGAAAGACATGTTGGCGTATTTGGAAAAAATTAATGCAGCACATTTGGGAGATAGCTGCGACACACTATTGTGTCGCAATACACATCTTGAAAATCACTTGTCTACTTATTAGTCTCCAGGAGGCACCGGCCCGTAGACTGCCCACCGGGATTTTGTCCGGTGTCCCGGCGGCTTAATCCACCCCTGCTCCACGGCGAGATACCCTTATTTCTTAGCTTAGTTTAGTTTAGTCTGGCATAAGCCCACAAGAGCGGATTATCCCGTGAAGATTGAACTCACGACACGGATTAATATTCATCACTCTATCCTAGAAGACAATGAATCGATTAATAAATTTATCAAAAATAATTTTCCTACGGTTATATTTGCTTAATTCCTGGGAAATCCCATTTTATATTTTCATGTTATTTACGAATATATTACGAATTAGTTTGGCGCAAGGCCCAAAGTGTGGAGCACCCAGTGTGGATAGCACCCACTACACAGTAGTACTAGTCTACTAGACTAGCTTGCTATGCATTACCCCAGGGCTAAGCGCCTTTCTATCCATGCTAAATTTAGTCTGTCACTGGGCTACAAGAGCAGGAGTGCGCAAGGATCGGACTCATGACATGGATGAATGGTCTAGTGAAACGAGCTTGTTGACCATCACTATACACTAGGCACCTAGGAATCGAATAATAAATTTATCAAAAATCTTCTTTTTTTTCTTTCTGATAGGTGTATTTGGTTAATTCCTGGGAATATTTGGAAGTTCTATTTCATATTTCTAAATGTTATTTACTAATCTAAGCTTAGTCTGGCACAACGCCACACGTGTAGAGCACTCAGTGTGGATCGAACTCACTACACAGTAATAATAGTCTGCTAGACTAGCTTGCTACCCATTGCTTCTTTGTGCGGCATCCTTTTTATTTTGTTTAGTAATGGGCTGTAAGAGAGGAACACTGCATAAGGATTGAACTTTCGGCACGGGTTAATGGTCTAACGCAGTGGTTTAGAAACTGGGGTACATGGACCCCTGGGGGTCCGACAAATAATGCTCAGAATAATGTGCATCAGTGTCCCCTCTAAACCGGGACAGAGAAACAACATCATCCATCACACATCTATCGAAAAACATAATTATTGTACACAGACGTGTCCCATATATTAGGATTCGAAATAATATATGATTTTTAAAGGTCAAAAATTGTTTATTATTGTAGTTCATTGATTACAGTCTAAAAACTAAATGCTGAAAATAGGGGCCCTCTAGAATATTTCCTTTACAGAAGGGGTCCTTGAATTTCCAAGGTTTCGAAACCACTGGTCTAGTGAGATGATTTTGACAATAAACTATTACTCTACACCAGTTGTCTAGGAATTGATTAATTAATTCATAAAACGTCTTTCTTTTTTCAAAGAGATGTATTTGCTTAGTTCTATTTCATATTTTTGTTGTGTGTTAAATTAACCCATGTGTCTCTATCGAATTTCCTTTTCTTCCAACACCTTTTGAGCGTGACAGATTGAGTGAATTAATGATGTGTGCCCGTATCTCTATATTTTTCCCATGGTCGTGAGCAAGAAGAAGGGGTTAAAAGAAATAGAACAGTTTCTGTTAATGCGTGAAACAGTTTGTTTTGTTGTTCTTCTGCGCATGGGTCGCTAGAAGACAGATGATGTTGATTACGGCTTGTAAGCTGTTGCATGTACATGAGAAAATATTTCATTAGAAATTGTATACGAATTGAAGGAAAGTGCTGCAGTTAGAGCCATCTGTTGTCCTCGCGTGGAGAGAAGCGTGAAAGAGAATCTAAGAGTAACGCTTGGATAGGCCGACGCCCTTCCGCCTTCATTTTTTTTCTTTTTTGGCGGGCTTGACTGCCTCTTCCTCGTGCGCACGCGCCAACATACAAGGAAGGATATGCAACTCGTGCTGTAACAATATGTTCAACAAACTGGTCTTCAGCGTTTATTGTCTCGGCTCGTCTATTGTCTGTATACGTACACTCAGGTGACGACATCTGGATCGGCAAAGAAATAAGAAAGAAACTTTACAGTATTATTGTATATACTTGCACAAGATCAACAAAAGATTAGCTTTATTACAATGAATCGCGTTGAAAAGTTTAAATCGTTTGAACTGGTTTTGAACCTTGCAATGAATAAAAGAACTAGGCAAGACCGATTGAATAATCAAACACTTACGGTTTGGGCTTAGTGGTTAGACCGCTGAATCGCAGCTTAAGAGTCAGGAATGGCCCGTCCATTAGGCGATCCTAGGGGCGCACCCCAAACTGAAAGAAATAGCTGTGAGAATACAACTGGGTCGCAAATTTCAAGTCTCGCCTAGGGCGCATGAAACTCTTGCGCCGGTCCTGCAAAAAGTCCTAAGTTTCTATTTTTATTTGAAAATGCCCCCACCCCCCGCATGGAGTGGGCCCCAAAAGCTACTGCATTTCTATTGACATTATACAATAACAAGGATATATTTGTACACACGTGAATTGCATAAATAATAATTCAGCCCTTTGGGTTGTTTTTCACCAATTAAGTGATAGTGCATGTCCATTTATAGCAGATTTTCCCTTTTCATCAAATCTCACTAAATGTTGCAGGTCCAGGAGACAAGCCCCATCGGCCTCCAAATCTCTAGCTATCTCCAGGTACGGGTGGTGGTGATGGTGCTGCTGCTGCTGCTGCTGCTGCTGCTGCTGCTGCTGCTGCTGCTGTTGTTATTGTTGTTGTTGTTTTTGATGATGATGACGATGACATATTTAAATGTTCCGTTTTATTTTTAAATTTTGACGAGCAATGAAAAGTGGATACTTTACATCAACATGGAACGCAATACATCGTAGAACATACGAAATGAACCGGCACTAACAAAGTATGTGTGGTGGTTGAGGGGGGATGGGGTAGCTGGTTTACTCTGGACTAGTGAGCTCGATAATTTGGAAACTTGTGAGAGATATTTTAAAAGGAAATAAAAAGCTTGTCGTTATATACATGGTCAGAAATACAGTGCAGTGGAAATATTTAGTCTCCTCTCTTCACAGTGGCCATTTTTGAAGTTATACACCAACTGTACGCGAAGGATCAATTATGTATTTTCTTAATAAAGCCGTTTAAATGGTTATCTCAATGAAAATGCATCGAACGACTTTGGATTCCAATCATTCAACCCTATCAAATCTGTGCATGTCTTTTTTTCCCCCTAAGACTAGCTGCAGTGATACTTTTAAAATCATCTGATAATCTATTTATACGATGTCAGTACGAATAGTCTCCCCCTGTTTACACTGTAGCAGCTCATCTACAACGTGGGCAATTCTTATTTTAAATCATTTATTTTTTAACTAGTTATATGTGAATTTCTAAGAGATGTTTTTTTTAGAAAAGAAACTACTGGACTTGTTTCAGTGGAAGAGTCCATCGTTTCAAATGGCGGTGGGAGATATTTTCATCAGCAAAATTGTTACCTTTAACTGGAAGGGCCCATTGTTACGGACAGAGAAACAAACAGAAAAAAATCACAGCTTCATTATATAGCTATATAGTTTAAAGAAACACCAATACTCCTCATAGTTAAACGTGATCCGCAACTGTCCATCTAATCAATAAAGAAAAAAATAAGTTTTATAGTTTTCTTAAAGGCGCTATTTCTTTCCAGACAAAAAACTGTAAATCCAATTCAAGAGAGTATGTTTTTACATATATTTCTTATATAAGTAATAATGATTAACGTTTGATATCTTCAACGAATTCATTTCCTTTTATACGATTCTGAAATCTGATAAGTGTCTTCGGGGCACAACTGATAAAAATCTTTTTTTTAAATGACATATCTTGATAGTATATTTCTTATCTATGTTAAAATAAACGTATGCTTATCATATATACTTTAATCTTAAATGAAGCATCATTAAATGATTCATTCTGCTATTTGTTGTCGTAGACCTCTCAAGTATGTTTTTACTCGTTTACTCGGAGAAAGATCTCTCACTGATAGCATTGGTTGCAATACAAGGAGAATCTTTGCAACTTTAATCACCTCCGACATTGCAACTTTACTGATAAAATAGAAGTAATTCTCAACCATTATTATTATTAATTTTGACTAATATTTTCTTTCATCTTATTTTATAGTTGCTTTTTATCGCAACTTTGTTCAGGTCGTCAATCTACGGCAGCGAGTAAACAACTGAGAAAAGGCAAGGAAATTGACGCCTTCAACCCATTCAAAGTAGCGTGTTTCCATCCAGTTTTATGACTTCCGCAATTTCGTGTATTCTTCCTCTAAACTCTTCTCCACAACCTGATTACTGATGCCTGCAGCGTTCGCGGCAAGTCCGTCACGAAATTCACTACTTTATATCGTCCCATTATGCATCACCGAACAATAAAAACCCCGCTTAACTTATCTGGCGTGATATTAACTGCTGATATACCTTTTGTGTCTGTTTAATTCTATTTGGTCTATAAAGACTGGTAAAAATGTTCATTATCAACCTACGGAAATCTCCCATGTGAAAACCGCTTTCATTCAGCGATTAAATATATCATGATTGTACGGTTACTTTGAATCATATTAATAACAATTCCTTAATTAATAACTTATCACTGTATTGCGTGTGGATCTGAGCAACCTCCTCATGCCACAGAACAATGACCAGAGAAGGCAGTGATTGAAGGGGTGAGAAAACAGTAGAGACTAATACAAGAATAGCCGTTCAAAATTGTATAATCACATACCCACACACGAATACGCATTTACATCACTCTCATAAAAGTTACAATTAAAACATGGAGAGCTATTCAAAATAGTATATGCACGTAACGTATTCCGTAACCCAGTGCAGGGTCGTTGGGGTACCACATATGATTTCGTCATGCGAGATAGCCTGACGGAGCCCATTCCGCTTCAGGCTCTTTTGGAATCAGAGTTGTTCGTCTCCTAGACTGGTTGCCAACCATGGCTAGAGAGCCCAGTCTCTCCTACTATTTACTCATAGCTGATGGGATGGAGAAGAGATCGATTCATGCCTTTCCCAATGGCATTAGTGTGGGGTGAACACAAACGTCATGCACTACTTTTCTCTCAAAGGGTGACCCAGCGAGTCACAGAGTTGTCAAGTCTCCACTAAATGGTTTGCTGATGCTTTTGATTGTTACTAACCGATATTGTATTCAAGTAAGTGAGTAGTCAAGAAATTAAGAAAGAAAGAATATATAAAACCTTCAAAACAATAATTTGAAGCTGAAAACAGGGAGGACTGTTTCGATCACGCACGGGTGCCGAACCTGTACACGAACAAATCGTTGCAATGATCATGTTTTAATTAAGTCAGTATCCTTAGGTGATCAATCGATGTTCCTAACTCTCCTAATATTTATTAATTAATTCACTGATTTTTTTCTCTTGACAGTCAATGTCTACTTTTCTAACGGTTATGAAAGCGGCTACAACTGATTCAAAATGTCCGACAATCAGTCAAACATGGCCGCTAGTTGAGGCGTGTTGGACATTTATGATGCTGTCATATTTTGCTCGTCATCGTTCACACGCATGTCACCAAGGCTTGGTCGTTTGGTCGGGCGGCAAATTAATAATATTTGCAACAAATATTTATCGCTTGTCAACTGCAGAATAATAAATAGTATATATTCTTGAAGTTGATATGTGACATTACAAACGAATTCAATCTTTACTGTTAGTCGTTATTTGGGAATTTAAAAAAAATGCCTTGTCTGTTTATGAAGAAATATAAATATTTTGAGACAATAAACATGCAGATTCATAAGTAAAATAAAAAAAATAATAAAAATATCCTTTCGGCGAAAACGTTTTCGGTGAAACGTCCGTCAGAGAAAAGCCCAGTCGGCGAAACATCAATTCGGCCAAAAGGTTTTCGGCGAAACGCCAGCCCGGCGAAACGTGTGTCGGCTAATTGTTTTCGGCGAAAATACCTGCTGTTCTTAAGTGGTTACCCATTAGGTCCATCGCTGCTTAACTTCGGTGAGAACCGGTGCTTCCAGCGTGATTTGACCTTAAGTCAAATAACTATTACTGTAAGGGGTGTTGTGAAGCATAATGAATGATAAAATATCTTGGCGATTTTATCTTTATTCTTTATTTTCATTATAAAGCATTGCCAACCATTATTATTATCAATTTTAATTAGTGTATTTTCTTTCATCCTAATTTTTTAGTTGCTTTTCATCACATATTTGCTCAGGCCGTCAATCTACGACAATGAGTAAATAAAGGATAAGCTCTCAGTGAGACACGAACTCACGTCTGTTTTGCCAAAGGGAAGTCTGGTTAAAGCACCAGCTGTTCTAACCATCTGAGCTACGAGAATAAATCTAACCCATAAACTTACTTTTCATTCGTCTCACTACCTGCTATTGTTTATACACTAGTATTAGTAGCAGCTGTTTTATTTTTATTTATTATTTGTATTATGAAATTTATTCTTCAAAGCCGACTTCATCTCTTTTTATGTCTAGTTCCCGGGTTTACGATAAGACTCATTAAACACGCCGTTTCCAGTTACTCAAAATAATGGAATACATTTGCTGTTCCACTAAATTTTATATGAATAAAATAACCCAGATAATAGAGCTTCCATCCAGTAAAACAAGTATTAATGTCTCCTAATATTCTACTTAATGTTATCTTTCTTATTTTCCATCGTGTGTTTTATTGCCCTTGAATAAGTTTTCATAAGTCGGTTCAATCATCACCATTTTCTTTAACGCCATCGTCATCAACAGCATTATTAAAATGTCATCCGTCATTAAAATTAACATCATGAACTATACTTTGGTCGTTATTGACGTCCATTGCTCAACAGACATCCTCACATATAATAATTAGCGATGTGCATATGTCTTCTATAACATTTACGTCATCAGTGACGTCTGGTGACGTAACTTAGTAGAAATAGAATGTTATGTTGCGTTAAACTTGATGAATTGTATCGTTATTTAATTTTACCTTTATTAGGAAATATTGAATATAAACAAGAAACTACTGTGCAACATAATGTTTTTGCTATTTTATTTGTACAATGCAATTGCAAGATTACTTAATTATGGCGTATTTTTTTTTTAGCAAGGGTAAACTAGTCTTATAATATAAAAGCTGTTGTCACTTTTTTTGTTTGTAGGTTGGTTCTTGTCACACTAAAGCAAACAGAAAGAGAGGAAGGGGGTAAGGCAAAGTTTGTATCTGTGTGTTAGATGTGGGATGCGAGTTCTCTTCTCGTCTGGAGCTGCTTCTTCGTTTTAGATTCTTCCAGTTTAATTTAAAGACAGAAGAACGGATCGGTTATTTTAAAAAAACGTTGTGATAAAAAAGCAACAAAATTGAAGAAGAACCCTAGTCTCCCAAATTGTAATAATGACATTGTGTCTGTCTATATAATGATCAATGTGATTTTCTTCTGTTTGTACGTAATAAAAGTAATATAAAATTTATATTTTGATGATAAAAATATCTCCGGGTCACAATTTGAAACCATGGGCTCTTCAACTAAACGAGTTCAGTCACTTTATAATAAAACCTCTGATGAAATTGATAAGATGTAAACATTTATTAACACTGTTAATATCTTTGAAGTAATGAACTATTAAGTCTTAAAGTAAGTAAGAGTATATGAAGAATTCGTTTGAATTTTACAGAAACACGAGTAGATATTGTTAGCAAATGCATTACGGTATCCAGTAAATATAGTTTCTTTCCTAAAGAAACCATCTCATAGAAATTCAAATATATCCGTGATTTTCCCGTGTATCACAAGACAGCACAGTGTATTAGAACCTAACCAAAAGATTGACCGTCAAACTGAGAACCATGCA
>VCCN01003880.1:10593454-10604739 GCA_006491835.1 Architeuthis dux
ATATCTCTGTGTTTGGTGGGATTCAAAGGGAGTTCTTTATTATAAATTACTGGAACCTGGACAGACTGTTATGCACAATCCTACACTGAGCAATTGGCTTATTTAAATGATCCATTAGAAGAGAAAAGAGGGTTTTTTCTGAGCAAAGAAGTTGATTTTCCCCATCATCTTGCACAGTAAATGATCATGGAGCTAGGATGGGAAGTTCTTCCATGCATGCCCTATTCTCCAGACCTGTCACCTGCAGACTATCTCTTGTTTCACTCTATGCAGCATATATTGTCTGGTTAGTTTTTCAAACATCCACAAAATATTGAAAAAACTCCTTAAAGAATTCATCAAATCAAAACTGGAATTGTTCTTTTATGATTGAATACACAATTTAGCTGAAAGGTGGTGTAAGGTCATAGAAAGCCAGGAAAAATACTTTGATGGATAAATAATGATGCTATGAATTTATATGAATAAAAGATTTTGTCACAAAAATACTGGAAAATTTTGCATCAACCTATATGTGTGTGTATACGCATCAATAACCCTAAGGATGAAAAAAGCATTTATTTTAAACAAGAAATTTTGTTTTCAACATTATTTCCTTCTTTGTCAATGCACTTAATTCAATTGAATTTTAACATAGATCGAACATAATATAGTGAAAATTTCCAATTAAAATGTAGCTAATAACTATGGACTTATTAATCATGCATAAAAATCTTTGGTGATTTGCAACTTAATACTGCTCAACTCTATAAAACAGATTTCTGAAGCAAGACAAGAGAAAGAACTATTAAATGCTAATTATAGAGTAGTCTCCCTTATTTATTTATTTATATGCAAATGAGTAAAAGATATGTGTGCCATTGGGCCTTTAAATATTGCACTACTTTCCACTCAAAGGGTGACCCAACGGTTCACAGTGTTGTCTGGTTTTATATAAAAGTAAAATCACCTTTCCAAAACTTTTTATTTACACAAATGGCATTGCATCATCTTTTTTCATGAAGGTGAAAAAAAATATTTAAGATTCATTGATTTAAACAGAGGAACAAAAACCCCAAATTAATTCAGCTTTAGTGAACATAAACAATAGTATAAAACATTACAACCATAAGAATGCTGATCAGACTCACATTAACAAAGGCTGCCAAAAGAAAGAATATTGCCATCACCAGATTGGTCAGCCTCCAAATGATTTCCCATCGGTCAGAAATGGCCAGGCCATGTTTCTTATAAATCACATCAGACATCAGTTCTTCAGTTGACATCTTTGAGGATTAAAATCAAACTAAAGAAGAGGAAAGAAAAAATACAAATGAAAATTTAATAAAGCCCTTGTTGCTATTGTTAACTCCCTATTTTAGAATGAAAACAATTCATCTTAGAAGAGTTAAATAACACTGAATATTAATCACAGCTACCAAAGGTTTCGGTTATTCATGTGTTGACACATTTATATGTATCTGTGTATACAGACTTTGCCCAGCCCTAACTGTTCATAGTAGAAATTTGAAATTTTGTACACACACTCCCCTCAATGAGTAGGGAAAATGTTTTTGTTTTTTGAAAATTCCTCCCCCTAATAGGTTTTTAGAGGGGGGGGGAGTCCATTTTATCTATCTATCCATCTGGATTTCGCCCTGCCCTAACCATTCATAGTAGTAACTAAATTTTGTACACATACTCCCCTCAATGAGTACGGAAAATGCTTTTTTTTCGTTTTTGAAAATTCCCCTCCAAAATAGGGTTTTATTGGGGTGTTCAATTTTCAATGTAAGCTCATGCTAAATTGGTCACCAGTTTGTGCCCACTTGTTTTTTTGAAAATTCAGATATTTTTTAGTGATCACAGCCCAACCTTTTAATTGATCACCCCCAATACAGCACATATGGGTGGCAGATTCATAATTTCCCTTGGAATGCCAGTTATTTTTCTTACTAACTTACATTTGAAAATAACAATGGTCTGCATTGGTTCTTTCTGTTTGAAGTTTTCCCGCGGCTGTTTTTCTAATTGTTCCCCACCATCACTTATGACAGAGTTGAATATTTTAGGGGTGGAAACTAACAAATATCAGTGACAAAATTCAGGAACGATCCAGTCCAAAAGGACTTCATTCTAGAATCTTCTTGTAATCATATTCAAAGTTTTAGGTGGTAAGTTGTAAAGTTTGATAAACCCTACCTTTACCTATCTCGTAAGAAAATGCAGGGTTGTTGGGGTACCACAGAGGATTCCATCATGTGTCCTCTTCAGGCTGGTTTGAAATCAGAGTTGTCCATCTCCTAGACTGGTTGCCATCCATGGCTAGAGAACCCAGTCTGACTTACTATTTATCCATAACTGGGGGTAGAAGAGATGGATTCATGCCTTTCCCAAGGGCATTAGTGCGAAGTGAACACAAACTGTCTTAGCCGGAGTTTGAACTCAGCTTGCTGATTCCATTCTCTGTGCCATTAACCATTCGCCTACTCCGCAGCTCCATGAAGAACAGAGTTAGAAAAAAGAACCAAAATTCAGAGTTACTTTTGCGTGCGTGGATTTGGTTCACTAGAGCTGGGAAGTTACAGTCAAGAGATTCCAAGTTCAAGCTTGATAAGCACTGTTTTCACACCGGTGCCGATCATAATCCCGGAAAACACAATCCCGCTTTTTAATGATATAAATTCAAATTAAAAATTTAAACCGTTATATGTGATTGAATAGTTTATATTTTCAGGATTTTGACCTTTCAGGATTTCAACCATTAGGGATTTCAACATTTCTGACATTAGTGAATAGTGTTTTTCAGGATTATGACCCAGACCCTTTTCACACATGTAACAATCTTTGCAATCAATCAGTGGCTTAGCATTCTCCTGTCTAAAGAAAAGGAATTGTTTTTTGGCAAAAGAGTAAAATGTATGTATAAGTAAACATAGTCCATATAAGATCTTTACTATTATGAGAATGACAAGCCTTGCTAGTAAATAATTAGTTAAAGAGCTTAGTATTGAGAGAGTAAACCTCAGCAATTAGTCTCCCTTACTGTACACTTGTCAAACTAATAGCCTTTCCAATTGTTTTCCAATTCTCAGAAGGTTTTCTGCTTCACCAAGCCATAATTACTGGAGAGAAATCTTTTAATGAATGTAACAGCTTGACACAAAAGTGTAAAGACAGAGAATATGGTGAATGTTCTCTATGAGCAAAGCAATCACCGATGAAGACAGACAATGCAACTCAAAGAAAACAATTGTTTCAAATAAAATTGAGCGTGTGTTCCATCTTTGTCATGAGAACAATGATGGACAATACATCAATGCTAACACATTCAATCTGAACCGTGACCATAAAAGCTATAATATAAAAGATATATATCATATACGTATTACAATCTGTTGCAAGTATTCAGTGCTCAAGATAAATAGGATTGCTTGAGGGTCAATTACTGGACAAAAGACACTGGCAGTTAGTGTGGGGGTGGCAACAAGCAGAGGAAGAGAAGCAACATGTGTGTTCAGTTATGATTCTGAGGGCAAGAACCCAAAACAATTACAAAATACAGGTGGGAGCAGGTGTTGACCACAAGATCACAAAGCTGGGAAAAGAGTTATAGGAATTAAATGAAGTTTCTGTCTGAGTGACTGATGCACGTTGGTCATTGATTTTATTTTCATTATTTTTCATCGAGTGGAGGATATTGAGAATAGCCTTTTTTTACTTGACTGCAAGATGTTCAGGATTCATCAAAAGAAAGAAAAAGAAAGAAAAGACAGTTATTTATGTGTTTATCAATTTCAAATAAAATAACATAACAGTCTGAATAAGCCTCAATGTAAGCATTTCTGAATTGTTGTGGGCAGGGCCAATGACAATAGCAAAGAAAGAATCCAAAGAAAAGTAAAGCCAACACATGGCAATATAAACAGTTTCCTTTATACAAACCTGATATGTAACCGGTCAGTAAGTAAAATAATATTTAATATTTCAATGATCAGTGACAGCTTGAAGCATACAAAAGTCATAGATTAACCATTATTAATTTTCAACTAGTATATTATTTAATACTAGTTTATCCATGCAGTCAAAAGATGACAACGTATTTAAATAATTTTGCAATTGCATTGTACTTAAAAAATATCGGAAAAAATTGTGCAGCTCTGCATTTTCTTGTTTATGTTCTACCAGGATGAACCCGGATTTTTTACACATTAGCAAAATAAATAAATAAGGGAGACTACTCTATTAATAGTTGTCTTCCTTGACAAATGTTACAGTCCAAAAATAAAGATATAGACATTGTGTATTATATAAGTAGACGATAAATCAAGATAATATTACAACTATTAATACTACTAGCATATGCAAAAACATCAAACAGGTCTGGTTGGTCACTCAATAGAATGATCAACGTCTTTTGGCAGCATGACGTGTTGGGGTGATCAATTAAAAAAGATTGGAAAAAGGGGTGATCAATGAATAAGTTACTTCTCTCGCCTGTTGTTGGGCGGGGATCACTAAAAAAGTTGGAATTTTAAAAAAAAAACAAGTGTGAATGACACAAATTAAGGGACCAATATAGCATAATCTTACATTGTAAATTGAACCTCCCCCGCCCACTAAAAACCTATTATGGGGGAGAATTTGCATAAAAGTTTTTTCTAGACATAATAAGGAGTAAAATCTTTTCATTTTCAGCTCTAGCGCCATTGGTATGACCTTTATTCACATTTACAATTTAGGCCGCTTGTTTAGCAGTCACTCACACCGACGCCAGTCAAATACAGGCTCTCACTAATAAATGTCATTATAATTATCATATTCTGTCGATCGGATTTGAAATTATCCATCATTTGATTTCATACTGTCGACATAAAAGAGCCGCATTATATTCGTGCCTAAAATACGAACGTGAGAATGGAGAAGCCAACATATATATATATATAGCCAGTGAGACAACCAGACTAACTTAAAAACTGAAGAAACCTATGGTGACAGTTTTGGTTGACGGTTTCTAATATGGTGCTAAGCGATCAGAGTAAAATAAAGGGTAAGTTTATGTGGTTAGATTTTATCTTCTGACAGCCATGAAGCTCTTTTAGCTCAAGCAGCTGGCAAGGATAACCAAGCCTCCCGATGCAAAGGAGTCTTGCTGAGAGCTTCCCCTTTATTTCCACACTGTTTAATTGTGACACCTAGTGGGTGCCAAATTTGAATTCCATTTTTTGGGGGGGGTTATCCCCTTGTTCGTGCAGCTTCTTCAGTTAATAAACCTTCACTTCTGATTCTTTATTTATTCATCATTCTGGAGAGGGAAGTGTGCTTCCTTTTCTTTTCACAATGGTCTGTGACACTTGACTGTCATCTTGCCTCCAATAATGGCTTTCTTATGTTCTTCACAACAGCATTGGTTGCTATAATTTAGTATTATTTTTAAAGAATGATTCATATAATTCCATAACTTACTATCTATAAACATTAATAACTTTTAGTAAAGGCAAATATTATATAGTGCCTTGTTTTCACCTGGAAACTTTGAACCTTGGAATACTGGTCCCTCAATTTACCTGAGAGTTCTCTAAATTCAAAAGAATAAATAGTTGAGAACTTTTTTCTTTTTAAATAGCAGTGAACACTTTTTAAAAATGGCAATTTTCAAATATTTGTGGCAGCATTCAGAAGTTTAAATATTTTGAAGATTGCAAACATATTAAACCAATAAGAACAGGATTCCTAAGTCCACAAAATATTTGAAAAAATTAGTAGCAAAGCCTATTTGATAGTTCTTTCATTTCAAACAGAATTATCGCCCCCATTTGTCTGTCACTATCAAGTAAGTAAAGAGTAGTTCCCTTATGCTGGCTACAGCTGTCCCTGCCCAGTTTCTCTGTCTCGGCTGCGATATGTGAAATAGACTGAGAGGCAACAAGCATCTAAAGTAGCATCACTCACTTCACCATGTGCTATTTCACCCAAGGGCATTAGTGTAGTGAATTCAAATTGAGGATATTCTCCATACTGTTAGCCACCTGGCCACCTTGCACCTCTCTGTCACTATCAGTATGTAACAATACAGCAGTAGATGTGAACTACCTCTTTGATTTTTAGAGAACAATGTTGGAAGCAGCGAAAAATCAAAAAGGCAGCTCACATCAAAATGTCAACTAAATGTATTAGCCAGACAAGTGCGGATTTCAACCCAATGTGGCTTCCACTTCCGAACAAATCTAAACCCAACAAGACAAAGACACAGAAATACTCGGGCCATGTGCTATTAGGGTTACCCCCTTTAAACATAACTTCTGTTTAACCCATCACACTCAGATTTTACACCATACAAAGGCCGAAGAATGGATCAGTCGAAACGTCATGTTTACAACACAAATAACAAGGAGTTCAATCATTCGAAGAACCATTTGAAAGTTAATTCTTCATTGTGATGCCGCTATTGCTTTCTTTTCCCATTAAACTAGAGAGTATATGACTTTCATTGCTTGACTAGGGGATTGAACTCATGTAACTGCTTGACTTAAAGATTGAACTCATGTAACTAAATGCACTTAACCAATGCTTTTATCCATTAGGCCAGTGATGACATGCCATAGGCTTTTAGGTAACAAGAGATGGACCTCTCCCTGCAATATGTTATAAAAAGCTTATTAAATTTGACAAAGAGATTTAAAAGTTTAACATATTAGTCTCAAAAAATTGTAAAATTGTAATTTTCAGTGATATCTGAAGATACAGCACTTTATATTGCAACCTATAAATTAAAAGTTTCTTACAAATTAACAACTCATCATCAGCTGCTCATGCAGGCTAACTGTTGTTGTCAATAAATGTAATAGTCTTGTTTGATCTTGTTCTCGAGTCAAAGGTTCAGAAGTGTTGTTCATTTATTTATTTATTTTATATGCACATTTTTATCTCAATGAATATGAGGTGACCACTCAAAAAAAAAAAGAAAATCAAATAAAAATGTACATAAAAATATAGTATCTAAAACTTTGTCACTTAAAAATCAGGAGAGGCAGAAACCCACCTGATTCTAACTGACAGAATTCAAATAAAAAATGATATTTGGTAAAAATCCAAATTTCCAACCAATCAGAAAGTAGGAATTCAACAATCAAACTTGAGCAGCTTTTTAAACATAAATATGGCAAGCTGGAGAACATCAGCAGTCGGCAGAGATGTTGTCATCACAAATCTTTGCAACTCATTTTGGCATTCATCACTTCTACATTGTCCACACCTAACAGATGAATTCAATTCATTAACAATTTATTCTCTTGCAAACATCCAAAGACTTTACTTTGAGTTTCATAATACTTCATTCACATCTCATACTAACAAAATGCATAATTTTGCAAAGGACATTCCACTAACACTTTATTCCGTGTTATATTTGGTATATAAAAATGATTTTACACTTTAAATATGAGTCTGGTCATAAAAACCTTAACTTGAATTGTTTTCCTCTACCTTTTGCCATGGTTTACGTACTTACCATTCACATTATCTGTTATAACCAAGCCTACTAAGTGTTACTATAGCGAGGAGCAGTAGTAAGCATTATTTATTGTAGTTTGGAGGAATCTGTGATTATATGGAGTGAGACATTTCACTCAAAACTACAGATCTCCCTAGAAATATTCCAGGGCATGACAAGTGCAAGATTTTAGCTTTTTTCTTTTCAATTCTTTCATTCTTATTTTCAGAACCCAATCATTATAGCATCTAATAAAAAATTAGGTTCAAGTTCAATCAGGCACCCTAAAAATTGTTGAATCGAAAAGGGACACATTTTACCTCGACACCAGAAATGTTCAAAGTTACTTAAAAAAAAACAAAAAACAACCTATTTTTTATTGAATGTAAGTTACTAAGATATTTTCTCCCAGAAAAATAAAAAAGGATTTTTTGTGCTTTCAATCCAACTATTCTTCATAAAACTAGGTTTTGGCTTTTATAGCGATTATTGGAGTTTAAATTTTGCAGTCAATCAGTAACTGTCATCTTACTGCAATAAAAAATAGAAAAAGAAGGTTGGATTGAAAACGCAAAAAAATACTTATTTTTCTGGGAGAAAGTATCTTAGTAACTTCGAAAAATTGTTAGTTTAAAAAAAAACAAAAAAAAAACAACCTATTTTTTATCGAATGTAAGTAACTTCGAACATTTCCAGTGTCAAGGTAAAATGTATCCTTTTCGATTCAACAATTTTTAGGGTACCTGATGTAAACTTGATCCAAAAATTAAATTATCACAAAAACGAAGCAGGCAAAAGGGCAAAGAATTCTCTTGAAGGAACCAGCTGTAAGAATCTGGAAAAACACACAAAACTGTTTATAACAGTTCTAAGGGTCTTGACTGAGCACTTTTCTTCTAGTTTTGAGCAATTCAGAGAGTTAGAGAAAACAATACGATTTATAAAATATCCTGATGGATCAGATTTCATGGATCTGAAATTAGATGCGTTTGAATGTTTGGATTTGAGAGATCTAGAAATGCAGCTTCCAATCCAATCCTATTTGGAGGCAAAAGTTCATTGCACTTAGAGCTGATTTAGAAGAAAATGAATCATAGATAAACATTCAGACTGAGCTTCTGAGAGTGTGGAATTGCATTCCCGAAAATGTTGGTAATAAAATTCTTGCCAAACCATCCTAACCATTTTCTCAGCAACATATTCATGTGAAACATTGTTCTCAGCACTAAATAATATAAAAAAGAAAAAGAGAAACAGAATGGGTGATGACTTGAGTGCTGCCTGCATAGCATTAAAATGTACACTCTATATCCCTCCCATAAAGCAACTGTCTTCTGGAACTCAGCAACAAGTTTTATAAGTATATTTTAAAATTTCAAATTATATTTTATTAAACTTGTGGTTTTATAAATATGTTAGAAAAATAGTCTGCTTATGTATAAGCATTTGCCTAAAACTAAAATACAAGTGACTCTCCAATAACAGGATTATTTAAAAAAATTTAAATTTCAACACGCCGGGCTAAAAAGGTTCACCAACACTGCATTAGGCCATTGTAGAAACAGATTAATCCACACATATAATAATTAGTAATGTGCAATTGTCATCCGTCACATCTGTTACACATCAGTGATGTCTGGTGACGTAACTTAGTAGAAATAGAATTTTATGTTACATTAAACTTGATAAATTGTATCTTTACCTTTATATTAGTTTAATATTCAGGAAATTCAGGAAATATTGAACATAAACAAGAAAATTCTGTGCAACATAACGTTTTTGATATTTTATAAGTACAATGCAATTGGAAAATTACTTATTTATAGCCATTGATATCATCATTACACTCACATACATATTTCTGCAATTAAAGTATATCATTCTGTTTAAGCAATGTATTACCTATGGAATGTATTTACATTAACTGTAATAAGATACAAAGACAAATGAAACTAATAAATCTGTTGTCATTATTATTATTGCTCACTTAAAGGCCACTTTCACCGGCTATTAAGCTAAATGTCAAGTCACTTTCTTTGTATTGAATTAATATAATTATTTGCAAATAAATAAATATGGGAAACTACTCTATAATTAGTATTTTTTCCAAAAAGGTAAAAAAAAGATTGGCAATACTTGCAATAACTTCACCCCACCCAGCCATTTTGAATTTTGCAATTTTTCAGAATGTCTGAAAGTGGACAGATTTTTACCATTGTTTAAAAATAACGTTATTCTCGATCTAAAAATACTGTTTTTCAAAACCTACCTACTAACCTTAACCCCAAACCTACCTACTAACCCTAACACTGACTCATTAAAAATAATTTTTTTTTTAAATCATTAAATATAAAAATTATTTCAAAGATAATAAAAAAGTTATTTAAAAAAATAAACAGCTAATCATGCTTACAGCAATTCAAAAATTGCCAAATTCAAAATGGATGTGGGGCTGATGCTGTATTGCAAGAAATTACCAAAAGATACCCCTCTCTTGACCATTAAATAAGAGAAAAACGTTTCCTCTCAATTTTCACTCCTAAAAGGGAAAAGAAATATTATCAGAATATGAGATCAGGTAAAAACCCAACATAAAAAATTGTTATCAGAATATGAGGTTGGTTAAAAAAAATCAACTTCCCCCCCCCCGCAAAAAAATGTCATCAGAATATGAGCCCAGGTTAGAAACAAAGTTCCCCAAAAAGTGTTATCAGAACATGAGGTCCGGTAAAAAAATTTTAAAAAATAAAAAATGTTAACAAATATGAGGTTAGGTAAAAAATATCAACTTCCTCAAAAAGTGTTACCACAATATGAGCTCAGGTAAAAATCAAACTTTAAAAAAAAAATGTTATCAGATTATTCTGATTTTATGATTACTTCATAACGCCATACGTTCTCTGGGGACGTCATAACGACTGAACACAAAATAAGAGTCTAGTTCTGCATTGTATAGTAAATTGACCCCCCACCCACTAAAACATAATGTAACGGTTGAAAATCACCCAGATTTGTTTTATTCTCTAAGTTAGAGCACCCTGAAGATGTAGAGCTAAAAAGAACTGCCTACAGTATGTCGTTTTGCAGTGTTATGTTAAACACACAGAAAAACTATCTTTATTATGAAGATTGATTACTTTTGCTGTCTATATTTCTGTGGTCTACTACAACTTAATGTTTAGGCTTCAGGGTGGAGCAATGAACGACTGACAGTTATAGTGAATGTTGAGTTTTTTTGCTTCCATTCAAGCATAGGCACCCTCTTCCATTCTTACCCTTGTTCATTACATCACAATGATGGGTGGTGAGGGAGAGGAGAAAGGATGAAAGATATGAAGAGAAGGAATAATAATCAGAAAGCGTAACGGTCGTACATACAAACAAGCAGAATAATAGTATAATTTTTCATCTCAGACATTTAGACAGAAATTATTGTGGATGTTGTCAGGCTCATTTCTCTGCTCTCAGGTATAAGGGGGGTAATTTTCAATACCATTATGAAAAACAAAATGGGTGGCAAATTAAAGTCTCCCTTATTGAAGCTTTCTGACAAAAAGCGAGTAGAGTCAATTTTGACGTCTAAAACAAATTTCGCATTCCAAATACTGTATTACTCCCCCCCCCCTATATTTTTTACCAAGCCTCATACCCGGACATAACTCCTTGTTTCAGAAATAAGGTGAAAAATAGCGTTGGGGATTCATTAGTTGTTAGAATATAAATGAAGTCAGTTCTATTAGATTTCAGGCGCTATTTTTCGTTTTATTCTTTATGCAAGAACTTTTAAATCCAGAAGATGTAAGTCCGATTATGA
>VCCN01003880.1:10774536-10794788 GCA_006491835.1 Architeuthis dux
TGCATATTTCTAACAAATTTATTTCGAAGATATGTAAGACTTGTCAGTTTGGCCAACTTGATTGTGATTTCAAATCACAGACAAACAAACCTGAATTAGGTCAGGCGTGTTCCCTGTTGTTCTTACGGTAGAAAAACAAAGACTTGGACTGGAGTTTGACAAAACCCTAGAATACTGGTAGACCAGATGTGGGAAGAATGGTTTATCAACTAAGCAGCAGATTAAGAAGTACAGAAAGAGGATTTCTCAAGAGGAGAAAAAGCCTTCCCATGTAATAATATATTTAAGACATGCTTACAAGCAAATAGGTTGGCTAAGAAATGTTCCTAACAATCATTTGAATAGTGTTTATGTTCTCATGTTCTTTAAAAGCTTGTGTGCATATCGTTGATGACTGTTTCTCTTAATTGTTATTATTGCCTTCAACAAATATAAAAGAGAACACATGAACGAGAAACAGAAGGGCTTCGCTACAATGTCTAGCCAAGAATGAGCCAAGTTATTGTCTGATAATTAATGAATTAATTAACGCACAGAGGTAGGTGTAGCATTATTTGTACACAAAATTGTCGTCAACAGGTTCTACATTTTGTATTTTCTTCTAGTTTCATTTTGACTCATAGAAGCTTAAAGAAGCTATCTTGATATAAATTGGTGAGAAAACGTCTCTGTATTTGGTTTAAAAACTGTGTTTTCAACACAATGGAAAATGTATAAAATATTATTAAAGTCATTATAGAACACAATGAAAGGTTTATCAAAGTTATTTTGAGTCACTACAGGTGGCATAAATCAGTTTCACTTACCATACGAATATATGGATTGTCTCCTAGACATGTTTGACAGAGAACTGGGAATTCCTGAAAACAAAATACAATTATAATTAATATACTTTTGTGCAGTACAGCCATATAACCAATATCGTCTAAAATGGCATGGGATTCAGAAGTAAAGTTTTAAAATGTTGTATTTTAATGTTTAACTTTCAAGAAAATTTCACTGTATTTACTATTATTTAAAGATTACTCTCTTTCCCTTTTAGAGATTACAATTTATCTATTTTAGATTGAAATAGAAGTCACTTGGTAGGATACCAATACCTACCTATTTTCATAAAGTACACAATTTCAAAAATGTACATACTACATAAGCATTTCAAGTCATACGCACATCCAAGATTTATTATGATTAAGAATAGCGTACCTGTGCCGTCAAAAATGACGGCATATATGAAATATATACATACGTGGATAATAGAAATGTTATGCAAGGGGCGCAACTCTTCTATATTATCATTAAGTCGGTTACTTCCCTTAGGGTGTCACAGACAAAAAATAAATATACAAATGCACGTGGCGTATTATTATAGTAGAGTACATAGACAGTAGACACACATAAATAAGCACATCAATAAAATAGCCCGCGTTAGATTTGGGGAAAGTATGTGCCCACTATATAGTTACCTGATCGTAAATAGACCCCCCCCCCAACAACAACAACCTCGTAAAACCTTTAAAAAACAACAATAATAGCCAAACTAACAAATTTCCGGATGGTTCGAAATCGGAAGTCTGTATTGAAAGCAAAACAACTCATCTTCTAGAACTGCGTAAAATGTGCTTTTTCTGCTAAAAATTTTAAAAAACTTAACCGATTTTGGATATGCGAACTTAAGTAAATAGTATATTTTTACGTTTTCAATTTCGCATAATTTTCGTATTCGATTATAAATTTTATTTACTGGACTTGAACTACAATGTCAGGACATGTATTTTAAATTCACCTGAATTTTACCGGGTTTTTTTCTTTTTTTAAATTAGCAAAGATTTACATGACGGGAGCAGCGAATTCTCCTAAAAGAAAATGTGGGGTTCTTTTTTTCTATTTTAGTTGCTTTCAATCGATTAGACCGTACAACCATCCGGAAATTTGTTAGTTTTTTTTAGAAATAACATTTTATTCGGGTTTCTCTCTAGGAGAATTCGCGGCACTTCCCGTAGTGGCGTCACCTAAATCTTAACCATTTCTTTTCAACAATTACACACCATTATATCAAATGTACTGATATATGGTGATATTTTAATATAAAGGTAAAAAAGGAGGTATTCCTTTAATGATTATTTGGAGAGCAAAAAAAAAAAGAAATATATGGATTTTCGTTTTTTAACAGCATGTGTGTTACTGTTAACGAAATACGAATCCATAAAACAAGCGTAAGTGACTTGAGAATCTACTTTCTTTTTGTGATCGAATTGCCACACAGCCAGTGAGCTTACACTTCATGCAAACAAGGTACGATAGTCAGTTAAGAATTTAAAATATAATTTACAGGATAATTAAATAGAATAAACTTACCGAATCTTCCCAGTTTTGCCTGTTGTAAGTATTTGCACCTTTCGATGTAGCCATCTTCCATTCCTCATACAGCGGAAGCTATTATGAAAAGCTGGAATAGTGGCTGCCTGAAAAACGAACTGAAAGAAAAGAAAATCTTTGATGTTTTTTCTTTGTAAAATTTTGTTTTTCTTTAATAAGATTATTTTTTTTAAATATAAGTCTTCTAATTCACTGTTTTATTTGTAAAATTAGTGTACCCGTGCCGCAAAAAATGATGGCATATATGAAATTAACATTTTATTAAGACCTTATACAACCAGTGTTGCCAACGTTTCGCGCTAGATTCAGCGCGTTTCTTGTTTTGGCAATGCCTAAAAGCGCTAAATTAGCGCGTTTGCGTCTAAAATATTTTGGCCATTATCTGGCTATTTCTGATTATTTTTAGCGCCTTTTTGGTGGTTTCTGGCTATTTAAAATAACTTAGCGCTTTTTGGCAGTCCAACTAGCGCGAAAATACTTTTTGAGTTGGCAACACTAAAAATTAAATAAATTAGATAAAAACATTTCAGTAGTCAATGAACGAAACTTTTATATCAGCATATTGATATACGTACTAATAACCCCTTTGGGATGTTACAGATAGAAAATAAATACACAAATACACGTGGCGTATTATTATAATAGATGCTGTTTGTTTTTAAGCGTATTTGAATAAAAATATCCAGCGTACGTTTCGACCTGACTGGAAAAATCCAACTTTTGGACCTTTTCTGAACTCTTAACCAACTACTTCCGGGTCATATTGGCTTCAATTTTAGGTCAACTGATGTTTAGTAAACATCGGAACACAAAATGTAAAGAAAGAATGACTGAAATCTGTTGTTGAGCCTTTGTATAAAATTTTATACGAACATCTGTGATACTAATGAAGGTAAGTAGACGACAAAAATCACAATGGTATAAACGTCTAACCCCCCAAAAAATCTTTCACTAATATTTTTAGGTTTTTTAGACGATGGTTTCTTAGTTTGATGGTGTACTGTTACAATTGCAGCTATTAATTTTGTACTATTTACCTTCACCTTAATTAATTTGTGATGTAAATAACAACAACTAAAGCAATAATATAAGAAACAACAACCCAGTTTGGTTTGTAATAATAGAAAATTAACGCCAATAATAGCAATTATTTTATAATTTATTTATATTAGATGTATATTGTTTCTAATCCATTATTATTCATTTTTGACTGACTACTATTTAGTAAATAGTAGTGAATTATTTACCAACCTCATCCTAATTTTTTTAGTTGCTTTTTTATCACATTAATTAAGATGAAGTAAATAATAGTCAAAATTTAATAATAATTCGTTACAATACTTCAATAAAAAATAAATGATGAAAAAATTGCTATTATTGGCATTATTTTTCTATTATAAAATTAAAGTAGTTGTTACGTTTATGATGTTGTTCCCATTATTGTTTGTTTTCCTTTAGAAATTGGAAGTTGTTGATATTTATGAAATTCCACCTTACATTAGGTCTTTTCGTTCTTTGTTTAACATTATTTTTATTTACATATGATCATTTACTGAGAGAAGTTTTTAAAAAAAAAGAAGAGTTTTGTTTCTTTTTTGACGTCAACGATGTGACCATTTCTTTTCTTTTTTTTAATTTTTAGCACGCAAAACGCGTGTAACCTAATAAATGAATTAGATTTAACGAAAATTACTTATCTTTTTATATACGAAGCCTTTTTCTGTGTTTAGAAAATACTTCTATTTTTTATTAAAACAAAAAAAATAAAACTCGACTTTTTTTTTTACCACTACATTAATTCTTTTGTGTGCGTTTTCAATTTAACTGAGTTTATTGTATTCAATTCTTCCAACAAAACTTTATTGTTTTTAACTTAAAAGAAGGGAAAATAATAGAATAACAGACTTAAAAGTTTCAAGTCTTGTTTGTTATTCCTTCCTGCTTTAACTTGTTTTTCTCCCCTTTTGGGGGACTGTAATTCTAGTAAAATAACCTTCTGAATATATTCCTCTTCGCCAGTTCTATTTTTAACCTGGGGTTTCGTCAACAGAAAACAATAACATAAAAAATACACCTTTCAATTAAAGTTATCAAGACAGAAATATTTCTACAATTATTAATTGATTTTTCGTTAATCACAATAATAAAATTTAAATGAGACCAAAAAAATAATGACTCAACAATAATTTCTAATTTTCCCGGAATTGGCTTTATTTCTGTGTTTATTAAAAATGAAATCAATCTTTTCCCTTGTTGAAGTTCTAACTTTAACAAATATTAGAAATTATATTTTAAAACAACACTTTAACATTCAGTAAAAAGCTGTTGCTATTTATTTATTTGTCGTTTAAAGGTGACGCAATTTTTAACCGTAGCAAATTAGCAATGATGCTTGTTTATTTCACTGTTATGTAAGACATTGTTTATACTTGTTTATTTCCAATTTATGGGCATGAAACATTAAGAGCTACATAAACCAATATTTCAAGAAATACTGTTTTTTTTTTACTTTGCCTCGCCCATCAGAATTCTAATGCAAGAAAATCTACTTCCTTGTTATTGTTATTGGGAATTTGTTTCAAATAAAACAAAAGTATAATTTTAACGTCTTTTATTGATATTTTAATCAATATTAAAACCTAAACCAGAAATCTCACCTCTGCTTCTTGTACACTACTAGGTACTTTATTCTTTATATTAGTTCGTCGAATGAGCTTTTTAAAACTTCAATCAGTATTAAATCTACAGCTGTAACTTCTAGAGAACAGATTTAATAATGATGATAATTCTTATAAGTGCAAGAAGAAACTGAAATACTTGTACGTCTAAGGAAACCAATTATTTAAACTCCTATTATTGTTTAACTAGTTGACCCCCGTGAAGAAAATTCACGAATATATTTGAATTTCCATGAGTCTGATGAGATGATTTGTCACTACCCTAGTTTCGTGTCCAGATCGGAATGCACCTTCTGCAGCCTTTAAAATTCAAGAAAAAATAAAGTTTAAAAAGAGGACCATTTGTTTCTCATTCTTACTCACACAATTGTATTCCAAAACTTTAAACTACGCTAGCAGTGTCACAAAATTACGTCACAACACTGGTACAAAATATGTATCCGTTTAAGGATGAATTTACAATGTAAATGTAACCCCGGGTAAGTTTTTGTGTTTTTTGTTGTTTTTTTAGCAATGTAATCGCCCCCCCCCCTATTTTGGAGGGTGATTGCCAAAAACCTTACCCGGGGTTACATTGGTACACACAGAAAGTTTGTTTTGTGGTTTTTGCGGTAGGCGACCACATGCGGTTTGGTGAATTACAAGATACTGCTTCTTCTTAGTAACTAAGTAGATATCAAATCAGAATTAAAACAAAATAAGACTTAATTTATCAGCTATTTTAGGTCTCCTTTTTTTAAAACATCGGGAGCACGCTATTTGTTTTAGTTTTGAAAGCTTGTATGTTTTCTTTCGAAATTGTATGAATAAAAATACAAATGACAGTAAAAAAGAAATGTTGAGTGTCGAAAAAGATGACTTTGAAAATTTTATTTTTTGTTTTGATAGTATTTTGTTGTAACTGACGTCTCGTCAGTTACAACAAAATACTATCAAAACATATAAAATAAAATTTTCACAGTTCCTTCACAGCAACCGTGATAATTTGGGACTCTAAATTACGAGCTCACCCAGAAATTGATTTTTATATTATTCATATTTTTGTAATGAATCATACTTCGATTTTTCCGTGTTGTTAACCACCTTTTAATCGTGTGTACTTCATCACGATCTTAACCCTAATTATTTAATTACACAAATCATTTTTTTTTAACTGGTGGGAGAACAGGGAAGTGATGCTAAAGTTAAAAAATAAAAGTACCTTGTTTCATTTTATTGTAGAGACGAGATTTTAAATGGATTTTTCGTAAATAAAAAAAAAATTATAATTCACTCTTAAAACATTATTGTTTATAAAATTACTTTATGACCGGAATTAAATTTTTCCTCTGAGAGGCGATTATTTTTATTTTCTGCTTTTAAAATTTAGCAATCTTTTCTTTTTTTTTTTTTTTTTTTTTTTTTTTTTTGTGATATCGTAAAAAAAAGGATTATTTATTCTACACTGACTCTGTGTATAAAAATGAACATTAAACGTTTTTTGTTTTTCAATTTTACACTCGTCGTGATGTGATTAGTGTGTACTGTTGTAAAGTTGTGTCTATGAAACTGGTATGTAGTATCTGGTTAGAAAATTAACTTTCCTTGTTTTGTACTCAATAATCGTGGAGTATTTGACCACGTGAATTTTTTCATAAGTAGATTCATTCAGAAGCTGAACTCCATATTTTGTTCGTCCAGCTGCTTTTTTTCTCTTTCTTTCTTTCCTACGAATTCAGAAAAGCCTGATGCTGTCAAAAGTTTTAAAAAGTATCCCTTTCCACCATATGAGTTAAACAAAACTTTTACAAGAAGTACTTGATATTTATTTATCATTTTGTCCATTCCAATCTTTATACATTAAAGAAGTGATATTGTTACTGTTGCTATTAAAATTAAAGTAAACATAACAAATCCTTTACGAACAACTACTGAAATTAAGACTTTTTCACAGATGATCAAACCTTTACCTTTTATTTAAAAAATGACTATTTCTTCCAATATTTATGCGATAAAAAGTAATTGGTCTCCGGGTAAAGATTTATTTTTCTTCTTTTGTAAGGAATTTAAGGAAAGTTTATTTTTGTGAATAAATCCATTGTTTATTGTTTTGTTTTTTCTTTGCAAACTCCAACTGTCCCAAGTTGATACTAGTCTCGGTTCACTAGTGTTGTAAATATTAATAATTGTAAAACTCGATAAATGTTATTTATTCTTGTTCTTCATTGTGATGGTTGGTTTCGTCTTATTTTTATCTGGAAAACTTGTTTATGTTTTGTCAATGTATGGAATTAGATTCGATGTAAAAATAACTCCGCCATCTTGAAAAATATGGTATACAGTACTCACCAAAATAATTTGTTTACTTTTTTATTCTTGCAAACAACTGTTTTTCCGATTGTTTTCTCTGACAAATATCTTAGATCTTGTCCTTATTTTGTTCATTCCCTTTATAAAAGAAAGCTATAATTATAGCCACGTTATTACTTTGTGTACAGTTTTAAAAAAATAAAATAATTCTCTTATTTTGAGAAAATGTTAAGGCTAGTTTCAGTCAAATTAAAGATTTTTTTTGTTTTATTTAAATCTATGAAAGTTACTAAAATCTAGTTATCGTTTTTTAATAAGAATGCATTAAAATTCTCAATGTTATTTCTAAAACTAAAAACAAATTCATTGGTTGATTTCTTTCTTTTTTTTTTCAAATTGCCAGACGACTTTTTTTAGCTTATAAAATCTGGAAGATTAAGTCTGAAAAATGAAACCAGCTGTAAAATAAATGCTCCAAAATGATACGGTGTACAAATTTGTCTTAAGAGTAAGAAGCAAATAACTATTAAATGTTATTGCTGTATCAGTCCTTTGCTTTGATCTCCCAGATTAATATATCAGTTTATTGCCTAACTAAATCATTTTTGTACTAGCATAGTACCTGTCAAAAATGGTGGGATTTTACATATGGATCAGCACTTCTGCTTAGGATCAGAGTATCTGGACGCTCTGCCTAGGATCAGAGTATGGTATCTATGTGCTCATTGAAAAGTGTAACACACACACAATTTGTGTGTGTGTGTGTGTTACACTTTTCAATGAGCACATAGTGTGTGTGTGTGTAACACTTTTAATGGGCACACAGATACTACTACACATAGATAGCTATGTGCTTTAGCATATGTGAACACACAGGCTTTGTTTTAATCCCTTCCTCTCTTTCTGTTTGCTTTAGTGTTGCACAAACAAAATTTTACATTATAAGATTTCTATTTGCTTTAATTCTGTTATGTCTGTGTACAGTCATGGAGTTTGAGATTTCAGTTTAATTTTTGCTAATAATAATTCAGTCTGTATAAATTTAAGCTCACCATTTGTTCACACTATTTCTTTGCAGGCTTTATCCAGTCTTAATAAAGAGCAGCATGTCCAAACCGGTTGTTAACAATTTGAGGTTTAATCAAGACCACGGTAAGTAATCATTTTGGTTTGTTTTTCCCCTGAACATGTTGTAAAATACTTTTAGAATGGGTGCTTCACTGTGGAGCAATGATTAGCAAGCTAGTCTCAAAGATTAGAACTGTACTGAGTTTTATCCTCACTGGATGCCCTACATTTGTGGCCTTGTGCCAGACTAAGCTAAGCTTAGTAAATACCTATATACACTTGTACATACCTGTCAAGTTTCAATGTTGAAAATGAGTGAGAATCATAAGTTCAATCTCATTTTCTTTGGAGGACAGGCGGTGTAAGAATTTTCGATACTCATTGTTGAACTTGCAATGTTACTCCTAGCATGTGTGCGAATGGAATGAATAGACCCTTTCGGCGTGCAGCAGATAGGTGGCCCACAGCAAATCACAGTCCCGCTGTAGCACTTCCGGGCACGTTTAAGTGGTTAAAATCACTAACCAAAAGATTCACACTTTTATAAAAATGCGCTTTTTATAAAATTTCTCACCTTTCATAAAATGCGTGAGAATTTTCCATTAATGCGTGAGAACGTATCAAAATGCGTGAGACTTGACAGGTATGCTTGTAGAATTACTTATACACTTAGAACTATCCATTAATGCTACTACAGTAATTTCAGTGGAGGTGGGGTGGAGTGCAGTTTGGTCTGACAGTTATCAATATAGAAACAGAATTGGTGAAATGAGTTCAAATTCCAGCTGAGGCTGTTTACATTTGTTTCACACTACTATTTTTGAAAAAGTCCACTTCTTCCTGTGCCGTGTCATTATCAGATATCTTAATAAAATATTACATCATTAGCATAACTCACTGGGTGATAGAGTAGGTGAGCGAATATTTAGGCAAACTACTGGGTATTTTGCCATTACGTGGGTCCAGACATTCACTAAGCTTAGTAAATATCGAGTTACCTCCCTTGCATTTACTCTAAAAGCTGCAAATTTCCATTTACCTTTTAACAGCTGGCTTCTTTTTTTTTCTTTTTTTTTCTTTTTTTTTTTTAACATTTATCTAAGCAAATATGAATTTCATAGAACATTTTGAGTACAGTACCCAAATGTGTAGGTCTATTTACTTAGTTTGATGATTAAGAGTTAAGGTTACAATAAAGATTAAATATAAAAGCATTAAATGTTTTATACTTAAATGAGGCATTATCTCAAGTGTTCAAATTTATTAGAGTGTGTGTGTGTGTGTGTGTGTATACGGGCGTCCTGTAAGAATTTCCATTCTGTACCCATTATAAGGGGAATAACTTTGTGTTGAAACAAAATCCTCAATATGACGTCTCCAACCGAGTCGATACAAAGCTCTCCCCTTACAACAGGTACAGAAAGGACATTCTTACGGGACAACCTATGTGTGCATATATTTTATAATTATGACTGATTTATATACAGATAATTAAAATGATATGCAGTAAGGTACTGTACTCAAAATGTTTAATTGAATTTCCTATTTGCTTAGATAAATCTTTTTTCAAAATGCCAGCTGTCGTAGTTTTAAAAAAATGGTAAATGGAAATTTGCAGCTTTTAGAGTAAATGTAAGGGAGGTAACTCGATATTTACTAAGGGAATGTCTGGACCCACATAATAGCAAAATACCAACTACAATAATTGCCTTAGCTGTCCTGGCGGTAGCAGCTAAAAGCTATTACCCCAATTGTAACCTTGACAGTGATCAATTAGTGTTACTGCATTTGTAGATATGACTTAGTAGTAGAGTAGATGACCAACAACCAAGAGATTTTAAATCCTACTTTGTAACTTCAAACTCATCTACTACTAGAAACCACTCAGAGTGCATACCTCTGCCAACACCATACACTAACTAAAAACTGAATGAAAATCAGTCCATATATAGCTACAGTGTGGGGTAGGTTTCGATATTTTTTTAATTTTCAGACTATTGAGCTAGTATATGAAAAAATATCTCTCAATCAAAATATATTTCTTCTCCCAAACCCCCCCACCCCCTTCCAAATATAACCAATTCTTCCATGGCTCACCTTTTCCAGAAAATTTCATTGAAATTCATTCGGAACTTTTGGTGTTATTGTGTGGACAGGCAGATTGACACAATTGAATACATATACCTACTCCAATTTTGTTAACAGAGATAAAAATTGTTAACCTGCATGTATATTTAAATCTTACTAATCTTCTGAACACTTTTGATATGAAAGCTGATATGAAATGCCATTCCTATTTAAAACATCAACCTTTTCATATCACAAACAGCAATTTAGATAGATAAATGACTCATCTTCAACCAACTCAGTCCTACTTCCAATTTCTATAATGGAGAGTAATGTCATAGTTTGTAGAAGCTTGTTCTGTTCACTTAACCCCAAGTTTATTTGTACAGCCACACCATCTCCACACCTCGGATTGCAAAAACACTTGTGAGGGTTCAGTATGTCGACCTGGCTTTTTCCCAAAATGACTTGATGCAGTCCGTCAAAGCTCATACCCACAACAACCATTTTTGCACATGTACATCTGCAGTAATCTGCTGGTATAAAATATTGATTAGCTTTTATTTTCTAGGGAAGATGTTGGGTCTTTAATTTTATTAGTTATTTTCATGTTCAAGCCTTTCACATTCATTTCGTGCCTTACCTTTTTCCACAAACTTTAATTGAATGTTTAAACATCCTCCTGCCTTGATTGGTTTAGGGAGAGAGGATGTAAAAGTGATCCCTCAAAATGAAAAATTGCCCTTGTTTCATAATCTTATTTTCATTGCTAACAAATGTCATTCAGTGTGAGTACATGTTTCTCTTGTAATATATCAAGAAGCTTAACTGTTGGTAATTTATGAAATATTGCTACATTTAAATAATTTCAAATTCTGCTAAGTATATTTTGAATTCATTTATAGTAAGTTAAATCATTCATCTGGCATTAAAATAAATAAATGAGCCATTTAGTGCTATTATGAAATAGGCCAATAATTTAAAGTATTCTAACTTTTTTAGTTTTCAGTGAAAATTATCATTTGAACAGTATTATTGGCAAATAAGAATAGCATCCAAAATGAAATATAATTTATATCATCTATATTATAACAATAATATGTTATGAACATTGATATTTGAGTCCAATAAGCTCATGGAAGCCGGAAAGAATGGGTCGCAGAAGATTTACCGACAGCAAATTACCAATATTTACCGAAATAGATAATTTACTGAGATCTTTAAAATTACAAAAGTTAAGAATTAAAAAGAATTTACTGGAACAAAAATATATTAAAAGATTTGGCAATCGTTCAACGGAGGTCCCATGCTGTTTTCTGCTATTTAGGTACTTACCAAACTTTTGACAAAAAAAGCAATACAGGACAAGAAATGTTTATCCCATTCATAAAAAAAAAATGGAGCCCTTCTCAAAACTACAGAAAATATCAGAGATTTTTGTCTTTGAAAAAGTTGTTTCCGGTGTAAACAATTAGCATATAGAAAAAATAAAATAAAACTAGAGATTTTTTTGTTTGGGGAACTTTGTTGAGTATTTTTTAATACAATATATTTAAAAAGTTTTTTTTATGGAAAAATGTTTTGTGTAATGTAAATAAAATTGTTTGTGAAATAAACCTTTATTATTATCTGTAATTTACACCTGTAACTAAATTTTTAAGTCTTAACTTTTCCAATTTAAATAAAATTGTTTGTTTGTGAATTTAAAAAAAAAAAATTATCTATAGCTTACATCTGAAACTTAAATTTCATGTATCTTAAGTTTTTTAGTGTAAATAAAAATGTTTATTTGTGAAATTTATTTTTAAAACCTTTATTATCTTCTATATAACTTACACCTGAAACATATTGGGTGTCTTGCAGTTTAAACAGCTATTTTTTCACGTTGTAGTTTAGAGTCCCACAATAATAAGAAATAAATAAAAAAGTATATAAAAGCACACATCATAACAATAAATAATTTTTTAAAGAAGGCAACTAAAAAATTAAGATGAAAGTAAATAGTATTCAAATTAAATAATGATTTACAATACTTCATCATCAAAAAAGTAAGTATAAATATCTCAAATTAAATTAAAAACATTTAAATATAGAAATGACGCTGAAGTACGTGAAAAATCAACTGACGAGAACCTGTTTAAACTGCAAAGATACCCCTTACATTTTATGTATCTTAAATGTCTTTTTTAGCATAAAGAACAACAAAAGTGTTTGTGAAATTTTTTTACCTTCTCGGTAATTTGTATATCTCACTAAATTGTACATCTCATTAATTTGTTGTCTGTGAATCTGCTAGCTCCCGGAAAAAAATATCCTTGTTTAGACTTCTGAAAAGATTTTCCCTCCACGTGCATTCCTTCATATAGGATGGGAATAATTCTTTGGAAGCTTCTAAAACATTAAGTTACATAATTAAGTCTGAAATTTGTTTGGGATATTTCAGAAGCTAAAATAGAGAATACCCATAATTTCTGGTTTAACTTGGTCTGTGATTTTGAAACATAAGACCAGAATATTTATGAATTGACCTTGTTATCGTGGAACTTGCAAGATGAAAATCTAACCATTAGGTTTGATCCAACCATTATTTTCAGGATGTTTTACCTGTGCTACAGATACCGGTTTGCGTCTATTCAACATAGAGCCTCTCACCGAAAAGTTAAATCTAGGTGAGTTATAATTATCTTTTTCTCACATATTTACAGAAAGCACCTATAAGATTTTTTTAAAATTTCTAGTGTTGTTTTCATGTCATACTTGTTTTCTGATTTTATTACTTTATTAACAGCAGTTACATCATTCAAAGCTTTATTATCACAGACCTTATGCTTTTCATTCAAATCCGGTTGGGGCTTTTTACGTTCACTTCACACTAATACCCTTGGGAAAGGCACAAATCCATCTCTTCTCCCCCCCAGCTTTGGGTAAGATAGCAAGGCAGACTAGGCTCTCAAACATTGGGAAGGCAACCAGTCTAGGAGATGGGCAACTCTGATTCCAAACCAGTTAGTGTAGCCACCTTAAAGTGGTTTGATGCCAACTTTGACGTCTTTCTGGCAGCTCCTGCAACCAAGCTGATGCCAAACGTATTGCCCTCCACTTTCCTTTGGACGTCATCAGCAAGGCCAAGCGTGGAATTCTATCAACTGGGCATCCCAAGATCTCCATATGCTTCGTCCAGGCTTGTGCCCTGCAGTATCATTACATTGTCTATTGAGATGGAAGGAGGCCTTCTTATCTATTTTATTCAAGTGTTGATATCTGTTATTCAGGCCTTGTTGAATCTCTCACATTCGACTCTTGTTTTACACTAGTTAGAAAATATTTGTAAAATTTGTGATGATCTGAAATAGAAAATTTAAAATACTTCTATAATATTTATTTCCTTCTTCAAAAAAAAGAACGTTGACATTTTATTTTTGTTCCTAACTTGTTCTCAACAAGAGTTTTGTTGTTTAAGCATTTTACTTCTTGGATGATTTTTGTTTTTTTATCAGCAGAAAACATTTCCAGATTCCAATAACAATTTCTCTCTTTTTAATGTCAGTTGACAAAAATAAAAACACGGAGTGTGATTGCAGCCCTATGCTCCAAAAGGAGTCTATAGGAATATGCATGCATTCAATCTGTAGACTGAAATAAAACCGTATTCTTGATAAAAAATTTTTAAAATAAATCTCTAAATGCAATTTTACTCACTGTAGGTCATCTTAATTACATTTCATTCATTTTTGACTGCCATTAATCTTTTGTATCTGTCTCTAAGATTTGCTTCAAAGATTTGAAAAATGTTCCTGGTTCATTTATTCTGTGAGTTTTAAGTAGAAAGGAAATGTGAATGCAAAAAGAAATATGGCCCAGTGTTGCATGGCTTGTTTAAAAAAATAAATAAAATAAAAAAGAGCCTCAAAATAATTCATGTTAATCTTTCATTTTTGAGTTGTCGCCTTTGCAACTTGAAAAAACCTTTAAAAAGAGTGCCAAATAGCCCCGCAGTATGGTATATTTTTTATATAAAGTGAACCCTTGTTAAAACAAACCCCCATTAAGCCGGATATCAGATAAAATCTGAGTTAAGAGCAGGCTTGCCAGATTAGTTTGCTCAAAATCAGACATTAACAGTGACTATTGTAAACTTTTACCCAAGATTAAATTATGTACAATTAATTATTCCCCATAACTGCACAGTATTGTAAATCCAAGGGATTATTGTTGACTGTTAATATCACGTTTCACAAATCCTGCATCTGGCCTGAAGATTTATTAACGCTCTTCTTCAGTCATAATCAGAAACTTTCATTCACAGAAACACCCTTTTCTTTAAACAAATAGACAATATATCTTTTAGAAATTGAAACACTAAAATGAAAATTAAGTGCACCAATTATTTTTGTGACAATGAAGGCACTTTCCAGGAAAAATCTGGCTATTTTGATACTAATGTGTTATTGCTATAAGATCATAGTTTTTGTAATTCGAATGTATCAACCTTTCTACTTTGAGAAAATTAATAATTAAACATAATTAATGAACCTAAATTATAGTTTTCTGAAGGATTTGTATACAGAGCTTTTGATTTTGGAAATATCAATCTGAATTTATGTGGGGGCTTTAAATTGGACATAATTCATACATTTTTGTCTGATTTATTTAACTTTTAATCGGACATACAGGGGCTAAAAACGGACAGAATGTCCAAATCGGACGCATCTGGCAACCCTGGTGAGTAAATGTCTGTGTCGGCTATAGAGGACAGTGTTTGCTTTTGGAACTGTGAGATTACTAGATTAGTAACTGGAACACTTTAAAATTACTACTACAATTACTTCTCCACATTTAGAAGTCAATAAACTTATAACGGTTTAGGGATTTTCAGAGAAGTCAGAGCTTAATTAATTAGCCTTGTTATATGTTAAATAGTTTCATAAAATATATATATGTTTTATATATAATAGTTATATGTTGTATCATGTACAGTGTATAAATTTTCCAATATCGTATACATATACAGTATTAACCCCTACCATTGGTTAACTCAGACACCCTTTCCTCTTATTAGTCCATTTTAATGAGTGTTCACTGTGTATATATATATATGTGTGTGTGTGTGTGTTTCTTTTCTTGAAAAAATCATCTCAAATAGAAATTCAAATATATGCTTACATTCTTTCACAGGTAATAACTAGTTAAAAAATAATAATGGTATGAATTCTATTACTCATTCTAAAAGAACAAGTGAGTAACAAATATTTTTTGTCAGAGTAATAATCACATCAATCAACCAGTTCTTATTTTATGGGATTTTTTTTGTTTTGTTTTTAGTAAAAGAAAATGTTGGCAGCATTTCCCACGCGGAAATGTTGTTCCGCACCAACCTCCTTGCCATTGTGGGTGGGGGCACTTGGCCCAAGTTTGCTGATAACACAGGTAAGTTAAAACCAATGCTGGTTTGGTTTCAAAACCTGAAGACATGGAGTAATGCACAATAATATAATGAGAATAATTTTAAATTGTTCCAGTTTAGAAATTGCCATCGTGTACTTCCAGGTCGATAAAACTTCTGCTTAAAAATGATCATCCTTTTAATCTTTAGGTGTATTAATTCGTCGTGCAAAATGTTTGTCCTGCCACTGCAGGCGACTTCAATCGCCGACCTATAGTGTATTTGAATTTCTCGGTCATGTTGTAATGTCAATTTCTGTTCTGATTATTGAAGATAATGTTGGCATGGATGGATTGACATATAAAATAAATAGATCTTTTTTATCGAGTTAAATATTTTTTTAAACCGTGGATTTTCCACAGGTACTGCTAGCTATCATTAATTAGTAAAAAGCAACAAAAATTGAGATGAAGGTAAATAGTTGCATAAAAAGAGTTAATAATAAAGATAGTATTTTCTTTTATCTCAGTTTTTTAGTTGCTTTTTATCGCAACATAATCCACCCGTCAATATACAGCAGTGAGTAAACAGCACAGATTGGAAACAAAGCACAGACAGACTTTGTTTCCAATCCTCGATGCCGTAGATTGACGGCCTGAGTAAAGTTGCAGTAAAAAGCTACTAATAAATTGAGATGAAAGAAAATACAAATCAAAAATTGTTGACAGTGCCTCATCTAATGAAAAATAAAGATAATATTGCTATACAACATTATCTTCAATTATCAGAACAGATGCAATTATTTGACCTCCATGTTGCTTGGAGGAGCGACGTAAAAAATTAATGGCACAGAGAATGGGACCAACAAGCAGAGTTCAAACTCCACTTGAGAAAGTTTGTGTTCATTTCACACTAATGCCCTTGGAAAAGACATGAATCAATCTCTTCTTTCCCCAGCTATGGGCAAATAGTAGGCAGCCTCTCTCTGAGCCATCTAGCTATGGTTAACCACCAGTCTAGAAGACGGATAACTCTTATTCCTAACCAGCCTGAAGAGGGATGGGCTCCATGAGTCTATCTCGCCCTTGACACAACCATGATGAAATCATCTGTGGTGCCCTAACAACAGGTTATGGGATATTTTTGATTTTTTTTAAAAATGTTGCTTGAAAATATTTAATTCTGACTTTATTTTCTTCAGTCCTGATACGAGATGAAACTCAAAAGCCAGATGAAAGATTTGTGATGGAGTACATCTTTAGCCAACCAGTGATGAATGTAAGGATGAAAAGAAACAAGTATGTACCACTTAGCAATTTCTTTCTTTTTTCTTTCTTTGGACTTTTGTAAAGTTGAACACCTGAGAAATAACCACCTTTCATCTTTTACTTTCACTATTCAAACTATTATCAACAGAAGAGTCAGTCTCTGGAATATGTGTTTGACATGTTTCATATTAAAACAGTTAGCCTTTTCCCTGTTCATATTAATAAGATTTATAGCTCCATAACAATTGGTATGATGAACCATCTTATAAAAGCCTTTGTCACTTATTTGTTTTTTGTTGGCTTCTGTCAAGCTAAAGCAAACAGGCATATAAAATTAAAAAAACCTTGCTATGATTCGAACATCCAACCTAGAGATAAGCAGGCAAATGACATATCCACTAAGCCCACCTTATGCTGCTTGAATATTGGGTGAAATTAAGTTGCAACAGAGCAAGTAGCAGACACAACTGAAATGGCTCCTGTCTGACTGCCTTGCCTGCCACTACTTTTGTTTACATCCCAAATATGAAGAATTGTAATAAATCCATTTATACTAAAATATATATTTGTATAATTAATCCATATGTAAATAATTCCATTGACGGGTACTATGCTAGTTCTTATCATCACTATAAACACTGTTGAATAAAATGTCAAAATTGTCACTGAATACATATTTTTTAAAAAGTGACATGGTTATTAATAAAAGATAGATACTAATCCTCTAATATTCAGTGTTTCTAACTATATATATATTTTGTGAATTTTGACTAAACTGTTAATGTTAGCCAATTTCTCGTCAGTAATTGTTTTAATGTTTCTTTCAGAATATTCTGTGTGCTTAGGAATGAAATTCATGTGTTTTCTTTCCCAAACACTTCCACACATTTGTATTCATTCCGGACCAGAGATAATTTCAAAGGTCAGTTTGTATTTGATTTTTATTTGTCTTAATTTCTGTGCCTTTATAAAATTTAAAATAGTATCATATATATATATATATATAGAGACACACACACCAGGTTACTGTAGCCGTCAAAAAATGATAGCAATATTTAAGTAATTCTGCAATTACGTATAAACTTAGAATATAAAGAGGTATGAAGCTGATTCAATTGAAAAATTGTCACAGAATTCAAATATTATTGTGTACAATCATCTTTCTCTTACAAATAACAAAATGATGAAATATGGGAAGTAACTCTTGCGCAAAAATATATAAGTTATTTCCCTGGGGGTGTTACAGACAAAAATATAGACATACACTTGGCGTATTATGTAGGTATGTATATATACATGTTGTGTATATGTATATATACATGTTGTGTATATGTATATATACATGTTGTGCATATGTATATAAACGTGTGTGTGTGTGTGTACATATATCATGGTGTCACAGAAATAAGTCCTTATTATAAGGGAAGCATCTTGTCTGTTTGATTAACAAGTCTAAAATTTTACTGGTAATTTTAGGCTGAGTTGCTTCCCTTAGGTAGAAATGGCCTTGTATCTAAAGAAAGCAAGTCGGCCTAAAATTACCAGTAAAATTTGAGACTTTTGCTAATCAAACAAGTTGCTTCCCTTATAATAAGGACTTATTTCTGTGATACCCTGTGTGTGTGTGTATCTATATATAATTTTTTTTGTACACTTGATTTTCTGAAGCATAACTGTATTTTAATACAAATCAGTAATCAAGGCAATTCTGATTATAAAAATTGGCAATATTTTCATTTTGTTAATAGTTTATGGTATATTTCAATCTTACAGTACACCTGATAAAAACCTTTTTGTAAGCCTAAATGGCATAAAACAAAGAAGCAATTACTATTAATTTATATGGGAAAATTTTTTGTGTATTCCCAGATCAAAAAAAGTGGTGAGGCTATGTGAGTTGTCAAAGATTGGGGTGGTGGTGGTGGGAGTTACAGGAGACTGGGTTGTAGGATAGAGAGGAAGAGAGTGTGCGCTAACGACTCACTGTAAAATAAACTTTATTTTCACCTTTTTTAGTAAAAACGGATGCTGGGGAACCATGTTGTTTCAATTCTACATTTCTTTAATTTTGGAAAAATCTGGTTAATCACAAATTTTATTGAGTTAGCCATAAAACTGTAATGACACAAATTCCTATCATTCGCAGATGAGCTAATGCTAAATCTCGTTTTGATTCATAAGTTAATTGATACAGACATGACTATCACTAGAGAAGCCCCATAAACAGGATATGTTGTGGATATAGGAAAGTTAAAAGATTAAATTTTTTAGCCATTATCAAATAACTATCCTTATTACTAAAATGCTGATGTATTCCTGCATTCTCTATGCTGCTATTTGAAGGAAATGTCATAAACTACATTATCAGATGAGTACTGTCCAATAAACCACATTTATATTGTCTCCAGATAAGTGTAAAAATTAAAGTTCTGATATGAGGTGCTACTCAAAAGTTTAGGACATTTGAATAGATTGATCAATCTATTCATCTGTTGACTTAGCTGTGTCTTGCTGGACATTTCATGCATCTCTTGGAATCTCTCCACCTGGAAATTTCCTTGTTTTCTATCATTTTTTTTTTTCTGTCTTTGAGGAAGCCATTTTGTGCCTAAAGTTCCCTAAACTTTTTCAGTAGCACCTTGTATGAACCTTTTTTAGCTGACAGCCAGACCAAATTAATAACTGAAGAAACCTATGTTGACCACTTTCTTTTATATCAAGATGTTGTTTCTGTTAAAAAAGATCCTAAATAGATTTTTCAAATGTTTCATTTATTTTTGCTTATGTCAATACTTTAATTATTGTTGCTTTTAAATTTATCAATTTTTAAAAAAATAAAAATTTTACCTGTTTCCAGTAACAGGTCTGGTTGGTCACTCAATAGAAACCATCACAGGGCCAACATCTTTTGACAGCATGCCATGTTGGGGATGATCAATTAAAAAAAACTTGACAAAATGGGTGATCAAGGAATAAGTTATTTGTCTCACATTTTGTTGGCAGTGATCACTAAAATAATTTGAATTTTTGAAAAAAACAACTGTGAATGCTGCCAGACACAAACTAAAGGATAAATTTAACATGATCTTACATTGCAAATTGAACCCCCACTAAAAACCGGAG